>VZQC01009989.1:0-11837 GCA_009823505.1 Rhizomys pruinosus
ATATCCATTCCGTCTCTCTGTTACTAATTTCCAGTTTCTAAAGTTTTGTGTGATTGGATGGGTATTTGTTTGACATTACACTTTGTATAAGTATTTTGAAGTTCATCCTCATTGTTGTTTACTTCAATAATTAATTTCTTTTTTTTTCTGAGTACTGTTCTATCATAACTATATAGCACAATTTGTTCATTAGGAACTTAGCTAATTTCCAGTTGGCACTTATTACAAATAAAGGGATTTTATAGATTTTTTTTTTACACAGTGAAATTATTCTTTCATTTAAGGTGACTAAATATCAAGGAATGGAATCACTAGCTCATGTGCAGGTATATGTATAATTCTCATTATTTCCACTAAAAGTATGTGAACACCCTAGAGGACTCACTGTTCCATATTCATGCTAACACTTAAGATGGCAAGGCTTTAATTTTAGCTATGTTTTATTTGGTCAGGATCTTTCTGTCACCCCAATTGGCCAACTCTCTATAGAGACCAGGACGGACCTGATCTCACAGAGCCGCACCTACCTGTGTCTTTAGAGTGCTGGTATTAAAGTCATTTGTACAAAGCCTGGCTTAAATTTAGCAATTTTACTGGGAGTCCACACAACTTCATGAATAGATATTAATTTGAAACTTTCTAATAGTGGTTCTCACGTTTGGCATCAATATATGCTATTTGTCATCTTTATATCTTCTGTGAATAGTGTTTACTCAAAATTTTTGCCTATTTTTTTTTTTCCAACGCGAGATCATTTTTTTTTTAGACGGAGTTCTACAAATATAATGATCACAGGTTGCTTGTGGAGATTAACATTGATGTATTATCCAAAGATATGTCATTAACAATTTAGTGTAAATTGGTTCCATATTTTGCAAGTGATCTATTTTCCAAATATTGAGATCTACCCAAGGTTTCCAATAGTCCAATTGGAAGAAGCTTTGTAGTGCACACAGCCATAGTTGATCAATCAGGTCCAGACTATATTCCTGTAATCTCTATGCATTCCAATCTCTCTTAGCTCTCTCAACAGCCCTTACAATCTACCATGCCTCCTCTTTCCCAGCAGTTTGTTCCCTTGCTTGCGATAGAAGAGGCATGACATATAGTGTTTGTGTAGAGAAGAACTCAAATTTTTCTTTGGGAAGGTTGTCATTTTGGACTCCAGTCTGCTCTCAGGGTTGGTTTCCCTTTCATCGGATTGATACAGCCTTTCCACAGTGATACCTTTTTAGTTCATATACTAACAAAGCACAAGTTTATTGGATGTACAAGCATCTTAAGTAGTACCAATTAATTATTGTCAAGCTAAGCCTAGTGGCAGTCATAGGACACAGACTCCTTGTGAAAGATGGCATATGCCTCAATCTACAAAACTGTGGTTTCTCTAAAGTGGTGTGACAAGTTCTTATGTGTGGCTTAATAAATTCTTCCTGAACCATCCTAAGAGGACATAAGCTCTGTCGGCATCCTTCTGTTGAGTTTATTCCTCCCAAGGAGAGAGCTAATAAGCCAATTAGATTTGGGAACCATTAGTTATACTAGACACTTATGCTGCCACTGTTTGCACACAGTATCTCATCAGGCTGTTAGAGTGTAAGCTGATTTGGAGGACGGAGTCTTAGTTTGTCTTTCAGGCGAGACCAATTATTTGCTGTAATGCCTGTAGCTCCTTTCGGCTAAATGCTCTCTTAGCGTTCCTATGCTCCAGACTCCGACACAAGGTACGCGGGACTTTACTGCCTTTCTTCCCTTGCTAATAATCCTACTTATAGGCCAAAAATGGCCTTGTATAATTTGTGTGGGGGGGTTTGAATCCCCTAACATCTCCTAGGCAGAATAAACCATTGCTGATATCAGAGCTTTCCATGTAGTAATACATTTGCTTAATTACAACAACTTATAAACACTTTAACTATTTTGAATTTGGCTTCTAGATAGAGAATATTCCTTTCACAGTTCCTATCCCTATCAATTAATTAATACGTTATGCCCTTTTTATAGGAAATTACCACCATAACAATTGTCTCTGGTCATGTGGCAAATTTTGCCTATTTTAAAATTTGTTTTTTTCCACTTTAGCTGTGACAGATTATTTTTAAAAAATATTTATCATTTTTATTTTATGTGTATTAGTGCTTTGCTTGCATGCATGCAAGTGTACCTATATCACGCAAAGCCCAAAGAGACCAAAAGAGGACCTTGTATTCCCTGGAATTGGAGTTATAGACAGTTGTTAACTGCCATGTGGGTGCTGGGAATTAAACCCAGGACTTCTGGAAGTACGGCAAGTGCTTCCAACCTCTGCCCCATCTCTCCAGCCTCTAGCTGCAGCAGATTCTTATATTAGAGGTTTACGTTTCTATTTAAATTTAATTTTTACAAATTTTATATGCTATATTTTTATCATATTTCGATCCCTTCCTGTATCTGCACCTCTCCTTTCCTATCTGCCACCTAATTTCATGTACTCTCTTATAATAATAAATTTTATGTACTCTCATAATAATAGAGTCTAATTTGTGTCCCTAAATGCTATCCGCTGGAGCCTGGTCAAACTACCAAGAGTCTCACACTTAAACAAGACTGGCTTTCTCCCTCCAGGCAACTATCAGTAGACAATGTTCTTCAGATAGGAGTGGAGCTTCTTATCCACATGCCCATGTCTATGAGTAGACATTTTGCAAATATTTTCCCAGATTGCACTTTTTCCACTCATTCCCATAATGGTATCTTTGAAAGAAGAAAAAGAAAAAAGTTTATGAATGTGGAGTGAGTTCTATGTTAGGTATCTATAAATACTTTAGATTTTAATACCTTTTTTTAATGTTTTTTTAATTACTTAATTTATTTAATTCTGTATGTGTATGAATTGTACTGTCTGCATGGGCAAGTTTGTGCTACCCGGTGGTTGCGAATGCCACGGAATCAGAAGTGGGTGTCACGTTCCCCTGGAACTGGAGTTCTTCCTGGAATTGGAGAAATGTCAGGATAAGAGAAGGGTTAGAGAGATTACAAATTAGCATGAGTAATTTTTTTTGGTGTTTTGGGGGCAAGGTCTCCCTGTAGCCCAGCTGTCCTGGAACTTGCTTTGTAGATCAGGCAAACCTTGAATTCACAGAGATCCATCTGCCTCTGCCTCCAAAGTGCTGGGATTAAAAGCCACCACACCCGGCTAGCATGAGTAATTTTTAAAAGTTGAAGATATGTTCATTATCTTCATTTTAGTTATCATTTCATAGATGGATAATTATGCCTGGTTCTATAATATTAAATATTTTAGACCAGATTCATTTCATTTCGGTTATAGCTATAAAAATATTAATCCTGGGGGAACAAATTATTGGGAATATACTATAACTACGAAGAACGTTTAAGGTATAAGACAATACTCGGCACTTTATCATTTAAGTTCTTTTTATACTCCCATAAATCTTACATGCTACAAGGAATGTGAAATGTACATAAATTAAGTAACACAGATACATGTACATATGTACACGTATGTTCATTAATGTACATATATCATTATTAAGTGTACAAATAGATCCAGGTTAGACTAAAAATAATGTCACAAACCTTTAGTGTATTATGCTTGTTAGTTTTTGTCAACTTGACCTAAACTAGTCAGCTGGGAAGAGGGAATCTCTTGAGGATTTCCTCCATGGGACTGGCCTGTGGACATGGGACATTGTCTTGCATGCTGATTAATGTAGAAGGGTCCAGCTCACTGGGGGTGGTATGGTCCCTGGTCAGGTGGGCCTGGGGGTTATAAAAGAAATAGATGAGCAAGGCAGGGGTAAGGACACCAGGAAGCAGTGTTCCTCCATGGTCCCTGTGTCAGTCCTTGCCTCCACGTTCCTACCCGGACTTCCTATCCTGACTTTCCTCACAGATGGATTGTGACCTGGGAGATGTAAGCTACAATAAAGCTTTTCCTCCCCAGGTTGATTTTGGTCAGTGCCTTAGAGCATCAGAGAAGCAACTTAGGGCAGTGATCTAGGAAGAATAGTGTTCAATATGGCAACATCTGCCTTTTACCTTCAAATGTCTGAACGTTTACTCAGTAGCATCTTGATGCCTGCACTTTTTTTTTTTTTCTCTTTCTCTCTGAAATACTTTTCTGTGCTTTAATGGGCTCTCATTTAATTTAATGACTTCAAACTCAAAGCAAGAGACCTTTTCAGTGGAGTTTCCTCAGTTCCTAGAGCCCTGTTTCTCACCTAGCTGGCAGGCAAGGCCTGCTGTGTAGATGAATAACTGAATGGACATCTCTGTCTTTGCATGGGTTCTTTGATGTAAGTTGTGTCTGTTGTATCAGACCTAACCTTAAAATACATTCAGGATTCAGCATTTCTGCTCTTTACACAAGTCTTCCTGAATGCTGAACAGATCCTCTTTGCCAAGTTGCATACCTGTTGTTGACCCCTCCCATTTTTTTACTCTATCTATTCTGGCTTCAGGCAACTTTGTATTCTCAACTTCCTATTCACAGAACATAGATCTCAAAAAAAAAAAAAAAGATTCAATTGCTTGTCTGCAGGCCACAGAGGCAGCCCTAGCAAAAGGTAGAAACAACAGATAGAAACTTTCCTCCTCTTCTAATTTTATCTCTATACCGTTCCCCACATACCTCATTGTCTCTACTCATGTACTGCTGGGTTTAATCTTTTGGCTTTATTTGGTACTGGCAATCCCCAGCCAGAAAGCAGGCTGTGGACTGGCTTATGAACACAGAATTCCTTATACCAGGACTTTTTCATAATGCCCTTAGTGATTTTGAGAGGCAATAGAAAGGAGCCATGTTTTGTGATGTTCCTCTACTAGCAATGCCAACTGCAGCACTTCCATGATTTGTTAGGCAAAAGAGTACCAAACCCATCAGGAAAATGGGTTCCAACCCATCACACTTGGCTCAAAACCTACGTGTACAGAGAGGCTAACTCGTAGGACTTGTTCTATTTTAATTCTCTGACACCGAATACCATAGGCTAAGTTTAAATATGATTGAATACTTTCAAATTGTTTTTCCTGTGAAAAGTGTATTGCTAATGTCTGTAAACTAATACTTCAGAAGTACTCTGTCTTTTCTAGTTTTTAGGCTTCATTTACATGTTCATTGTTGGTTCAGGCTATAAATTGTACATGGGAAAGTGTAAAGTAAACCAAAATGGAAATGGATTATTATGTGAGGCAATCAGGCCTCAGTGGTCATTTTAAATTTGGTGTTCACATAGACTATGTCATGTAGACCTTGTTGGGGCACATTGCCATCTTGAAAATTTCTCATCCTTTCTCCCCTACAAGTGAAAGCTCATTAAATTTTCCAGCTGATTTTGGAAACAAAGAGTTACAATTCCAAAGCATCTTATCTCAGTGGATTGTAGTCATTGGACTACAGTGGAACAAATGTGAATTTCATATGACAGCCGACACCTCCCTGCCACTGCTGGTAAAGAAGTTTGAGTATGACAAATGATAATACCCATTAAAACAAAGCAAAGCCAAAATAAGGCTGTTCCTATTATCTTAAATGATCTCCGTGTAAAATCCACATGGTGTGTCCCTTCCTATTTAAGGTAGTCAAAAGAGCCTGGGGAAAGGCAAAGAATCATTTGTGAGTTTAAAACAAAAGTGAAATTGAAACCACAAAGGCTGCAAGTGATTCTACACACCTAGTGCAGTCCGGTGATGGTGCCATCTGGGCCTATGCCTCAGAGTGTCACACAAAGACTCACGTGTAGCAAGGGGATGCAAAGTGTGAATCGTGACCTCACTTTAGTCATGGTCACCTTTGATCAATGATCACAATTACATGACCTTTAAAGCCTGTTTTCCTACTCAAATAACAGCAGTGATATTAGCTACATGTATTGCAGGAATTATGTCAAGCAAACTTTTTCATTAGAACACAGTTTACTGCAAACCATCTAATAAATTCTAATAATTTTTCAAAAAAGTTTTATCCCACTAAAAAATGTGATATTTGGCTTATACAGTACACTTGTTAGCCTCAGGACAACTGAGTTCTTGTATGCAAGAATCGAGATCAACCTATGCTGTTGAAAAATTTAGTTCAGCCAGGCATGGTGATGCACACCTTTAATCCTAGCACATGGGAGGCAGAGGCAGGCGGATCTTTGTGAGTTCAAGGCCAGCCTGGTCTACAGAGTGAGTTCCAGGACAGTTGGGGCTATAGGGATACCCTGTCTCGAAAAGACCAACAAAATAAATAAAATTTAGTTCATTTTACTAACAATATATTTTTTGATATTTCGTTTATTATATTTTATTTATATGTGTATGAGGTATTACCTGCATGTATGCAAGTGCACCTCAGATGTCAGAAGAGGGCATCAGATTCCCTGGAACTAGAATTACAGACAGTTGTTAGCTGCCTCATGGATACTGGGAATTGAAATCAGATCCTCTGCAAGAGCACCCAGTGCTCTTAATGGCTGAGCCATTTCTCCAGCCTCTTATTAATAGTTTCTTAAGGTATTACTATAAATCATTATGAATCAGAATCCTATCTTGGACAGTGTGAGATTAGAGTCAAAGTCAAGTTTGAGCCTTGCCATTTTTTTTTTTTTTTTGGTCTTTTCGAGACAGGGTCTCCCTGTAGCCCCAGCTGTCCTGGAACTCACTCTGTAGACCAGGCTGGCCTTGAACTCACAAAGATCCACCTGCCTCTGCCGCCCAAGTTGCTTAGGATTAAAAAGGTGTGCACTCACCATGCCTGGCGAGCCTTGCCATTTTTTCAGTATGATTTTGGGAAGCTTTTTATCTTTATGTTTTCTCTTTCAAATAGGATCATCAATAGTTTTGTTCCATATACTAGTAGTGAGATGCTAAAAATATACAAGCTCCTCAAAGCATACTTTTTCCTTAAAAATTTTTATAAAGCACAAAAGAACACAGCAGTACCTAAATGTGGAAAGCTGTATCAGGAAGGGTAAAGGAAAGGAAGGATAATCAGAGGAACTTTTCTAAATTAAAAGCTAGAGAAACAAAAAAGGATAGAAGCCAAAGGGAACACTCCAAGTCCCCTCAGAACAGTAAGGATTTGTTTTGTTTTGTTTTTTGGTCTTTTTGAGACACGGTCTCCCTGTAGTCCCAGCTGTCCTGGAATTCACTCTGTAGACCAGGCTGGCTTTGAACTTACACAGATCCACCTGCCTCTACCTCCCAAGTGCTAGGATTAAAGGCGTGTACCACCACGCCTGGCCGACAGTAAGGATTTGTTAGTTACACAATAGACACATAATTTCCCTTATGAATCTGCCAGTCCATCCAGACTGAGTCCTGTTGAGTCTTTTTTACCCTAAGAAGGGGCTATTTTCTCTTAATCCTACAACCCCAGCAACAAAGTCTGTTAATTTTTCTCTAAACCAGAAATATTCATAAGATGATCATAGTTCCTCTAAATGTCCTTTGCACTACAAGAAATGCAGTGACATTTATCTTGTGTCACTTTTATACAGACACCATGTTTGGTGTTGGAGATGAAAGAAAAAGTCTCAGACATGGATCCTCTCACCCTGGGCTTAAAAACCTATAGGGCAATCAATGTACAACTAAACAAACAAACAAGTTAATTGGAACTCCTTATACAGAAGGGATCTATAATGTGGCACAGACATATCACAGGAGACTTCCCCCCCCTTTCAGAGAGATTGGGATCAGAAATAGGAAAGGTAAATTGGTACCTGGTGTGAGGTACAAGGACTAGGATGTCAAGAGTGGTCCAGGAAAATGTTCTGAAGTAGGAGAAGGAGTAGTGTGTGCAGGAATGTAGACTGTAAGCTGCTTAGCAGACGCACACAGAGGCAACAGGTACACAGCGGATGTGTCATTTCAGCCATAGAAAGTTCCTCAGGAACTTGTAAGGAGTGTAATGTGATCATTTACACCCTTCCCTGTTATTAAGGAAATGAAATGGGCTGAAGTGGATGCAGAGTCCAGATGGGAGGCTGTATGTCAGCACAGGTAAGCTGTGATGGAACATTAGCCACAGCAGTGGTAACCAGGAACATGGGGAATGAGGCCACAGAGGGAACCAGTAACAATTAGTAAAGTACTTGAGGGACAA
Source organism: Rhizomys pruinosus (assembly GCA_009823505.1). Lineage (NCBI taxonomy): Eukaryota > Metazoa > Chordata > Mammalia > Rodentia > Spalacidae > Rhizomys > Rhizomys pruinosus. The sequence continues at coordinate 8,093 of VZQC01009989.1, forward strand.
GATGGTGACACGGGGTAAACGGGTAAGAAGTAGTGCCGAGGTGTCAGATGGGAATGATTAGGGAGTTTCACCTGCTAAGAACAAGGGTGTTCTGTTGTTGGAGAGCCCCAGTCACTCCCAAGAGAACAAAACAAACAAGAAAACCCAGAGAAATGAGAGACATAGAGTCCTTCAGACTCCAGATTCACAGAAGGGAACAGCAAGGTTCTGCAAGGAGACCGACAAGGACAGTCAGCAAGGCAGGAAAACAGAAGAAAAGACAACCCAACAGAATGAGATAATGGGAGAAAAGATTCTATTCATTGAAATACAGAATTTTAAGTGCTTTTGAGGGGCCAAACAAATAAGACCTTGACTGAAGGACACAGAAGCTACTTAGAAGTTTGCATGTGCTCTTAATAGAATCACAAGAGGGTTGCCTATAACTCATGGCTATTATTGTGCTTTTATTCTTGGTAACTGAATTATTAGGTAGTAGTTTTGAATTTCCTGCCTAGGAGTTTTGGGAGGGGGGATGAAATACAAGTACTCCTGCTGCTGGCAACCTGATCTCTGGCTAGCACACATTCTTTCACACATGGCCTTTGAGAAGGAATGTGAACTTTGTCTCCAGAGACATAAGAACTGGTGTGGTGATGATACCTATTTCACTAGGCTGACAGTGTTGAGATTCTGATGAGAATTCTTTGCCAAGGGGCAGCCCCAGAATTCTAGAAGTCTTTCTTTCTAAAGAAATCTATTAAGCTGTAGTACACAGAAAAAAATGATGTCAAAAGAAATCATAGTTGCAGCACTTTTATACTCATTTTCTTCTAGAGGTTTCCATATTGGAGACAGAATTATGGACGCCTGCCATGGACCTATGTACTATAGTCTCGTGTACTGGAGGGAAGGGAACTGTTCTCAAGGTATCTCTAGGTTTCTTCCAAGTATGAACCTTGGATTTCTTGCCTCTTGAGAACATTTCCTCTTTACCACCATTTCCAAGTAGGCTAAAAGGCAAAAAGGTTGAGCACAGCATATGATACAGCTCCTAAATGCAACATGAGATGTTTCTATGCACACTTCTGTAAGTCTTAAGCAGGAGCAACATCTTTCTCAGCTGGATGACTGTACTCTCAACATTTGCAAATCAGACCCTATGTGGTACCATTAGGTAACAACATAAAAGCTTGATTTATCTGATGGTTACTCTGAAACTCAGTCTAACAATGCCACCAAGGCTATTTCTTTCCAAAAATTCATTATCTGTGGCAATGCAGTTAGAGTCTATATGGGGGCTGAAGAGATGGCTCAGTGGTTAAGAACACTGACTGCTCTTGCAGAGGTCCTGGGTTCGATTCCCAGCACCCACATGATGGCTAAGAACCATCTTTAACTCCAGTTCTAGGGGAATCTGACACCCTCTTCTGACCTCCGCAGCATTGCACAACACAGGTGCACCAACCTATATGCAGACAGTACACTCATACACATAAAAAAATAAGTAAAAAATATTATAAAAGAGTCTATATAGAGAAACAAAACTCCTCATTGTACAGTGATACTTACTAATGAAGCCAGACTTCATAAGAGGAGTCTGCAACAGCATTTGTCACTGCCTAATCCCAATGGTTGGCTCAACCCATCAAGTCAACTTTATAATCTGTATAGGTTAGGCTCTTCTTGATCCATAGACTCTGACATTTTTGTCCTCATTTTAACAGGATTAAATTGAAGCAGATTTATTACAGCATTAATGACTCTTAGGTAAAGAAGGCCTCCTGAATTTTGTTCTTTAAACATAAACAAATGCTAGGGTAAGATTAAAATATTAGGAGCTTAGAGGAAGCTGGAAACACACCTTAATCAGTATAGAGAATATTTAGAATGCTCCAAAGCTGGGATTTGCATTTTTTAATGTGATGACTAAAAATGGTTTGCTAAAAGCATTAAAGAATTATTTCCAGATAAAAAGAGATTCTGAAGGCTCACTGAGTTCACAGTTACCCTATCAAGTCAACACTCAGAAGACAGACACAGCTCCCTGAGCTTGTGGCCAGGAACCTTAAGAATGCTGCCTGGAGACCTCCATGAAGCTAGGCAAGGACAGATGATCTGGGAAGACCAGAAGCTATTGATATGTTCCATGCTCAACCCTATAATTTCTATCTAGAAATATTCCCCCTTTCTATTCGTTAAATTCATTCTTGTTGCTCTTTGTAGATGACTGTTTAAAAGAGCCTCTTTTATTTGGTATTTTCAAGAGAGGATCTCCCTGTAGCAAGAGGGTATGAGGGTGTGATCTGGAAAGTAGAGAGTGAGCCTTGCCAAGAGCCCAGTGTGGTGACACCTTGACGTTGGACTTCTCCATCATGGTACCATGTATAAGGTACATTGTTATTACAGTCTAAAAGGACTAGAATAGTGTCTTGCAAATCATCAAGTTGAGACGAGGTCCTTAGAGTGGACCTGAATCCATCATACCATGTCCTTATCAAAAGGGGAAATTTAGGTACTCATATGCAAAAATGGGAATTGGGAAAAATGTAAGGAGAAATGAGATTGAGGATGATTCATCCACAAGTGAAGGACTACCAAAGATGACCAGGAAATGACCAGGACCTAAAGGAGAACAAAGAGAACATCCAGTTCCATCGTGCCTTTTATCTTGGACATCTAGGCCTCAGACCCTTGAGCCAAAAGAATTCTCCTCTTTGCCAGCACATTGTGGGATTTTTGTCACAGAAGTCCTAGCAAACTAATATACATTCCAGTCATAAGCACTCAGGGTAAATACTATGAGAGCAGATAATTCATCTCAAGCTGTCTTTTATGTCTTTCTTTCTTTTTTAAAAATTTTATTTATTTCTGTCTGTGTATGAATGTACTGTATGCATGCAAGTCTGTGCACCTGTGCCGTGCAATGCCGTGGAGGTCGGAAGAGGTTTTCGGATGTTCTCCTGGAATTGGATTTTCAGTCGGTTCTCAGCTGCCATGTGGGTGCTGAGGATCGAACCTGGGTCTTCTGTAAGAGTGGTCAGCACTCTTAACAGCTAGGCCATCTCTCCAGCCCCCTTTTACGTCTTTCTATCACTTTCATTATCATGTACTCTGTGGAGAGCAGGCGTTGGCCAAAATGGTGCTTTGGACACTGTCCAGGTCTTATCGCCTGATTGTCGCCTGACTGCCCAGCTCATTCCCCAGCCAATAAGAGAATGCCAAACCTGAACCCTCATTAGCGTGTCTGCTGACTTCTGTATATTGTGCATACCGCTTACAGACCAATGAGAGACTGCCACGGTGCTCGCACCCTTGCAGGAGGCGGGGTTGAGAGAGGGGATATGAATAGGGGACACTGGAAGGAGAGGAGGAGAGTTGATGTATGAGTTGCCTGAATAAACTGCATCTGGAAGAACAAGAGTGTGTCCTCTCCTTTTTCCTGCCGGCCGGGAACAGAGCGACAAGGAGAGCGACAAACATTAATAATAATAATAATAATAATAATAATAATAATAATAATAATAATAATAATAATAATAATAATAATAATAATAATAATAATAATAATAATAATAATAATAATAATAATAATAATAATAATAATAATAATAATAATAATAATAATAATAATAATAATAATAATAATAATAATAATAATAATAATAATAATAATAATAATAATAATAATAATAATAATAATAATAATAATAATAATAATAATAATAATAATAATAATAATAATAATAATAATAATAATAATAAT
>VZQC01009989.1:15277-63822 GCA_009823505.1 Rhizomys pruinosus
CTTTGGACCCTGGCCAGGTCTTATCGCCTGATTGTTGCCTGACTGCCCAGCTCATTCCCCAGCCAATAAGAGAACGCCAAACCTGAACCCTCATTAGCGTGTCCGCTGACTTCTGTATATTGTGCATACTGCTTACAGACCAATGAGAGACTGCCACGGTGCTCGCACCCTTGCAGGAGGCGGGGTTGAGAGAGGGGATATGAGTAGGGGACACTGGAAGGAGAGGAGGAGAGTTGATGTATGAGTTGCCTGAATAAACTGCGTCTGGAAGAACAAGAGTGTGTCCTCTCCTTTTTCCTGCTGGCCGGGAACAGAGAGCGACAAGGACAGTGACAGTACTCAAAGGTACTGATCTGTTTCCATGAGCCCCAGACCACTATCTCTTTCATTTCTGGATCTGGTTTCTGGCTGGAGTAGGCTCTGCATAGCACAGGTCCTCAAGAGCCTGAGTGAACTGAGGTTCTTCTCAGTTGGTCATTTAATGGCACTGACCACTAAAAAAGGAAGCAATACTTGCTCTGCATGTGTGTGTGTGTTTGTGTATGTGTGTGTGTGTGTGTGTGTGTGCGTGTATGTGTGTGTTTGTGTGTGTGGCAGGGGTGGGGTGAGGGTGGTATTCCACTTCTACCTGGGATTCATTCTGTTGGACTTTTTTTCTTGAAAAAAATAAGTTAATTCTATCACAATTAAACACTAATATTAAAATTATATTTTCCATGCAAAGTACATTTAGATGAGCATTATCCATTACATATGATATGTAAAGGGAAACGGGAGTTTAAATTCATAAAGATATTTTTTTCCAACCTGAAGGCTTTTGCTTCCCTGCCCCCAATACAAACCTTCACTGTAATAACTCCTATCTCCTTCTTTCCCAGGCAGTAGAGCTCTGGCTGACTATAGATAAGTGAATACTTCAGAGCACAGTTTCAGAGGAAGGGGGGCTTGCTTCTTCTCACTGTTGTGTCTAACGTTCACAGGCTTTCCAAGTGCTAGTTCTTCCAAAAATAAGTTATAAGTGAAAACCAAACTGAATCGCAATCAATCTATCAGTGAGTTCTTTATATTAAGGGAAAAAACAGTCTGTGGCGGCTTCTGGCTTCACTTTCCAAAGGTCTGAGAAGTCCACCTTTCCTGACAGTGTTCTTAGAGTCGCTGGGCTTGTCATTCAGAATGCAGTGTTTGCTTACACAGCCATATTCTCAGAGTAGGGCACATTACTTCAAATGAAAAATTCCATTTTCTTGGCAATGGTGAGGATCTGACCCAGAGGTTTATAGGAATATTGTAGTATTTGACCTATTTTGATAGTGTGAGAAGTCTAATACACTAAAATGCTTTCTACCTTGCCTCACCAGAAAACCTCCAAGTCCAAAGTTGCGGCCTATCCTCCCTACTTACAGTGATGGCTCTCCAGCTCCCACAGCCCAGTAAGAGGGAAGTAGAAGAGCCCTTTACTTCAGATAGTGGCAGTGACCTCATGAGATCTGTGCATATCTTCAGCAAAGGCAGCTCTGTGCAGAGCAACTAGGGCAAGCTTATGGTCATGTGCACTCCTGAATTATGTCATATATGCCCTCTGAGTAACTGTCTTGAAGCAGATGAGTACAAGAAGCCACCAACCAGGTGTCTACCCTCTCTATGTCTTCCCCTAGCTGATCAAGCATGTAAACGACATTTTTAGCAATAATGGACCATGTATATGAAAGTGGCCACATGAGTTCACAGTAAAGTTCAGAAATTCTTATTGTGTAATGATACGTCGATATTTGTGATGTCATAGAGCAATACACTACTTACATGCTTGATTGAAGCTGGTGTAAACCAACCTACTGAACCAACAGATTATAGAAGCACACATGCTTACTTGTAGCATATAACATTTGATAGTGATGCTGAATACCTGTATCATTGGTTTGTATGTGTTCTATGATAAACTATCATTGTTTTAAATTTCATTCCTTCTACTTGTATATAAAAGTCTGTTGTAGGGGCTGGAGAGATGGCCTAGCGGTTGAGAGCACCGACCCGGGTTTGATCCCCAGCACCCACATGGTGGCTGAGAACTGTCTGAAACTCCAATTCCAGGAGAACTCCAGGTCCAGGTGGAATCCGACACCCTCTTCTGACCTCCGAGGCATTGCATGACACGGGTGCACAGACTTGCATGCAGACAGTACATCCATACACATACAGAAACAAATAAAATTAATAAAAAAATTTTAAAAAGTCTGTTGTACAAAGACTATAGTGTATTTCATCAGCAGCTTCAGCTCATTCTCATTTAGTCTACATTGAATATCCATTGTTATAACTTGACCTATACCAATGAAGTTTGCTTTAGTTAAATGAAATATTTTATATACACTTTGTTTTGGTCTCAAGACTTCCAAGCCAATGGGTATTTTATATTACAGACCACTTTATTTTAGGGTGGTCATGTCCAAATTGCTCATTTTCCTCTATTAGCAGATACCATACTGGGCAGTGCAGGTAGAAGATCATATGGTATAGATTTGTTTCAAAACTTTCTCCTTAACTATGAGTGGTAGTTAACCAGTTTTACTTAACCTTTCTTTGGCTATGTTTTTTAAAGTAAAAAGTTGTGCTAATCATAATCTCCACTCTGCCATTGAGTCTCTGGAAAATTAAGTGAAATGCTTTCTGTGGTATACTTACTGAACATAAACCTGGCTCCTTCTATGGGCTCATAAAGCAGCACTAGTGCCTATCAGTTCAACATTATCATCATAATTATTTTAATATATCATGACAGTGCTTACTAAGAAAATCCTTGTAAAAGTTGCATTTGGATATAATATTGAAACAAGATGAAAACACACAATTTCTAATTCTTCAGGTGCACCAGGAAAATAAAGGTGCAAAATGGGCATTAAAGAGGCACACTGAGGCTCCTTACAATAACTACACTAATAAATTAGCAAGTATGGGTGCTCCATTATCAGCATCGGTGCTGATAATATGGAACTAGGCTCAATCTGTATTTGGTTTTTCAGAGTTTATTACAAGGATGTGTTTAAACTAGAACTGGAAGTAAATTGCAGGCCTGCTGTGCCCTTCCCTTGGGCACCATGTTCCTGCTCCTACGCTGTCTGGTTTGTTTCCAACTTTACCAGCTGGTCTCCTCTCTTCTCTCACATTTTCTGTTTCCCCAGAAATCTAACTTGCTCCTGACTTTGACTGCCCACATCTCTCACTTCACCTCTGAATGACCTTTTACCTTCTATCCTTGTTGATAAAGAGACCAATTTCTTGTTTTGTTTTGTTTTGTTTTCAAAATAAAACTTATTCTTTAAAATAAACTGCATGAGCTCTGGTGGGGTGGGGGGCAAGGAAGGGGAATGGGTATGGATTTGATTGGGAAATTTTATATGAAGTGCACAAAGCTTCAATAAAATTGGCTTTGGAAAAAAATAAACTGCATATTAAAGTATACAATCATAAAAATGCACATTTCATTCATTTGTTACATGGGTGCATTTTTCTCAAAATAAATATGGATATGTAACCAATATCCATTTCAAGAAATATAACAATACCACTTCCCCCAAGAGTGAGTCAGGACATGCTTTCTGGAGCACTAAATCCCTTTTCTACAAATGTGCTCAGTAACCTGACTTCTAGCAGCAAAGATCTGTGCCTGCTTTTGAACTTTAGCTACATGTATCCATGCCTTATATTCTTTTAATACTAAGCATTTTTGTTCAGTATTATGTTTATTACATTCAAACACATTGGCACAGGCTTCTATAGCTCATTTGTTTTATTTCTGTTAACATATTTTTAAAAAACTTACAATAAATTTAAAATTATGAGAATTATTGTTAGTTCTCATAAATGTATTTCATCCATTGGTTTGACTGCATGCTATTCATTATGAAGTCAGGTGACATTTATATTATTTCCACTGTAGCATAATTATGATGGTTGTTATGATGGAGAAATTTGTAAATTTGCAGCAACTATACTTTAATAGAATATTGACAAACTGCAAAGACTATGTGGTGAAAGTCAGGTAAAAGAAAGGAAATATAAGGCACATTGACAATTAGGAGTTCTAGCAAGGATGCTTCACTCAGATATATGGAGTTTCTCTGTCCCTCATCTCTCCAGGATCTCTTGAACCTATGCAAATCTTATTCTTGAGTCTTCCCTCCTAGACAACACCACACAAAATTCATTGTCAGAATTCTCAATGTAAAGGGAGCAAAACTGACTTGTTTAGTGATACAAGAAGCCAACAGGCAACCTTAATTCACAGATATGAATAGGAGAATCCTGAATTATCAGTTTGGTGAATAAAATAGAATGATATACTTCCAGAATGATATAGTTCCAGAATGAACTACTAACCTACATAGTTCTCAAAGGTGGATTATAAAAGTACCTGTAAGATATCTGGCCTGTCCTGGAGATCCATAGGGACTTCTAGCATTCCATGTTGGACATTAAGGTACACTAAGAAGTTTATAAGCTCTAATGTCAGAAAGAGACAGGAGACAAGTGATTGTCTTGTCATTTAAAAAAAATGCATGACGGAGGTTCATGCACCAACCCCGGAACTTGCTCATATGAACTTGCAATAATGGTGACAACATACACAAGCCCAGGCTGACTCAATTAGAGAAAAACCTATCACAGAACTGGGTAAGTGGGCAGCAGTCCCCAACCTTAGTTGAAGGACTAACTATTGGTAACTGAGTACTTCAGGGTAAGGGAAAAGTTGATTTTCTTTAGGGGAGTGACTCTACATAGCATAGCTAGAATCCAGTGGATGAATTTGCACTGAGGGATGTCTGGCTATAAATGTTTGACCAGAGGAAGCCTTAACATGCATGGCAGAATGCATGAAATCTCTTGGGGGGCTATGCAGGTGTGCATGGCTGAGAGGGTTTAAATGTTACTAAGATCTATGATAAGAAATGCACAAAATGCAATAAAATGTCCATAAAAGCTGCAAGAATTTGGAGGTCCATCTTTTTTCCCTAGTCAATTAACAGAAGAGTCAAGGATCAAGTTTCAATGACTGAGTTCCAGATAAAGCAGCAGCAGCAAGTTGCCACCAGTGTGTGCAGCTCTGCTGCCGCTCTCTAGGGCCACAACAGTGGTGTGGTGACAGGTGCAGCTCAGGAAGGATTGACCGTATGACCCAAGATGATGGTGGGTTACATACCAGGAGATCAGGATAGTAATGTTCCACTGAACAGGAGCAAGACAGACACAGACATAGCCCAGCTTGACAGATGGATGCATAAGAACAGGAGGAAGCGGTAAACAGGCATGCAAGGGTGGCCTACATATGACCAGGTCCTTTAGAGAACAATCTACCTGAGTAGGACACAGTGAATGATAAAGAAGTATTAGAGAAGGCATTGGGAAGAGTTGTCAGAATGGTCTCAGAGGAAAGGGACAGACGAATTTCTATTTATGGCAATGACATGGTGTTCACCATGTACTGCATGCTGCCTTCCAAAGGGCCAGAAATAAAACATGAACAGGGTTCTATTGACTGTCACCAGATGTTGGCAGCAATGTGATTCCCATGCACCACACATAAAGTCTTACTGTCCACAAACAATGCTCTCAGGAAGGCTTTACTCTCATCTACTCTTGAGGGAACAATGCTTGATGTCTCTTCTGCATTTGAGTTAGCCAAAGCATATTTTATATTTGAATCCTAGATCACTCAAAGATTTCTGGAGAAACAGAGAGAGTAGCAAATGAAGGAAGAGAAAAGAGAAGAGAGAAAGAGAGAGAGAGAGATGAAAGACCCAAAATGGACTGGAAAAGAAGAAAGAAGAAGACAGAATTAAGGCAGAGTAAGAAGGTGTGAGATAGACAGAGAGGAGGAAATCACAGGCACTGGCTGGGGGCTGTCATCTTCTGGAATCTCTCTGCTGAGGACCACAGGTTCTCTGATTCAGTGACCTTCCGTTTCCCTTGAAACAGTGAGCAGCATGGTTGGATTTCTCCAATTTGGAGGATATAATTTTCTCAGTCTGTGCAAAAGGCCAAGCAGAGTAGGAATTGTGGGTAATGCCAGATCCTCCACTGAGAGCTTGCTGGACAGAAGCAATCAGTGTTTACTGCAGCATCTGGCCCTACTGAGCTTGGCTCTGCTCATAGAAAACCCCACTGTCAGAGGTGGAAAGGACCAACAGAGAGTCTTTCACACACACACACACATACACACACACACACACACACACACAGGCACACACACAGGCACACTACACATGTGTTAGCAGTTGCCAATCCTATGCAGGGACAAATCAAGAGACCATTTAATTACAAATCCTAGTACATTCTAGAAGCACATTCTGAGATCAGGTCAATAATGACAGATCTTGCTTGAATTAACAGAAAGAATATGAATAGGTGACATCTAAATCCAGCTAAACAGACTTTATCAATTTTTCATTGTTGTTAGAGACAATTTATGTGGGAAACATAAGGAAGAGTTGAGGTGATGTGTCTATTCAAGCATAGACATATTGCATGAACACAGAAGACTGTTGAAACTATATTTAATGTCTGATGTATATTTTTCATAAAGGTGCTTAATTGTTTGCCCCATGCAGATGAAACTGATTCATGTGTGGTTTCTTTTTACAGAAAATCCGGACCCTCTGAAGATGAAAATATGGCCATAGAATTGAATGAGGAAGTTGGGCAGAGACGAGACAATGGCAAATCTAGGAGGAATATAGGAATGCCGTGGTGAGGTCAGAATTGTAAGGCAAGTAGCGCACTGCTTACAATATGAGGGGAAAGGAAGTACTGGCCCCCAAAGAAAAGAGCTGACAGTGGGTGAAGAAGTGTGAGGAAGGAACGAAGTTGTGAACTGCTGCAGAAGGCTTTGAGGTCCTTTGGAAAGCAGAGTTGATCCAGGGGAACGTCCAGATAAGAATTCCAGCGGCCAACAAAGTGAACATACTATCCTCATTTCGTAGCTTAGGAGAGTAAGGCTGCTCTATCCAGGGCGTCAAAATATACTTTTGATTCAAACTGCCATGTGTCTAATCTTTTCCTGATCTTCTCTCATCTCACTCCTAAGAACGAACGAAGGAAAATACATCCACCCATCCTCTTTCTGAAGATGATACACAAAATGCCAACTGAAAAAGGAAAAAAACAAACCAAAAAGAAGAGGAGGATGAGGGAGGGGGAGGAGGAGGAGGAGGAGGAGGAGGAGGAGGAAGGAGAGGAGGAAGGGGAGGAGGAGGAGGAGGAGGAAGAGGAGGAGGAGGAGGAAGAGAAGGAGGAGGAGGAGGAGAAGGAGGAGGAGGAGGGGGAGGAGGAAAAGGAGGAGGAAAAGTGGCAGCCGCACATTGGCCCCCGACGAGCTCAAAACCAAATGGAAGATGCAATGCAGGTTTGCTGATGCAGTGAGAGAGGTTTCCAAGAAGTTGTGTCAGAAGAGGAATGGAAGCTGGGCTGGAAAGAGAAGCAGCAGCTTCCCCTATTTAATTCTGGATGACTCTGTGGCAGACAGTAAGAGGAGCATGGAATTTGTCTCTTCCTAACAAGGTCCCAGGGTCTGAAGATCTCAAGAGGCATCCTCAAGATTGTACCATACTAAGGTTAAAAGGGGGAGAGCAAGAGCATTAACCCTAGTGTGTTCAGTTACAAACTTTCTCCTCGTGTGGCTTCATTAACTTCTGTGTCCTCACTACCTTCTGTGTCCTCACTTATTTAACCCAAGTCTTGAAGCCAATGAATGGAAAGTACCCCCAAACTGCTTGTTTAATCAAGGATGGATGAACATGTCAGTGAAAGTCACTGGGGTTTCTATTCATGTTGCTGAAGGCAGTGCAAAATAGGAAGTGCCTCAAAGGATGGGCCGTGGCTCCTAAACTTTCAGTATGCAAAAACACTGGGCATTATGCCATCGCAGGATGCAGAGAGAACAGAGCGGGCAATGTGAGAATGTGTGGGAGGAGATGAAATGTACTTGCTATTCTTGCAACCATCTGGACCTGAACTAGCCCAGGAATCTAATCTTCTACCATGGCATCCTGCGTGCTCTGTCCAGGTTGGCAGTCCTATTTCCCTCTTTCTTCTTACCTCGGTACCAATGCACATTTGATTCTTTCTGCCTGACATTCTTTCCTGCCTCTCTCATTTCATCCACCAAACTGAAATATATCATTTAGACCTATGATAGGGAAGCCTTCCCTTGTCTCCTAGTCTACGGTTCCCGGGGGGGGAGGGGGGATTCCACTCCATATTATGACAATGTGCTCCAACTCTGTAGCCAGATCTTCATCTTCAATCACAGTTTACAGCTCTGGGAGGTTCTCATATCCTAGGAGAAATTGTGGAGAAAGGAATACTTTGTGAGTGCATTCAGGCCCCACTCTGAGAACAGACGATCCACACATCCATCCACACATCTGAGCTATTTAGATAGTGTGTGCTGGCACCACACATAATAAGGTGTGAGATCAGGATGAATAAAATATCCACTGCATTACTGGATTCTGACCCAAGTAGGGAATCATGAAGTTGCCAGACTGAGATGACCTTGGAATCTCTAAATGTTCTTGTTTCATGGATGGTTTGCTTTATGGTTTCTATTAAGTAAACATTCCTTATACTCTACGACTATGGTCAGAACCTACTTTATTTCATGAATATTAACAGGAACCCTGCAAAGACCTTCCTACAAAGGAAGAAACTGAACTAAAGAAAAGCTGGCGCATGGATTTTGACAACCATGGGAAAGAAAGGTAAAGAAACCTCTCTCCAATTTTTATCCCAGCATCGCCTGCTATGCACACACATTATCACCTTGAGAATAACTTCACAGAGTGGCAGTTCTGAATGAATTCAGCAATTAGGAAGAACCTAAAACTGCAGGGAAATTCATGCCTTCAAGAAAGATGCAGAAAAGTCTTGATCGCCTGTTGCCCTTGTGGATGAAGGCAGGGGGCTTCCATGAGCTGAAACATCAAAATCTTTCTTTGTCTTACACAAAGGTTCATTTCTGTTACAATCTATAGCTATTGATCACTTATGACAGGGAGAAAGCTCACAGTAACCTAGGAAGACAAACTTGCAAAGAATGAAGCATTATGAGAAGATTTAAATAGCTCACAGTCAGAGAAAGTGCATCCAAGTAAACCAGCCCACCAGCACTGTCGGCAGACCTGCCATTTGGGAAGAGAAATTGGATACCTGGAGACTTCTTTAATATTTGCTTTCTGAAAGGTAAAATGGTACTAGCATCCCTCAGGCCACACAAATGACAGCCCAGCTTTGACGGTAACGGCACAAAAGACAACTTCATTTTAGGAGAAAACAAGAGAATAAAGAGAGTTGTCAAAGCGGAATGTGCTGCAAGCCCAGCCTCCCCTCCTCATCTAGAGTTACCCGTCCAGCATCTTAAAGGCTCTGCAAGAAAGGACATCACCATTCTGCTTCTCAGCGTGATGTGCCTAAGCAGATACACAAGCTTTATGTGGCATAAGAGCCTTTCTCATCACCCCTTGGAGGAAACATTCCATTTTACAACACTGGAAACTTCCCCCAAATGAGTGTGTTGTTTGATGATTCCGAGGCATCGGTTCTCCTTTAGGCAATTCATATTTCATCTCCCCTTTACGAGATCCTGAGCAGTTTTGCAACTGAGGAAACCCCATGCAATTCTTTGCAACTGGAATCCTCGGGATTAGCTAGGTGTGCATAAGGATAAGGAAATGCAGCTGGGGCCCCGAGTGAATGTCAGGGAGTAAATTTGTACTCAGAAAAGCAAGGGCAGGTGAAACACAGCCAAATCCTATTGTTTCTAGTAACACATTCTAGGGGTTTGCACACATCCATCTGTCTGTGCAGTGCCTGTGACTGCTCTTACAACAGAACTAAGTACTTGTAGCAAATTCTAAAACCTACACATTTGCCCATCCCTAGAAAAATCTGAAAGAAATCCAACCAAAAGATGTTGCTATATATTTTGATATACAATAAAATTATACAACTTAAATAAGACCCTGAATTATCATTTGAGTCCATTTTGTTGTTGTTGTTGTTGTTTAACTTTCTAAAACAAACTTAAATTGCCACAAGAGTAGTTTGCATTGGCTAAATAAGACCTTGTCGTTCTATGGAAAACCAGTAACCTCAGCATTAGCATGCAGATGAGGGCTGTGTCCTGGGTGTCTGCTGTATTTGGAGATCTGTGTTGCAGAGTCCGTCTCTGAGATGTAGCATTGAGGGAAAGTGGTTCTGAACACTTGCAGGTAGGTTGCCTTGGAAGTTTTTTAGGTCTAAGTGTTCTGCTCTAGGAGTGATGGCTGGGGCCAACCAGAGTCTTTCCCAGGAAACTAAACAGGAAACCAGTAGAAAAGTAGATGCAGGTACTGAGAACTTGTGGAAACAGCTAATTGACAAAGGAAATAAAGGCAAAGAGAGACCCAGGCATGCGAAACGGCAGAGAAAACCATACTCTTGGCCTCTTTGTCCTTGCAGAGCCCAGCCTTAAAGTCCTGTCAGACTTGTCAGAGGGGCAAGGCCTTCAGCTAAATCCTCCTTACCTTTGAGTTTCCTTTCTTAGATTTCCCTTAGCTCCTGAATCAATATCCCTGAGGTTTCGTTTTGTTTTGTTTGCTTTACTTAGATAAACAACACGGAGAGAATGAAAGGAAGTTCTTTTCTGTAAATAAATAGCTAGAACCACACACTTGGATCTAATATAAGAGGGATCCCCTAAAAGATTCAAAAGGAAGAGAGAATGGCTTTAGAGGTTTGACAGGTCTTCTGAACCATTATATCTTTTTGCTAAGCCTTTACTTCTCTGAACACTAGAATGCTCCCGAGGAAGTGCAAGCCTGTAATCCTCTGTGATCAAATTGGCTGGTTCTATTTAGTTATTACTTGATATTTTGGAGCCGATGATACCCTTGAAATGTAAGTGGATATTTAGCTTTTAGCTAGAATTTTTTTTTTTTTAAATAAGAGTGGCCCACTTGACTGCCCAAGTTCTTTTTGAAATGTGGGGGAAGACTGGCCAGGCTCGCACAGCCACCTGCAATAGTTTTGTCAGTCTGGCCAGGATCCAGTCATGCACACATGGTCACCTCCTCTCTGGGAAAGCCCAACACAATAGGTCCCATGGCTGGTTTGAGCTTCTGTTCTGCACATTGAGAACTGCGCCTGGATGCACAGTCACTGATCTAACCAAGCAAAGAAGGACTCCTCTTTCTGGATGATACATAGATTATGAGTTACTACACTACCCACTGAGAAGTGATAACTTTGGACTCAGAGAGAGTCTCATTTTCTTCTTCAGATACGAGGGGAAGAAAGAGTTTTAAAGTATATCATGCATCAGTCCAACTCTGTGCTGTCAAAAGAAAGTCTCCATAACAAGAGTAGCAATCACAAGAGGAACATGTTTTGAGTTTTCTGGAAGAAAGCTCTTTACCAATAGTAAGTCATCTAGTTCTCTTGACCACTCTCAGATCATTAATCAACCCTAGCTATACACAGAGAAACTAAATTAGAAATAGCAGTAAAGTCACAGAAAGAGCAAGTGGTCACAAGTAGCCTGATTCTAGAATCCATGCTTAAAACACTACAGATGACTAATACTCTGGGACAGAAAAGAACTATGATCTTTCTCTACCTTGGTAACTGGAAAATAAGCCCTTAACCAAACCAAGGAATGTGATTGTGGATAGGGTAAGAAATGACATCGTGCTTTTGGGAATCAGTGACTCCTAGGTTCAGGTATTAGTTTTGCCTTGGGTTAAGCAGGCCAAACTGGAGGAAGAGCTTTGCCCATCTGTGCTCTATGTTCTCTTCTTTAAAATGGGATGCTGTGCTTTCAAAAGTGGTTCTATGAGCACAGTGTAAAAATACATTTGACATTCTCAGCACCATGTCTGACACACGCTAAGCAGTCACTCCAAAACTGTAGTAAATTTTTTCTTCTTTCTTTTTTTTTTTTTGGCTTTGATAACCTGAGGAGAGTACTAGGCTTCCTTTAGCCTTTTGTTTATAGAAAACCTTTACTATATTTTGAACTAGAAATGGCAAAAACACAGATTTTTCTGAACTGTTCTACAGGCAAGATTCCTGCCTGGGTTAACCTGGGTGCATTAGGGATCCATCAAGATGGAGATGATCAATGTCATGGAGCATAACCTGACCCTTCAAGTTGCCCTTCAGCTCACTCCAGGATACTAAGTACTGAATGTTTCCACATTGGTCTATGATGATGATCGCCAGATCATACCCTCTCTCAGTGAGACTGAAGGTGGTTGTAAACCCCCAGTGCCTTGTCATCATGGTGGGGATGGTTGTGTTCTGACAGGACCTTGGAATACAAGAGGTAAAGCCATTTCACAAATGAAAGAAAAAAAACACTTTATCAATGTTCTCAAAGTTGATCTTGGGAGACAAGCAAAGGGAAACATAAAGCTTCTGCCAAGCAGGTAGCCAAAGAGTTATCAGATTGGACATATATGGTCCATACAGATGTTTTCAATGGCTCTTTACCTTTTTTTTTTTTTTTTTTTTTTTTTTGTTTCAACTATTCATTATGCCCAACTTGCCTTTTGGAACAAAAGCTCAGGGGGCCCTACACAAGAAATACTTACAACTAGGTAATTGGCACTAGCATCCACAGATGAGGGATACCATTCGTCATTTGTTTTTCTGGGACTGTGTTACTTCACTCAGCATGATGTCCTCTAGCTCCAGCCATTTTCCTTCAAAGCTTGTGATGTCATCTTTCTTTATGGCTGCATAGAACTCCATTGTCTAGATGTACCACATTTTCTCTATCAACTCATCAGTTGAGAGGCATTTGGGTTGGTTCCAGCTCCTTGCTATTGTGAAGAGAGCTGAAATAAACATGGCCATGCATGTATCTCTACGGTGGGGTGAGTCCTGTGGGTACATGCCCAGGAGTGGTATGGCTGGGTCGGGTGGCAAGTTCATTCCAAGTCTTTCAAGGGTTCTCCACACTGCTTTCCATAGTGGCTGTAGGAGTTTACATTCCCACAAATGGCTCTTTCCTTACAAAGCCTATCTAAGCTTTTGTCAAATCTTTCATTTGCAGATATATCAAGTAAAACTTGTTCTGTAAAACTTCAACCAGGTTGCCTATGGAAATGGTGTAAAATTATTCAGGAGAATTTTAAGACTGACAGAGAAGTTTTAAACAGTGTATATATAGGCCCAGTTCACATAGAGAAAGGGGTTATATATACATCCATTAATGAAGGAATATATTACAGGATCATAATGATACTGTTTAATATTTGTGCTCAAGTATATAATTTACACAATACTTTCATGTCTATCATCTAAATCATTGATTCTCAAAAGTTGTCATTGATTTCAAGATCACCTGAGCATTACTTAACAGTAAACCCATGGAAACCCAGAAGAAAATTACAAAGATTTATTATCTCCTTTTGCCTTATAGGAAACATGTTTATCAAAAAATTATTATTCATGATAGGAGTCAAAGAAATTAAAGATCGAGTATCTAAAGAAAACAAGTCTGTGTTCCAGTAGCTTCCACAAACTACAGCTGTAGCTAAACTTTTTTCTGATACTATGAGTTTATAGCAATATCAGAATTCTTCACTCTTGTGTCTGAGAAAAATATATCTTAACAATACATTATTGAGGTATATTCTTTTTAACTCCTAGCTTTATAGACTGTGTTTTCAAAGTCAGTGATATCAGCATTTTGTATGTCATTTCATTCTGTTGTTTTACACATGTACACATATTTTGATTCTTATTATGCCATGTATTTCATGCTAGGCTACTCTAGTGGGCTAAATAATTATCTTAAATTTGCATACGTTATGCACTGCGAGGTATCTACACTCAGTAGTTCCTTCCTGCTGGTGTGTTCAAAGGACAGTGCCATAGAAATTCACTATTTGGCATCCTTGGTTTTCTTGGCTTTGGTGCCTGTTAAACCTGGTATTTCTATTGATACAGTCTGTATTAGTCACTTTTCTGTTGCTGTGATAAAACACCATGACCAAGGAACTTATAAAAGGAAGAGTTTATTTGAGCTTATGATTGGCGGTTCCAGGGAATTAGAGTCCATTGTGGTGGGAGGCGTGGTGGCTGGATCTGGAGCAGCAAACTGAGGGTCACATCTCCCAAAGAGCACAGGAAACAGAGAGAGGGCAACTGTACACCGAGGCTTGTTAAACTCTCTAAGCCCACCCCCAGTGACATACTTCCCCCAGCATGGCCACACCTTCTAAGACCTCCAAAAACAGTGCCACCAACTGGAGACAAATGTCTGAATACCTAGAGCCTATGGGGGACACTCATTCAAACCACCACACAGTCATAAAAAAATTAAAAAAAAAATAAATTGCATATGCTATAGTCTACTTTATGCAGTAAAATTTTCTGGATTCTCACACGTGCATAGTGTTAGGGTCCAGGGGTCCCTCCTCCCAAAATTACCAACAAGTTAGGCAGCTGCTTTTTTTTTTAAACATTTTTTTGATGCTTTGTGCATTTCATACATCATTTTCCAATTCAGTTCAGGCATATCTCCCTTTCCCTTCCCCCCCACCCCCACCCCAACCGAATCATGCATTCTGTCATACTTCCTGCATATTTCTCTCGTTTTTTTTTTTTCTTTTTTAGCTATAAGTGATTATTCCATGAGTACAAGCATCCTTCATGTAAACAATTTGCAAGGCTGTTGTGCCCAAACCCCCACTGCCCCACCTTCCAGTGGGGGATGAGGGGTTGTATGTTCAACAGCGTTGATCCAAATGATGTGTCCAGACTACATTGGCTGTAGTTTCACCATTCACCCAATTTGCAGCCCTTACATTTCTACCATGCCCCTCTTCCGCAGATTTACCTAGCTTATTAAAAGGGGCACAGGTGGATGAGAAGCAAAACAGTTCCACTCTCTCTGAGCTGTTGTCTTGGACATCTGGTCAGTTCTGGCTGTTCCTTTTTCATGGGCTGACAGGTTTGTCCAGGAATAACCTTTCGATCCTATAAATGAAGCACAAGCAATTAGAATATATTAGGTATTTTAAACAGCATTAATAGTTCATGGTAGGTTACTCTGGTATAGAACACACTATGTTACAAACAAAAGGACCCTGAATAGCCACAAAGCAACCCTGAGTGAAAAAGAGCATACAGGGGATCTCGCCATACCAGACATCAAAACTATACTACAGGATGGCTATTAGTCATAAAAAACAGCCTGGTTACTGCACAAAAACAGACAGTTGACCAATGGAATAAACTGAAGATCCAAAACCTGAGCTCATACAATTTCCAGCCACCTCACATTTGACCAAGGGGGCAAGAAGGACACAATGGAGGAAAGACAGCATGTCTTCAAGCAAGTGGTGTTGGCAAAATTGGATCACCACTTGTAGAAGAATGAAATTAAACCCTACCTCTTCACCTTGTACAAAAGTCAACTCCAGATGGACCAAAGACCTCAACGTGAAAACCCCAAAACTCTGGAGGTGATAGAAGAGAAACTTGACACAGACTACACAAGACATAGGTGTAGGAAAAGGACTTCCTAAATTCAGACAGCAGCGTGCAAGAAATAAGTCAACAATTGACCAAATGGGACCTCATTTAAAAAAAATCAAAACTTTTCTTATCAAAGGGAAAGAAACAATAAAGGAAGTGAAGAGAAAACCCAATAGAGTGGAGGAAAACTTCATGCAGACACATCTGACAAAGCATTAATCTCCAGAGTATACAAGGCTACTCAAAAAACAAAGAAGAAAGAAAACAAATGAAACACTCAAAAGATGGAGCAAAGATCTGAATAGAGACTTCACACAGGAGGAAATAGAGATGGCCGAGAAACATCTTAAGAAGTGTTCAGCATCTCTGATAATTAAGGAAATGCAAATTAAAACCACTTTGAGATATCACCTTACTCCAATAAGACTGGCTAGGATCAAGAACACAAATGATACCAAGTGCTGGAGAGGTTGTGGGGAAAGGGGAACACTCATCCATTGCTGGGGGGAATGTAAACTGGTACAGCCACTATGGAAAGCAGTGTGGAGAACCCTTAGAAGACTCCAAACGAGCCTTCCATTTGACCCAGTCATACCACTCCTGGGTATATACCCACAAGACACATCTTACTGCAAAGATACAGGCAGCTGCTTTTTACAAAGTTTATTCAGAAAAAAAGCCAATTGTAAAGTTTATTTAGAAACAAGGCTAAATTGATAACAGACACATTGAGGTCCACTCTCTCACTACACGCAGGTAGAAAAGGTGACCCTGAGAAATTCTACACAGAGGTTTTTATTTATTTATTTATTTTTTTTTAGGCAAAAAGTTGGTTTATTATTTACATATATAAAAAGTGAGCATAGAAAGGGTATTCAGACACCGTGCGGACAGCTCCGCTCAGTCGGTGATGATGAGCTCGTCCACCCCCCAGTCTTCGTAGCTCCCGTCTGGCAGGTAGCGGCGAATGATGATGGGGATCTTTTGGGCCTTGAGTTCCTTCATGGCAATGAGCAAAGGGTCTGTCTCTCCCTCCAGCTCCACCATCACAGGGGCGCACATCGCGATCTGGAGCGCTCGAGTTCCCAGCACTCGGGCTCGCTCGTACTTGGTCATGTACGGAGTAGTGATTCTCTTCTGGTTGGCCTGCGGCCGCTCCCCAGAGGGGAGGATCTCCATGCTCTCCTGACCCTCCTCTTCAGTCATCCTCTTCCAAGTCATCAAGCCCTTCATCCTCCTCCACATCATCAAAGTCATCGCCATCAAAGTTGTTCTCGTTGTCCGACATGACGGCCGGTCCGCCCGGCATCGCACCGGGCGTAGACTGCGCCTGCGCGAAGACTCAGGCAGTCACTCCACAGAGGTTTTTAAAGGCAGACTTCACGTAAAGTTTATATCTTAGTGGGTTTTGGGTTAGCTGTTACTGGGGTTATGGCAGGTGACTTTTTCCACTGGCTGACTTTAGGGCCCCATTCTTCCCGTTATCTCTGCTGACTCATCTCTGTCCTGTTGACTGTCTTCATCCTGCTCTCCCAAAGTTGACTCATTTTATTGCCTCCCCATTTCCATTGTTCTTCTGCGACCTCATTGCTGAAACCTGGTTCTGAGTAAATGCCACCACCTGCCATCTCAGCACTTTGCAGAATGATGCTATTTCTAAGAAGTCTTTAATACAAAATGGAGTTTTTCTCTAATGAAACGGAGTTGCTTTAAACGATCCACTAGTCCTCTTCAATAGTATGCAACATGACAGTACCATATGAATACAGATACTGAAATTATATATATATATATATATATATATATATATATATATATTCCTAAACCCTGAAAACCACTGATATTTGTTAGTATCCTGTTAGTTTGACTACTTCCAGCATGCTATGTAATTGAAGTAGTAAAATATCTCGGATGGGTGCCCATCATTCAAATTTTAAAGTCCTGAGACATTATTATTATTATTATTATTATTATTTCAAATGTTTCTTTCATTTCATTCTCCTTTTCTTCTTCAGATATTCCGATTTTGTATGTCATACTAGACCATTAAAATCATGAACGTTCTATTCCTTTTGTTTTCTTTGGGAGAATTTTAGTTTGGGAAATTTTGTTTAACCTGTCTTGAACCTCCTGATTCTTATATTAGCCACATTGAGTTTACTGCTAAGACTATCAAAGATAGTCTCCTATTCTGTTATAATATTTTTATTTTGTATTATTTCCATGTATTATTTCTTAGAATTTCCTTCTAAACCCGCATCACCATTTTTTCTTACATATTGGCTAATATTTCTTGAGAGCCCTCAGAATTTTTAATCATAGCCTTTTTTTTCGCCTTCTGCAATACTTTAATCTTTTTTTTCACCTGAGATATTCATTTTTTATTAATGTTTTGTGTATTTCATACATCATTTTCCAGTTCAGTTCAGGCTTATTCCCCTTTCCCTTCCCCCAACCCCACCCCACCCTATCCCAGATCATGCATTCTGCCATAACTGTCCTGCATCTTTCTCTCATTCTTTTTTATGTTTAGGAATTCACATTTTCCTCCATTAATTTTATATTGCTCTAAAATATGGATACATACTCTCCACCCATATACAGTAATTATAGAGTATGAAAATAATTGGTGGGTAGATTCTAGAGCCAACTGAGAGATTCACATTATAACAACATAGTTGCTTTCAGATAAACAGAAATATAACCATAATGTTTTTCAGCTTGCCTTTCCTCTGGGAGATTTGGTATTAGCATCCTCAAATGAGGGGAACCATTCTCCATTTGTCTTTCTGGGACTGTGTTACTTCACTTAGCATAATGGCTTCGAGTTCCATCCATTTACCTGCAAAGTTCATAATGTCACCTTTCTTTATCACTGAATAGTACTCCATTGTGTAGCTGTATCACATTTGTTTTTGTCATCCACTTGTCTGCTGAGGAGGCATTTGGGTTGGTTCCAGCTCTTCGCTATTGTGAAGAGAGCTGCAATAAACATGGATGTGCATGTATCTTTGTGGTAGGATGTCTTTGGGGTATATACCTAGGAGTGCTATGACTGGGTCAGGTAGTAGGCTCAGTAAACCCTGTTTGATCATTTCAAACTTATGCCATACCAAGGTCTGATTCTACTGTATTCTTGATTTCTTCAGAATTTATCTTTCATCAGGTTTTGTAATTTTTTGCTTTCAGTCAGGGTCTTACTAGGTAGCCCTGGCTAGTTTAAAACTCACTATGTAAACCAGGCTGGCCTCGAACTCACAGAGCTCTACCTCTGGCATGCTGGATCAAAGCCATGCCCCACCCTACCCAGCTAGTTTTCTAATTTTTTGTTATCCTCTTGCATATTGTGTAATCAGCAGAAACTACATAAGTAGAGCGGCAGTGTGGGTTTATGTTCATCTCTAGGGTACTTGTTTTCATATGCTGCATTGTTGTCAGCCTTCTGTAAGCACTGTCCTTCACAAACAGGATGTTTGTTACAGCAGTTTTAGTTACAAGCCATTATTATTACTCTGGAGCCCTATTTGTTGGCAGTAAGGCATGTCAGGATGAGCTCTAATCTTATGATGAAAGCTTGCTCCTTTAGTGCCTTGTGTCCCTAAGTGCATTTCTATAATTATTTCCTTCACTCCCAGAGAGAAAAGCTGAAAGGCACGGAGACAAGGCCATGCCATAGCTTCTCTGTAGTGAATAAGAACATATTCTTGAGAAGGATCTGGGGGTGTTCCCAACAATTACTCCTCTCCTGACCCTGATACCAGGGTATCTTAGTTTTTCCTTTGGAAAACAAATGAAGTTCTTAGAGTGGCTACTGAGTCAGTCCAACAAAAGTCACCCTGAACCCATTTTTACCAGTTTTACTTGATATAAATTGACAATTTGCAGCTCCTTTGTACATTGAATTAGGATTTTTGAACTCACTCAATTTCCATTGTCAAATATCTTTTACATTTTCTCTTTAGACATATCCTTGGCTCTTGGTCGTTTTTTCCTCCTTTACTATATCAAGAGGACAATTGTAGAAATTTGTTTTTTCATGTTGTCAACATTAAATTTCACCGAAGTCAGGCCCATTTCTAACTGAGTGAACATTCCTGGGAAACTTAAATAGTCAAAGTATATGTAGTTATATATTCTGGAATGGATATTAATGAAATTTATGGTATTCCTCACTACATTTTAGAGTGCAGGTTTTTCATTTCAAACATGTCAGGACCAGAGTTGCATAAGCCGTGGAATGTTTTGATGGCTTTCCTTTCCTGTGCTAGCATTTAATAAGAATGGTCATTGTGGCCGGGCGTGGTGGCACACACCTTTAATCTTAGCACTTGGGAGGCAGAGGCAGGCGGATCTTTGTGAGTTCAAGGCCAGCCTGGTGTACATATTGAGTTCCAAGACAGTGACAGCCTGAGCTACAGGGACACCCTGTCTCAAAAAAAAAAAAAAAAAAATGGTCATTGCTTATAGTTCCTAAAGATCATCTGAAATATTGCTCAGTTAGGAGATTCGGGGAGGCAGGATGTCTTTGAAGGTTTTTTTCCTGCAAAGAGGCAGTTCAGCTGCCTGGGATATGTATGGTTTCAAAATTCATTTGCTCTGCACATATCTATTCACTTTTGCTTATTTCACTTTGATGTCACTCAGTTCCAAAGTTGCAGAAATTATTATATAACTGGAAGACCACACCAGAAGTGATCCTAAGGAGAAACTCAATTCCTGCCCCTGAAGCGGATCTAAATATCCAGTCTTCAGACTTGCTACAATAAAGTTCTCAGATATACACAATGCTGTGTGCAGAGTCTGGGTCTAAACTTGTTATGTTATTTAGAGAGCTTTTCCATTCTAAATGGTACTGCTTCTAACAAATGGAGATGCCTTTATCATTTATTTTCACAAAGAAAACACACACACACACACACACACACACACACACACACACACACAAGCATGCACCATGCATATTCTCGCCCTGGCACATACATGTGCAGTATTTTTCTGGGAAATGCTTACTGGGGATCAGCAACAAGTTGAATGTCATCATGCCTGCTTCAGGGACAAAGATGATAGACAGACCACAGGATACCTAGTTAAATTTGAATGATAAACAATGAGTAATATTCAGTGTAAGGACACGAACAGGTTCCCCTTTTTATCTGCAGTTCCACTAAAGGGATCAGGATTTTCTTCCCCAAGAATCTGACTTTTCTCATCGTGTTTGAAAATCTCTTTATTATAAGTCCCTGAGAAAAAAATAATTGTCAAGAGTTGAAGATGTCTCTGGGTTGCCTTTAAAATCTTAAAACCTTTAAAGTAGTCTATTGGAATATGCATTGTCTTCTCACAAAATTAGCATTCAAAGGTCAGATGTTAAATAGATACATTTTTCCAGGCATTGGTCAATTCTCTCTCTTCTCTACATCTCTCCTCCTCTTTCTCTCACTCTCTCTATATATATAAATATTATATATATATATATATTAATATAATATATATATATTTATTTGGCACAGGAAATTACATTTAAGCATGTTAAGTAAAAGCATGTTTTAAAATGGGCATTAACAAATTAGTAGGGAATGCATCACCCCTATTTTACACTCTCGAACACTTAATGTGTATGGACCTACACATCACATTATCATCACTTTCAGAGCCTTCATCAAATGTCATAGAAACAGCTGCCCCAGTGACTTGGAGAAAGCCTGAGGCTAAAGGAGACATCTGTTTGCTGACAAGCTCAGATCAAATAACAAATGTTAGAGAGATGCATATTCCAATAGACTAACTACTTTAAAGTCTAATGCACATAATTATCACAGGTGCCTTTCATAATGGATTTATATACAGAAGATAATTTATCATGCTAATATTAACAGGGAGATTCTAATATGTTTTAATGAATTAAGAATATTCAATAAAATTTTGGGGTTGGAAGTTCGAAATAGACCTGTATATATCATGTGAATATACATACATGCATACATGCTATTTTAAATGCTGCTCGGCATTTTTATTGAGGTTTTATGTATTTCATACATGATTTGTTTTTTCCTTTTTTATATTTTTATTGAAGTTTTGTGCATTTCATACATCATTTCTCAGTCCAAATTAGACTCATTTTCCTTTCCATGCCCCCCTGCCCCACCCAAGTTCATATTCTGCCATACCTACCTAGTATCTTTTTCTGAGTCTTTTTGAAGTTTTTCAAAGCAGAGGATTATTGTTTTGGAGTGAACTTTACTGTTTCAGTTGTTTTTATTGTCCCAGTTCTTTTGTTGTTTTTCCCTCCAACTTGTATTGTTTCATCATATGCATATATTTATGTCACACCTATACTAAGCTTATGTCATCTGAAAATAAACTGTATGTCATTTACATATTGTAAAAAAAAATAAAATAAAATCTTAAAACCACAGTGGATGAACTGACTTTGGCCTTAATGAAAATTAGTTGTCTGTGGAGTTGGTAGTTTGTCCTAGAGCAGGGTCCCATGTTCTCACACATTTGTTGCCTTGACACATTATTGCCAGGGTTGGCAGGATGTTTTCATGCTGCTAATGGCCACTATTTTGCTTTTATTTTTCAAAGAGACTAGGCACCAAATACCAAACTTACATAATTCTATACCAATTGATTTTCATAGGCAACTTGTGTCACTTTTCTTCTGTGCATATGTGCAATAGACTGAACTTCAAAACAGGCGAAGAAAGGCACACAACTATTATACACATTCCCACCCCAAACACCTTCACTTCTTATCCCATTCTGGACACTGAAAATGATTGCTACAACACTGCCCTCTGTGGGCGAGGAGGCACCAGTGCAGGAGAGTCAAGCACAAGTATCACTGGGCTTGGGGTGGGGGAGAGAATCTCAAAATTCTCCAGGGCTGAGAATTTACCAGCTAAGGTCAGGGCTAGGACCTCATCATTATTCAGAATCTTAAACCACTCATGAGTATGTAGAATATCAATGGCCACAACTTCCTTAAGAAACCTTTTTGTATCAGGCACAGTCATACCTGATATTTATTTGATATTTTATTTGCCCTTCAAAACAACCCTATGGTTTGTAAAATTGTTACACATAAAAAAAAAAGCAAGTCTCAGAAAAGTGAAAATTCTTGCTGACAGTCTTCTGTGAGGGTAGTATTGTAATGGGATTCAAACTCAGAGCTGTCTGAATGCAAAGCATTTGCTCTATCTAGATACCCCTCACTGCCTCTAAGAATGTTTGGCACATATAACATATGGAAATGAAAAGTTAAATATTTATGAAACCTGCCTGTCAGTGTGTAATCGTGCCAAGTTAAATAGCTCAGCCATTTATTTTTTAAATCTGTCGCTGGTGATTAGAGCATATTTCAGAGAGAAAAATATCAACTTTCAGTTTCTTATTTTTCTACCATTTTATACACGAGTTCTTCTATTTCAACCCCAAATGAGGGTGCTTAGCTGATCTTGAGTCAACATCTGGTTGGCAGCTAAGAGCAGCATCATAGGTAGGGACTGCTTGTGTTACCAGTAATGTATGAGAGATTTCTACACATGCTTAGAGTTTTAGAGCCCAAATTCGAACTTCAAGATATCTAGATTGCAAGACACTTCAGTATATGTGATAAGAACTTAATCTAGGATATTTAAAATGCTATAAGTGTTTTCAAATGATGTTCTGATGTTCTAGGACTATCGAGGGAATTGAGAAGAGGAAGAGAAAGCAGGGGAACCTACCAAATACGTAGATGACTCTGGATTCGGGAAACATTTTTTATAGGTGTGTTTTCTGCTTCAGGTTAAGTGAGAAAGCAGTCATCTTTTCCTGAGATGGATTACACTCTACATAGGGGAAGGAAACATTTGCCTTAAATGAGGGCCCAGATAGACTGACACTCCACTTGTCCCTCCCTGTCATACCCTGCGTTACATTGGTACTAGTGACTGTCAAGGTTGCAGATGTCATGGTTACTGTTACTAGGACTGAGGTGGAGTCAGGAGATGATAGCTGTGAGTGCGCTCTACCACCTGGAGTTACAGACTAGGAACCGCACTGCAGACACAATATTAAGGAATCAAGAATGGCACTGTAATTATTCTGGTTCTCCTGCAGTGGCCTAATATTAGTCCCATATTTAATTTTCTCCCACCTTATCAAATTCCTTACTGACAAAGTCTTTTAAAGCTCAATTAATTCAGCAATGTGATTACATCTCTGCTAGAATTTATAAGTATCATTGCTGTAAAAATGTAGCCTTCTTCCTAGAGCTTCACAGTCAGAATGGATCCTTGAACAGGAGAAATTCCAACTGTGATCAAGTGGGAGGAATTTTGATAGTGCAATGAACTTTCATGTTTTAACAGGCATTTTTAAAATGTGACTATTTGAATACATATACTGAACACTCATGTTTAATATGCATCTGTCTACTCACATCTTTGATTGGAGAATTTCCTTGTATTACAGAGGTAGGTGACCTGACACAAGCATTGTAGGAATGCTGTCACAACTCTGCACAAAATTTATGCACTATTGTTTTTTAAAAAGTGAGAATAATCAATAAATTACATCACATCTAAAAATATTGTTTATCAATTGCAAAGCCTTGACTCTACCTTTCTTTGACTTCAGCATCTTTAAAAATAAGCATCCTGTGATCTAGAACTTGAGACAGCCTTTGTCAAGGGAAGTCCAATACTTTAATATTCTATTTTATTTTTACTGTAAATTTATTCATTTTGGAGCAATAAATATTTGTTGAATGTATACAAACTAACAGATAAGAAAGATTATATATGCTCCCTCATATCTATGATAAAAATTATCATCATCTTATTTTTAAGTTTATCAAATTTCACTTAAATTGTAAAACTAGCCAAAAATGGACTGCATACATTAACTATTTAAAAATATGCAGCCGGGCGTGGTGGCGCACGCCTTTAATCCTAGCACTTGGGAGGCAGAGGCAGGTGGATCTTTGTGAGTTCAAGGCCAGCCTGGTCTACAGAGTGAGTTCTGGGACAGCTGGGGCTACAGGGAGACCCTGTCTCGAAAAGACCAAAAAAAAAATAAGTAAATAAAAATAAAAATAAAAATATGCAGATTTGATAGAATACATTTACATTGATCTATCACATCAGTCAAAACCTCTGGGGGAAATTTTACATCTACATTAATTTTCCTCTTTGAAATCTTTGTATTATTGGCACAGGAATTAGAAATTAATACAATATTTAAGATAATATGCAAATGTAACATAATTATACAAGGAATACTCTTTTCAAATAAAAGACATGAAGTTTGTTTTTTTAAATTACTTTATTTTTATTTTATATGAATGAGGGTTATGCCTGCATGTGTCATGTGGTACCTGGAGAGGACAGAAGAAGGGGCTGAATTCCCTGTAACTGGAATTATTATGGATGGTTGTTAGTGCCATGTGGATACTGAGATTCAAACCCTGATCTACTGCAAGAACAGCCGCTGAATCATCTCCCCAGCCCCAAAAGTTTGTTTGTTAAAATTCATTATATTTCAAGTCTGTAATTCTGTGACTGGTATTTTACTTATCCACTATTAAATGATATATTCTGACTTCTATAATATTTGGTTATCAAAATTCAGAAATTTGGTCACAGAAATATCACCTCATAGACCATCTACTAATTTCTTGTTTGGATGTAAAGAACTTGGAAAGCATTGCTCTCCTCCTCACAAGGAGAGCAAAGATGAACAAAGGGAACATCTGTAAATTCTTAAGAGTCTGTGGGTAACTAACATCACAGCACAAACTGCTGCTTTGAAGACTGGAGTGAAAGGTGAAGGGGTGAACCACTGACAGGAAGTAGAAGCTCCCACAGATCCAGTTAGACCATTTCACACTAATTGATTAACAGCAGGATCCAGAGTGTGGACAACCTTGAAAGATTAAGAACCTTCAGGCAGCAGCCCTCAGCCCAGAGAATTTTCCATCCCAAAGCTCTTACCTATTCTCATGCTAAAGGTCAGAGACCATCCTTCTTGCTATAGCCCCAAAGAGTAAAGGTCTCCTGGAGGAATGTACATAGTCCTTTGTTTTCCTTAACAAAAGGACAACCTTTCCCTTTCCGACCCTTTTTTTTTCCTGTCTCTTTCTTTCATGTGCAGGCCAGAACCTCAGTATTCCTTCGCTGGTATTCTCCTTATTCTGATTCTAAAGCTCCCTCTTTTGCCCTGTGAGTCCATTCTTAAATCGTTTTGTTAATGAGACTGAGAACCCAAGAGGGATGCTTGATTTTCCTTTTATCATCTTGCAACTGACAAGGGATGCCTCAAAATGTTCAGTAACACCTTCCAACCATCTCACCACACCAAAAAAAAAAAAAAAAAAAAAAATTCCTGTAAAAGAAGGGAATAAAAATGCATCAGAGGTTATTTAAGATAATAGTCTGGTCTACTGAGTGATTCAAGGTCAGCTGGGGCTACAGGGAAGTCCAAAGAAAACACAGGATAAATTTTTAAGGTCAGAAGACATTTCAGATTCTGAAATGTACAGCCTCAGTACGAGGTGGGAGAGAGTAAACAGGACTGAAAAGTAACTCGGACTTTATAAGGGAGAAGGTATTGTTAACTTTCTCTTAAAGTAAATATTCCATATGATTAGCAGGACAGCCAGCAACCACTTGGCTGCTTCCCTAGACTTTTTTATGGTGGAAGCAGGCAATAGGGCATTGACAGTAGGGTGGGTTTATAAAACAGTAGGTGATAGGGCCAGAGTTTTGTGGTCAGTAGCTTGAGGAAATCAGAGGGCCATTTTTCTCTCTTACAGCTGCCAAACAAGGTTACAGTGACCTTTTCCCCCCAGCGTATAGGATGGTGGTTGTGCTGGATAGCTTTAGTGTCAACTTGACACACCTGGGTTGTGGGAGCATCAATTGGGGAATTGGCTCCAATGGATTGTCCTGTGACCACATCTGTGGAGTACTTGACCGTCGAGTAGTGTGGGAGGGCCCAGGCCACAATGAGTGGTGACACCCTGGGCAGGTTGTTGTGTACCATATAAGAGGACAGGCTGGGCATGGGCCAGGGGAGCAAGCCAGTGAACAGCATTCCTCCATGGCCTGTGCTTCAGCTCCTGCCTCCAGGTTCCTGCCCTGAGTTCCTGCCTTGGGCTCCCTGAGTGATGAACTGTGACCCAGGAGATGTAGGCTGAATAAACCCTTTCCTCCCCAAGTTGGTGTTGGTCAGAGTGTTTTGTCACAGAAATGGAAGACAAACTAGAACAGTGGTCAAGGGTGAAGTTTCTTAGGGTTTCCAGGTCCAAGTTGACTCTTTCACTCCCCAAATATTAAAACATTCCTGATACCTAGCCAACTATACATGATCATCATGTCAAAGAATTATTTACCTTAGTTCTTATTTACTTATTCGTCACACCTAGATTTCAATAAGAAATTATAAGGTACTATAAAAGCCAGAAATGATGGGAAAGCTAAAGGGAGGAAGGGAGGAAGGGAGGAAGGGAGGAGAGAGAAACACAGAGAAAAAGAGAGAAAGAAGGGGGGGAACTAAGACCCTGACCCCAGACTCAGATATGGCAGAGACATTTCATTATCAAATGGAAAGTAGCTGATTAGTAACACAACTGCTTAAGGCATCTAATGAAAAAAAAAAAAAAGATAACATTCAATTAGAGATAAGCAATGCAGTTAAGGAAATGAATGGTCCAATACAGAATCCAATGGAAGAGTAAGAAATCACAACCTAGGAAATAGATACAAAAATCCTTTCATGACTCATCAACTGACTTGACATGCTTAAGGAAAGAGCAGTGAAGATGAGATGTGTCAAGAAAAACTATTCCAACTGAAAAGCAATTAAAACATGATAAAAGATAATAGGACAGAATATCTGAGAAATAGGTGACACTGAAAAAGATATGAAATCATGGAATATCAGGAGGAGAGGAAAAAGAGAAAAGTTGGAATAAAATTGGGAGGGAATTTTCCAAAACTATTGTGTCTTGATGGATACAAAACCACTGATCTAGAAAGCTCAGAGAATACCCAGCAAGACAACAAAGTCAATCAACACAAAATCAAAGACAAGGAGAAATCCTTGACAAGGCATCTGTGGGAAATCCTTGACAAGGCATCTGTAGGAAATCCTTGACAAGGTATCTGTAGGAAAGGGGATGTCTTTTGGGAAAATCCTTCTAGAAAAAGAGCTTCTACTATTAACTATAATTGTTTGAGGCCAGTTTTTTAATCTTTTTTAAAATTTATTTTTATGTGTATGAATGTACTGACTGCATGCAGGTTGGTGCACCCGTGTCATGCAATGCCTCAAAGGTCAGAGGAGGGCGTTGGATTCCCCTGGAACTGGAGTTAAAGAAGGTTCTCAACTGCCATGTGGGTGCTGGGAATCAAACCCGGGTCCTCTGCAAGAGCAGTTGGTGCTCTGAACTGTTAGGCCATCTATCCAGCCCCAAGGCCAGTTTTTCAAAAAGGAAAAAAATTGCAGCCAATCACATCACAGCTTAGAATCCCTCATACATAAGCTAATGCTTCCCTGAGAAGAAGCCTGTAACCTCAGAAAAGGCATGCCATCTAATTACCTGTCTTCTTTTCCTTCCTATAAATTGATCAAGGATAACGATTTAAGCTGTTTTTTAACTCCTTGCCTTCTTGTCCACTGATCTTGCAACCAAACTTCTCCATTTGAAAACCAGTGCCAAAAATAACTGCTTCTATGTGCATGTGAGACTTTTCATAAATGATGGAAACAAGACAAAGGTATATATTTTAGGTGTTCAAAAGGAAAAAAAGAAAAACCAATTTGTAATTTGGTATCCAAGGAGATTTGTTTTACAAAATAAAGAGGAATAGTGATTTTTTTCCTGAAACATTAAACTAGGAAAAATGCTACAAAAACAGTAAATTAAAATACCATATTTTTTTTTCTTATCCTTAATTAAACTAACAGACAATTTTAAAATGAACAGCAACAGTATACTGAGTGATTATAGATTAGGAAGTAATGCCAATGACACTGTCATTGGGATTCTAGAAAGTAATTGAATATATTATTATAACCTGCCTGTATTACATAAGGGCACTAAAATATTATTTGAAAGTGAACTTAGATTAGCTGTTAATGTACCTTGCACTCCTGGGAAATTTTTAACAAAACCTATCATGAAAACATAATTGTTATAAAGGAAGAGATAAAGGATATCACATAAGATATTTAACAAAAACTGTAGGAGAAAATAAGTGAAAAGCAGAAGAAAAATTAATACAAGGTTTTCAATGAATACAATTTGTTGTACAACTGTGATAGATATCAATCCAAAAATAAAAGTGTTACTACTGCATATAAATGAAAAAGTATATGCTATGAAAAATGACTATAGGGAACTTGTTTAAAATACTACAAAGGATTGTAGTGGGGTATACCATGCTAATACTCATGTTGGAAAATGATGGTTTGACTATAAACTTTAGATAAAACAGGCTTTAGAACAAGGAAAGTCTCCAAGGATTAAGAGGGGTGCTGTAAAAAAAGGGGTCAATTCTCCAATAAGACTCTCTCTCTCTCTCTCTCTCTCTCTCTCTCTCTCTCTATATATATATATATATATATATATATATATGAGGTAATATATTTGGTCTTTTCAAGACAGGGTCTCTCTGTAGCCCCAGCTGTCCTGGAATTCACTCTGTAGACCTGGCTGGCCTTGAACTCACAAAGATCCGCCTGCCTCTGCCTCCCAAGCACTAGGATTAAAGGCGTGGGCCACCACGGCCAGCTAGTAAGACGCAATATTTTTAACAATGGGAGAAGACCTGGAAAACAAGAGCTGATAGAAGGTGTCTTACAAATTGTTTTATTACTACTAAATAGATTAACAAGAAGAAATGCATTCACTCATTATCTCCATTGGAGACTTCAATCTCCTCCTTCAGTACCAATTTAAACAGCCTCAAAGAATATGCATTCTTTTCAATTCATAAAATTTTCACCAAAATAGAACAAAGCAAAGCTTAATACTTTTTTTTGAAAAAGGTATATCCTTTTTAAAATTTTATGTATATGAGTGTTTTGCGTGTGTGTATGTTAAGTGAATCACATGCATTTAGTACACAGGGAGCCCAGAAGGGGTCATTGGATTCCCTACAGCTTGAGTTACAGAGGTTGTGCATACTGGGAACTGAACCATCTGAAAAAGTAGCAGTTGTTCTGAACTGCTGAATATCTCTTAAAATACAAAGCTATGTTATATTTAATGCTCTTTGTCATCAAATGATAAGGAAACTATACTAAAAGAAAATCAGTAACAGAAAGACAGCTGGAAACCTCCAATATATTTGGAGATAAAAGGAAACATTCTTTTTTTTTTTTTTTTTTTTGGTCTCTTTGTGAGACAGGGCCCCCCAGTTGGCCTGGACTCCCTATATAGACCAGGCTGGCAGAATTTGCAGAGATCCACCTGCCTCTGCCTCCAGAGTGCTGGGATTAAAAGCATGTGCCACCATGCCTGGCAAAATGAAACATTCTTTTTTTTTTTTAATTTTATTTATTTCTGTATGTGTATGAATGTACTGTCTGCATGCAAGTTTGTGCACCCGTGTCGTGCAATGCCGCGGAGGTCAGAAGAGGGTCTCGGATTCCCCTGGAACTGGAGTTCTCCTGGAACTGGAGTTTCGGATGGTTCTTGACCGCCATGTGGGTGCTGGGGATCGAACCCGGCTCCTCTGCAAGAGCGGTCGGCGCTCTTAACCGCTAGGCCATCTCTCCAGCCCAAAACATTCTTAATACAGGAATTGAAGAGAAGAATCAAGTAATTTTTTAAATTTTGTTTTTTGTGGTTCTCAGCCTCAGCCTTTAATGGCTGCGCTATCCCTACAGCCCATAATTTTTTAAGTTTTAGAAGAGAATCAAGACACAGCTTATGAAAATCTGTATAATTTTCTGTGCAGCGGTTAGAGGGAAATTTATAGTACTCAATGCATATATTAGCCGAGTGTTTAACAATTAATAATACAGTAAATTTCTACCTTAGACACCTAGAAAAGAAAAGCAATATTCAATGTAAACTTAAGAAAATAAAAGTTCAAGCAACTATCAATAGAATTGAAAACAGTCAGTTAATAAAGAAATTCAATGGAAATAAAAAGCTGGTTCTTTGAACAGATCTATAATGTTGTAAGGGATTTTCTGCTCAGTGATAACTTGTTAAATCAACTACAATATGAAGACTTCTTACTTATGATCAGTATTTGTATTCTCATAGGCCAAGAAAAGAGATAAGGTGTCAAGAGCCTTTGTGTCTTTCTATAGCTTGTTGTAGACAATTTAAAAAGTCCATAAAGTACTCTAATAACAGAGAAAGTCTCTGGGGGGTATATTAAGACCAGGGAAGTTATTCTAAATCCATGTAGCCAGTGGTTAGACTAGTCTGCTCATTAACCATTTGAGGACTGCCAAGTTGTTAAGCCACTGCTTTGAAAATTCCTTGTCTGATTCATTGATTAATCATACATAATACTGTGAACCTCAGTTAATAATAGTATGTTGATAGTAACTTCTCACTTGTAAGAGGGAAAACTCTGTATGTAAGGGGAGAGGGGGTTGGAAGCTTTGCTTTCTGCTCCATTTTATTCTTATCTAAAACTTTTTGAAAAAGTCAAGTCTATTAATTTTTTAAAAGGTCCATGTCTCATGCTTCAGAGCTACTTAAAGATTCATAACTCTAAATGAAGCAAGCATAAGGAGATCTTAATTGTTCTTGGCTTCTTTTACTGCAAGGAGAGTGTCCACCTACATGCTGACCCCTCTGACCTTGCTAAATGGGAAATTCTCTATTTTATCTAACAGAACAACAATCACCTCTGTTAAAGAAACTATTTCCACTGCTAGTAATAGATATTCTTGTCATTCTATTTGCCCTGCCAGGATTGAAACCCTTGTTACTAGCGCATTCCCTTAGATGGACTGGAAGGAAAATTTGGTCTTCACCAGCATTTGAGCGATCACGGCACTTCAAAGAATGTCACCAATAAGCCTGCTGCTTAGACTGTTCTTCAGAATGCCTGTGTGAAATGCTACCAGGGGCCATTACATCAAAGTCAAGAATTCATTTCTCTGCATGGGAAGCTGTCTCAAGTAGGGAACAAGTGTGACCTGTCTCAAGTAGGGAACAAGTGTGAATACTTCCGGAATGTTTAGAGCCACACTAATAAAGAAGGCGAAAAGGTGTGATAGTTTGACCATGTGTTCCAAAGTAAAATCAAGGCCCATGCTTGCTGGGATCCTCAGTTTCCCAAGGCTCAGCCAGGTGGGAGGCCTGAACCAAACCCTTCAGGCAGAACTGGTGGATTGAAGAGAGCTGTGGTCACTTGAGACGCGGCTTTCTCAAGATGCTGCCTCCAAGGCTTCGTCACTCCATAACTGCAACAAGCTCTTCATCTTAAAAGCAATCTGAGTATTTTGGGAAAGCATCCAAACATAAGCCTCTAATCTGACTGAACAGAGAAATGCAGGCCAGGAACTGAGCATCTCTGTCTTCTGAGCTGCGCTCTTTCTTTCTTCCCTCTTAGCACTGGAAGTGCGGTAGGCAGAAAGGCTTGCAGCAAGGAACCAGGGTGGGTATTTCATTTCAGCACATTGATTACCATTTTATTTCAAGGTTGAGTAGCAATTACCACTAATGAACAACACGATAATTTATAGCCATAAATCACCAGTTACTTTGCTTTACCATTTAACACAGTGAATTAGAGCTGTTTTGTGCCCAGAACTTGGCAGGTCTCAGTGTATCTACCTTCAGGTCAAGGTGTACTGCAAAATCCAGGGGCCCACTGGGGATCTTTATTTGGAAGAAGTGTTCTGGATTCCTTGATACAAATCATGGGCTTCCTGACA
This sequence comes from Rhizomys pruinosus, assembly GCA_009823505.1. Taxonomy (NCBI): domain Eukaryota; kingdom Metazoa; phylum Chordata; class Mammalia; order Rodentia; family Spalacidae; genus Rhizomys; species Rhizomys pruinosus. The sequence goes on from VZQC01009989.1 coordinate 47,696, forward strand.
TAACTCTGGTCTCAGTGCTCATCACTGAAATACTGTCCTTTTCTTCTTGTCAGCTTGTTACAGATAGACTGGTTACTCAATAGAACTTTGAGTCAAGATATGATGAAATATAAATTTAAATAAGTTCAGAAGAAATGTGATTTGTTAGAAATAAGACAATTTTTCTAGGTGTCTTTTCCTTTCTGTACATAATGCAGTATGATGATAAATTTGAACCTGGTCCTTCCTTCCTAATGGATCTCATCTAGAAAAGGGGAAGCACATAAACTCTCATATGTGTAAGGGGAATAAGAGCAGAGGCTGTGGAAATCAAACTAGATGACATTCGTTTCTTTCACAGAGCCTTTAGAAGGCATCAGCGTGGTGGTCACACATGTGAGGTAAGGGAGTTTGCAGGGAAATAATGACTTCACTGTGTATTAATTAGACCTGGAGTCCTTGCATGGCACTGCAGAAAATGTTACAAACTGCAGTCAATACAAAGAAGTCTGTGTAAGTAACCTCATTATTCTCAATTATCTGGAGAAAGAAGAAACATTCTCATTGTTTCCACTAAGCTTCGCTGAGTCTTATTGGGCACTGCTTACCCTTGATGCCTCTACACCACAGAGATTCTTCACCGTCTGCAAAGCATTCTAGTGTATTGGGGTAAATCTTCACAATTTGTTTCAAGATTCAAAATAATGTATTTATTTATTTTTTTTTTTTTTGCATTACGTTAAGCAGAAGGATTTTAGAAAATCTCATATAAAATTCATATTTTGTGGAGCTGAAGTTAAATTCTGATTTCTCAGTTTTCCAGAATGTTTAATTAAATCTCGGTTTTAATATGTTTAGGATTGTGAAATCTATTGTAGTCACTTCCCTTCTGAAGTCTGCTCACATCTTGATAGATCTTTTATTATTCAGGACTATATAATGTTGATCTAGTCTGCTGGAGGCTATTAAGAAGTATTAATGCAATAAAAGATATATTAATTTATCATGAATAATTTAAAGGTTTTGTTGCTTTGTACAAAATCTATGTTTCAATGTAATTTGGGCTTTTGGAAATTTTGTGGTTGCTGTTAAATATGAAGTACATGTAATATATTATAAAACATATTATTAACTGACTCATTTATTTCAATATAGAATGTATTTATTTAATTTAGCCATTATTTCTTAACTTTTAATTGTATACATAAGTACTGTGTATAGGAAAATTAGGGAGGGACTGAAGCCCTTTTTCTGGAGATGTGGACTCTACTTCTGTAAAGAAAATGCATGGAAGTGTGAAGTGTAAAATCTTTTAAATATGTATCGATCAAGAATCCAGAGAAGGCTATATTGACAGTTGAGAACTTTTTCCTGATTTGGACATTTAGTAGATATAAAGTGCGTTGGGAAAGACAATTCCCTATCTTGAGCCTGCCTAATTCCTCATCTTTTGCAAACTCAGATTCCTTTCGATCAGACATTTTAGATATGTGGTTTCTATGTGGCTTCTCAATAGTAGAGTTTCCTTTCCATAATACTGATAAAGCATGGCACGAGAATCTTTTAGCTTCATGTTTATTTCATTGGAAAAGACATATGTTAATTTGAGGCTGGACCAGAAATTGCCACTAGTAGACCATCCTAAAGTGAGAGGTGAAAATTGTTAATTTATTCAGAAAGAATGAGTTCCCAAATGTCACAGGACAGTGCCTCAGGCAGGAGTAGGACATCATAGGAGCAGAGGGATCTTTATGCCTGTGATGCATAGCTATGATGGAATGTATAATAGTTGATATTGTCTCCGAGTATTTTCAGGAATGTCATGTGATAATCTCATGCCTCTGAGCTCTTTTGACATTGCTTCCAAGAGAAGGACAGATCATGGCATGAGGTGCAAAGTCCACACAGGTGAGTCAAAAAGAGCAAAGCCTGAAGATTCTTACTGGTTATCCTTAGTTTTCAGAGCTGGGAAAACACATGAATTACACTAAGGACCCGACATTCCCGCCATAGCACAGGAGCTCAGCAGAAGCAGAATGAGGACTCAAAGCCCACATGAGTATGGAAAATGAGGCTGGGAAATGCATGCCATGTTTAATAGTTTTCATGAGATTTAGTGAAAATAGTGCAGACCTGACTTTCAGCACCACTTCAAGCGGTATCAAACTCATCTCATCCTCCTCAAACTACAGAAATATGGAGGCAAACAAATTAACTTTTGAATGAAATTCAAAAGACAGAGGGAATCACTGGTGTCTTGGACAGGGTCAAGACACCACATTGGGACAAATTTTTCACCACATTGGGGCAAAATTCAGTTTCTGGCAGAAGCTATTACTTGAATATGAAACACTGAAAAGAAATAAATCAATAGTTATTCAAATTTTCCAAAGAAATTTACAGAGAATTTTATACAAGAAAGAAAAGAGATTTGCAAGGTATGAAGGAAAACAGACTTCAGAAAGGAAGCAACAAAAGAAACAATTCTGCAAGAAAATGTAATCAAAAGAAGAAAAACAAACTTTCACCAAGATACCTATTCTACAGGAGGACCTAGTTGGAGAATTATTCAGGAAAACCTGAAAATGTTAGAAACACTAAAACAATACAGAACATAAAAGAGTTCATTTAAATAAAAGTTGAGAATTGGGTGCCAAGGAGGATTTGGGCAAGTTGTGAGGGTTCTCTGTTGTTGCCAGATCTGTCACCAAAAGCCATTCTTGGGAGCTAGTAAGGGGAAGAGGCTAAGGCTGCCTGGGGATGAACAGGAAACTGGGAAACACTAGGAATCCAGATAACACAACCTACTGCCAAAGTGAATTAAGTTTGACTAAAGCTGACTCCATATATATTTGTTCTGGCCAAAAGATTTCTCTGTACTTAGTGAACTCAGCCTGCTTGAATGGGTAACAGACTGTGAACTCCGAACAGTATCCAAGTCAGAGTCAATTTCAAGCCAGTAACTTTTCACGCTATGTTCTAATAAAGCGAATTCAAATTCTAACCACTCAGGCTGTACCTATCCCACCTCCACTCTCTGGATGTCACCTCCTTTTCCGTGTCTACAAGTATAATTTTTATTGGCTCTGACATTCAGACTAATTGGAATTGGGTTGCTAAGTATTCTAGATTGGCCAATAAAACCAGTTCAGGTTTCTAAAACTCTGTTTATTGGTTCTTTGGTCTTCTGAAGCTACATATAGAAGGAACATTTCTTTCTGTGATGAGTACTCATTTTTGGTGGTATCCAAACTGCCTGTAGTGAACTTGTTCTAAGGATAAAAGCCATTGTACAGAATAGAGTTTCTTTCTTTCTTTCTTTCTTTCTTTCTTTCTTTCTTTCTTTCTTTCTTTCTTTCTTTCTTTCTTTTAGTATGTGATACAGAAAAGTTTTGCTGCATGTCATAATATTCACATTAAAATAAATTTTAACATTACATTTATCAGTACAAGAAAAGCTTAGGCTTTTCCTTATATAATTTCAACAATTTAAGCTTTTAATTATTTTAAAAGTATTTAAGGGTTAGAGAGATAGCTCAGTGGCTAAGAGCAATAGCTATTCTTATAGAAGACCCAGGTTTGGTTCCCAGCATTTACATGGCAGCTAACAAGCATCTGGAACTCCAGTTCCAGAAAATCCGAGGCCATTTTCTGATCTCTGATGGCTTGCGCAGACATAGTGTACTTACATCCATGTACACAGCATTTTGCTATACATAGAATAAAAATAAATTTTAAAGCCTTTAGAATTTATATTATTTTCTTTGCTATTGTGGCAACCAGACATTTGAAGAGAAACACCACAAGGCAATATTGGTCAGGAATTGGTCAGGTATGTAACCATTGTTTAGGGATTGTATGTAACCATGGATCAGGAATTGTAGGTAACCATGGATTAGGAATTGTAAGTAACCATGGCAAATATTAACTGGGAGGCGAAAATGTTTTAAATGGTAATGGTCCTATGTTTATTACATTTTAAAAATGATATATAGAGTTTTATGTAAATTAAGGAATTGATATCTTAATGCTTTACATCTTATTATTGTACAAGCATATAATAAAATTATAAGGAACATTCATAGAATGCATTCAGATGAATGGACTATATCCTTCAGTGTATCCATTCATAATTTGTAAGTTCATTCCCATGTTTCCCATGACAGAAAAAACATCATCAAGGGAATACTATGTCAACAAAGATAAATATATACCTAATAGTTCTAAATTTATTTTAATTTTTTTATTTTGTATATATATATATATTTTAATAAACTTTTTCCTTAGGTCATACATCACTTCTCAATTGAATCTAGAATCACTTGCCAAATATATACCTAATATTTCTGTATTTATTTTTATTTATTTTTAATTATAAATATATATATAATATATATATATATAATCTATATATTAATTATAAACTTTTTCCTCTAGGTTCATGCCTCATTTCTCAATCGAATCTAGAACACTTACCTTTCCATGTTCCCCACCCAACCTTCATTTACATGTCCTTATCTTTTCTGAGTTTTTCCATTTTTTTTAGTATAAAAAGATCTACATGGATCTTTATATGAAAAAAATCTTACCCACCCCAATCTCTTGTTTCAAAAGTTGTTTCTTGGGAATTTTAGCCTTACCTCACTTCCTATTTACCCTCTGCTTCCTGGGTGTCCATGCAGGGTTCATAGAAGACAAAACAAATTAACCATCATCTGTGTTGAGTGGTTGATTAATATCCCTGATACTAATAAGTATTATAATTATTTATGTATGTCTATTTAAATTTTGATTTTAAAATCTCATCTATCCAGCTACTAGTAAATCATATCTGGAATTTTAGCAATTCTACTTTGCATGTTGAAATAAGAAGATCAAAGAGTTACTGTACCATTTGATGATGTAAAGTAACAGACTAGAGTGGGAGGGGGATAGGTATAGAAAACAGAACTAAGACTTCACTACTTTTATCTGAAATCATATCTTTATATCATATTAAATGCATGTACATGTATGTTTAATATGCATAAATGCTCAATATCTGCTGAAACATAGCAGTTCTGTAAATAATTTATCATATACATGAGATGTAAAATATATACACTTCTCTGTGTCCTGTTGCTGTTGTGCTGGCTGGGAGACTCTGCCCATGCAGATCACACAAGAATAAACCTCAACAAATACAAAAGGATTGAAATAATTTCATGCGGGGCTGGAGAGAATGCCCTGGCGGTTCAGAGTCTGACTGCTCTTGCAGAGGACCCTGGTTCGATCCCCAGCACCCACATTGCGGCTTGAGAACGTCCATCTAACTCCAATTCCAGCGAGAATTCCAGTTCCAGGGGAAATCCGAGACCCTCTTCTGAATATCCACAGCTTGCACGACATGGGTGCACAAACCTTCATGCAGACAGACATTCATATAAATAAATAAATAATATAAATAGAATACAATATTAAAAAAAGAACTTAATTTCATGGCATTCTGGCCAGACCATGGTACAATAAAGATCAAGATCAAACATCGGATAAGCCTTACTATCTCAAGAACACTGGTAGCTAAACAACACACTCTGAACTAATAAATGGGTCAAAAGAAAGAGCATTACACGCCATATTTGATACTAAAGCAACAATACATTAGCACACAAAAAAAAAAATTTAAAAGCAGTCCTATGAGGTAATTTATATGCCCTGGGTGTTTCCATAAAACAAAAAACAAACAAAACCCCCACAAACAAACAGAAAGAGCACAAATAAGATCTAACACTGCACTAGGAAACATCTCAGAGAACAACCACAAATGAATGTACTTGAAAAGACAGAAAGAATAACAAAACATGAAGAGCAGAATCAATGAAATATAAAACAAAGAAAACAATACAAAGAATCAATGAATCCAAAAGTTGGTTCTTTTTTTTTTTAACATTTTTTAATTTTATTTATTTTCGTATGTATATAAATGTACTGTCTGCATGTAGGTTTGTGCACCTGTGTTGTGCAATGCCGCAGAGGTCAGAAGAGGGTCTCAGATTCCCCTGGAACTGGATTTCTCCTGGAATTGGAGTTACAGATGGTTTTCAGCCACCACGTGGGTGCTGGGGTTTGAACCCCGGTCCTCTGCAAGAGCAGTCGGCTCTCTTAACCACTAGGCTATCTCTCCAGCCCCAAAAGTTGGTTCTTTGAAAGGGTAAACAAGATAGACAGACCTCTAGCCCAATTAGCCAAAAGAAAGAGCAGTTCCAATTCAACAGAATTTGTGATGAAATGGGAAACATCACAATAGACAATGAAAAGATCCAGACAATCATAAGAGAATTCTTCAAAAACCTATACCCTACAAAATTTGAAAACCTAAGATAAATGGATGAATATTTGAAATCCTGAGAATCAACAAAGCTTAACCAAGAGATTGACAGTTTAAACAGATCCACACATTTAAGGAAATTGAAGATGTAATAAAAAACTTCCCAAGTAAAAAAAGCCCAGGCCCAGATGGTTACACGGGCAGACTTCTATAAAACATTTAAAGAAGATTTATAGCCATTACTTCTCAAACTGTTCAGAAAAATACAAACAGAGGGAAATCTCCCAAATTCCTTCTATGAAACCAGCATCACTCTAATACCAAAACCAGGCAAAGATACAACCAAAAAAGAAAACTACAGCCTCATCACATTAATGAACACAAACACAAAAATTCTCAACAAAATACTTCCAAACTGCATACAGACCCATATCAAAAAGATCATCCATGATGACCAAGTTAGATTCATACCAGAGATGCAGGGATGGTTCAACATACATAAATCAATAAATATCACAAAACATATAAATGGACTGAAAAACAAAAACCACAAGATCATCTCAATCAATGCAGAAAAGGTCTTCAACAAAATCCAGCATCCCTTCATGCTTAAAGCCCTAGAGGGAACTGGACTGGAGGGATCATCCCTCAATGTAATCAAAGCCATATACAAGAAACTCACAGCCAACAACATCCTAAATGGAGAAAAGTTAGAAGCATTCCCCTTAAAGGCAGGAACATGGCAAGGTTGCCCACTATCATCACTCCTCTTCAATATAGTGCTTGAAATGCTTGCTAGAACAATAAGACAAGAAAGGGATATTAAAATAATACTAATTGGAAAAGAGGAAGTCAAGCTATCCCTTTTTGCAGATGATATGATAGCTTACCTAAAGAATGCTAAAAACTCCACCAGACATCTCCTAGAAACAATTAAGACTTTCAGTAAAGTGGCCAGATACAAAATTAACTTACAAAAATCAGTAGCCTTTCTTTGCACCACCAACAAGCAACTGAAGAAGGAATATAAGGAGACCATCCCACTTACAATAGCATCAAAAACAATAAAATGCTCAGGAACAAACCTAACCAAAGACACCAAAGAACTCTACAACAAAACTTGTAAATCCCTGAAGAAGGAGATTAAAGAAGACATTAGAAGATGGAAAGACCTCCTATGCTCATGGCTTAAAAAAATAATATAGCAAAAATGTCCATTCTACCCAAATTAATATACAGATTCAATGCAATACTACTTAAAATCCCCATGAGTTTCTTCATAGACTTAGAAAAAATCCCTAAATTCATATGGAAAAACAAAAGACCCCATATAGACAAAACAATCCTGAGTGAACAGAGCAATACAGGGGAGATCACTGTACCATACTGTTTTACAGCACTATAGTCATAAAAACAGGCTGGTACTGGCACAAAAACAGACCTGTAGACCAATAGAACAAAATTGAAGATCCAAACTTGAGCACACACAATTTCAGCCACCTCGTATTTGACGAAGGGTCCAAGAAGACACAATGGAGGAAAGACAGCATCTTCAGCAAATGGTGTTGGTAAAATTGGATCACCACTTGTAGAAAAAAACTGAACTCCTACCTCTCACCCTGTACAAAAATCAACTCCAAATGGATCAAAGATCTCAACATGAAACCCTAAAACTCTGAAGGTGATAGAAGAAAACATTGGCAGCAAACTACAAGACATAGGTGTAGGAGAAGATTTCCTAAATCAGACAGCAGCTGCACAGAAACTGAGGTTGACAATTGACAAGTGGGACCTCATTAGACTCAAAAGCTTCTGTGCAGAGAAAGAAACAATCAGCAAAATGAAGAGAAAACCCATAGAGTGGGAAGAAACAATCATATATCTGACGGAGCATTAAGTTCCAGAATATATAAACTACTCAGTAAACAAAGAAGCAAGAGATGAAATGACTCACTCAAAAGATGGAGGAAAGAGCTGAGAAGAGTCTTCACAAATGAGGAAATAAAGATGACTGAGAAACATCTTAAAAATGTTCAACATCGCTAATAATTAAGGAAATGCAAATTAAAACCACTTTAAGATATCATCTCACACCGATAAAACTGGATAGGATCAAGTAAACAAATAATACCAAGTGCTAGAGAGGTTGTGGGGAAAGGAGAACACTCATCCATTGCTGGTGTAAACTCGTACAACCACTATGGAAAGCTATATGGAGAACCCTTAAAAGACTCAAAATGAGCATACCACCTGACCAAGCCATACCCACAAGACTCATCCTACTGCAGAGATACATGCATAGCCATGTTCACTGCAGCTCTTTTCACAATAGCAAAGAGCTGGAACCAACCCAAATCCTCCTCAGCCAATGAGTGGTACATCTATACAATGGAGTTCTATGATGTGGTAAAGAAAGATGACATCATGAACTTTGCAGGTAAATGGATGGAACTAGAAGATATTATGCTAAATGAAGTAGCACAGTCCCAGAAAAGCAAAGGACAAATGGTATCCCTTATTTGTTGATGTTAGCACCAAGCACCAAGTTGTAAGGCAAACTGAGCAACATTAATGTTATATACCACTTTTCCTGAAAGCTACTGTGCTCTGATAATGTAAATCCTTTAACAGGCTCTAGAATTAACCCACCACTTATTTTGAGACTTTGTAATCTTTGTATATGGGTGGAGGATAGGTAGGCATATTTTAGAGTAATATAAATTTAAAAAGTATGAATGTGAATCCTGAAGCATGATATGGAGATGACAGTTTGTGTACAGATGATATGATTTTAATATAGGTATGACATATATATATATATATATATATATATATATACAGATTGGAGGGAATTACCACAGCAGAGGAGGAATGAACTGGGTCAGGGAACCAACTGAAACAGTAAAGTTCCCCAAGGACAATAAATCCTCTGCTTTGAAAAACTTTGAAAAGAATCAGAAAACGATACAGAACAGGATGGCAGGGTGCATGAACTTGGGTGGGGTGGGGGGCATGGAAGGGAAGATGAGTATAGATTGGAATGATGTATGAAATTCACAAAACTTCAATAAAAATGTTTACTATTTATATATTTATTTATAGAATACTACTAGTAAATGTAAAATTCTCCCCATAGATCACATGTTTGAACATATTGGAAAATTTGGACAATTTTAGGAAGATTATAGAAACTTTTACGGGGGGAGCCCCACTGAAGGAAGTGGTTCTGGGGCAGGGGGCATGCTTTGTAGCTACCAGCCTGTTGCTGTTTGGTCTGAACTACAGAGACTCACTGAAGGGCCCACTATTCTTCTTGAGAACTCTCAGAGTTTAGTGGGAGAGGAGGGGGAAGGCCCTTCCTGCAGATAGAAGTATCTGCATTTCTGATAATGAGGCAGCACCTGGGCAGGTGTGTAGAAAGGACTCAGGACCTTTTATAAAGTGTTAGTTTTTTGCTTACATTCATAGACTCCTCCAGCATCTAGCTTTATTTGTTACCTCTCTGAAATTGGAAGGGATTGGGTCTGTGGCTAATTAACATCCACTCCAAATACATAGAGACATGTGCATACACACAACTACTTGAAGGCATTCACTAATTTTTCCCAGCCTTAGCCCTAGTACACTCACAAAAGAAGGATGAAATAATTCCCAGGTCCGAGAATCTGAACCGATCCCCTAGAGTTTAATTTTTTGTCAATGATGGTGTTCTAATAACCTCATCCCACCGCTTGTGCATGCATGTACACACACACACACACACACACACACACACATACAGAAAGAGAGAAGTATAAAGAATTTTAGTGAGGTACTCTAAAGACAAAATTCAATTTGGCTGTCACTATATTTACATCTAATTGAAAATAAAAATGAAACTAAATAAATGCAGCATATTTTCTTGACAATTTTGACATATCATATGTAAAGTTAAAAAAATGAAAACCCTTCTATTCACTTTAAATCAATCCAATAAGACATTAAAGTCCATATTCTTGGGTGGTTGTGACAAGCATTTATTTATTTCTTTTTTTTATTGATCACTTCTTGTTAAACTTTGTGTAGTTCACTGTTTTCTTCATTAGTTTCATTAGATTAATTTGGTGATTATAGAACTCAGAATTTTACACTTGGATGTTATATCATATAATCTTCATCAATAGATCCAGTTCCCCAACAATAACAATAAGACAAAATAAAGTCAAATGCCTTTAGAATTATATGATCATCAAAATGTTTATAACCTCATTGGTTTTAACACATACCTTGTAAAATATGACTAGATCTTTTAGTGAATACCTTATTATGTGACCAACTGTAGACAACATTCATAGTATCTCTGAGTCTCTTTTACTTCATTTGTAAAATGAGAGATAATTATATCAACCATATATATATATATATATTTGTAAAATGAGAGATAATTATATCAACCTCCTTGTGAGGAGCATCTCACATGGTATAGGCATGATTTACTATCTCCTCCTGCTAATTTTACTAATCTTTGACTAAGGATTAGTTTTTACCCACCCCCAATACCTATATAATATCAGCTAATTGGAGTCCACATTTATTTTCAATGGGATTCTAGCATACATTATGAAATGAATACTGCTTAAGACATTTTAAGACCCATAATATTATCATACTATGTAACATTATTTTAAAAAATGTTTGTCATGACTGTCAGAATGCCTGGAAAGCAGATCCTGAGTCCAGACACCATGGCCAAATGAACAAAAGGAGGAGCCCAATAATGGATGCTTCAGAACCCCTTGTTGAGAAATTCTAATGGACTTTTAAGTTGGACATTTAATTCATCCTGTTCTCCTGGTTTCCTGCCTAGAAAATGTACCCAAGTACTCTTGCCTTCACTTCTCCTTCACAGGCACCAGGCAAGGACTTTGATCTCTCCATAGTTATACTTTCGGGGGTCTTTTAGATAGATGCACTGAGCAGGGTGAACCCCAGTTGCCAGTCCCTATGCCCCTTTTCAGCATGGGAGAAATCAGAGTAGTCGATGCCCCGATTCCCTCTTGGCAATTGTGGTGACTTTCTCAGAGGGTAATGTGATAAAAGTAGGAGCTAAAAATTGGCTAGCAGTTTAGGGTCAAGGACCCCCAAAGAGCCAGTTTCTTTCTCAGGTGAGAGCTGAAGACTTCCTGGATCTATCCTTCTGGTTGCTCTGACTTGTGGGCCATGCATCCTTAACTCACTTGTCAGATTTATTAACCAGTGGGAGAATTCCATTAAAATCATTGTGCTAATACAAGCCCCTCCCTAGTAGAGATCATTCCATCTTGGAAACACCAACTATGGTCAACTCTTACGAACTTCCTTCAAGGGTTGGAAGACCTCACAATGAGAGGGGGAAATGAGATAGAGGATTATTGAGATAGAGGATTACAAAAACTTCGGGGTAGTGTTCTCAGATACCATTAAGCCATTTTTTCTTAGTCATTCTAGGAATGATTGGTTTGCTTGCTTCACACATTTCCCCTTGATTGGTAACTTTAACTGTGGTGTTAAACTCTGATTGGCTGTTGTGCTTATAAATTACCCTGTAACCCACATCTTGTGGCCATACTCCTCCTGAGTGTTGGCCTGGCATCGTAATTAAATTAAACCTGTCTTTAAAACTAAAAAAAACCACAAAAGTTTGTCAACTACAAAGTACTGTGTATAATTTATAATAACACTATTAAATAAGTATATTGCTAGTATAAGAAAATCCATTGACTGAAGAATTAATCAAACAGTTAATTTCTTCCACTCCTTCTTGAAGGAATCTTTTTTTTTTTTTTTTGCCTAACAGGGACCACACGGTCCTGCTAAGGAGGATGGGGACACAGCACCCACTTTGTGGACATTGTGGGGAGCTGGCCTGTCAGTGGAGAGACCAGCTGGCTACTTCCCCTAGCCCACCCTAAGTGGTAATTCCAACTTAGGCTCTTAGCCTGGACCCACAAGACACATGTTCCACTCTTGGTCATGACTTCTCATCTGCCCAGAGCCAGGACAGGAATTTCAGGCTGATGGCTGATCGCCTCCCTTCAGCCAATACCCACTCACAACACCAGCTACCCAGATTGGTGATCTGCAAAGGAATTTCTTTCCAACCCACTGGCCACCCGAACGAAATGCAGGCCTACCTTAGCCTGTATGTGTGTGATAATTAATAAAAATAACGGCCAGGAATTCCGTGATGATGTTACTATGAAATTCAAATTTACTCCTTGCCACAGCTTCCTTTATAAACCAAATGACGTCAGTTCCCAGGACCAATCATAAGTCTCCCAATTCTGCGCCACTGCACACCTTGCCCCACCCAGCATCACACACCTAAGCCATGCTGCTTGCTCCTCCTTGGGGCGAGACCAGAACTTCAGCCATGCAGTGCTCTGAAGCATGCTAGACTTCTGAAACCTGAGCAATTGTTTTATGCTGACTATGTGTCCTTACAGCAGTGACCTGTCTGCCAGGATTTGAAGTCTACCTGATTTAACTAGCTCCTCTAAGACCTTAAAGGTACTTGGAAGTAATCAAAAATTTGTCTGATTAAAAAAAAAGCACCTGAAACATTTTTCCTTCATAATTTTAAATAGCAGTCACTGTAAATAATTGAAGCTACTCTTTAGATTAAATATACCATGCTAACATCTGAGCTGTTAAGAATATCTGTAAAAACTGATAGTTTTATTTTTAAAGACTCTTCTCTGGTCTGAGTCTACTCTTAAAAAAGCTGTTGATTTACAACAACCTTTAAAATTTTTTTTAAATTTTTATTTATTTATTTATTTTTATGTGTATGAATGTATTGTCTGCATGCAGGTCTGCGCACCCGTGTCGTGCGATGCCGCGGAGGTCAGAAGACGGTCTCGGATTCCCCTGGAACTGGAGTTCTCCTGGAACCGGAGTCACAGACGGTTCTCAGCCGCCATGTGGGTGCTGGGGATCGAACCCGGGTCCTCTGCAAGAGCGGTCGTCGCTCTTAGGCTAGCACTTGGGAGGTAGTGGCAGGCAGATCTTTGTGAGTTCAAGGCCAGCCTGGTCTACAAGGTGAGTTCCAGGACAGCTGGGGCTACAGGGATACCCTGTCTCAAAAAGACCAAAAAAAAAAGCTGTTGATTTAAAGAAAAGCACTAGATAGTGAAAAGGAAAACAAAAGTAATTACCTTCCACATTCCCAAAGGAACCAACTGCTTATAAACTGCATATAGCCTTCAAAGCCTTCTCCCTGGTCAGGTATAACATTCTAGGATTCTTCACATGATGCCTTTCATACTGCAAGTACAGTAGTTATGTCCATTATTCTACATAAAGGACACCAGATCTTTTGCTTGCTTTTTTGGAGTTTGTGTTCTTTAAAGCAGTAGCAGAGAGGGGCCTAGAACAAGTGGTGTGAGAACCCAACTCACACAGGGCAAGCATTCACAGTGTTTCTAGCCAGAAAATAAAAGGGAACTTTTACTTATCCTTCTGAGCTGGACACCTGCTGCCCCAATGACATTATTAGAACCTACGGGCCTCAGAAAGGCTCTATACATAAATTTATATACATTCTCCTTTGATACACAAAGGAAAAGATCCCTTAGGTCATTGGTCAATATTGCATTGTGTCTAGCAGATGGATCCGAAAGTCAAACTCATGACTCATCCCTAGAACCTCAGAAATCCACAGCAAGAGCCCAAGCAGAGGCCCAGGCCTAGATCCTCTGTCTTTTCTCTTCCTGACCAGCTTTCATCTGGGAAAGGACATTGTGGACCTGAATGTAGCTAGTTCATCTGCACATCAATCCTTGTTCTTCCTTGTAGGTCTAGAGGTGTGTGCAGTAGCAAAACTATTCCTGAGAAATCAGACCTGATAGAGAGGGAGATCTGAACAAGCCCGGCAAATATTCGAAGGCCAATTATACAAGGCTTTGGACATGGGCTGGGGAGGGGGAGCTTCTAGGAAGGAAGATGTGAGCTTTGTTGGGTGTTTCTTGTTGGCTCTATGTTTCTATGTTTGTGTTGGACTTTGAGTCAGGAAGCCCCATGAAGGTATGTATAGGTGAGGAATAAAAAGGAGATATAGAGGGGTTAGACTACATGGTGGCTGCCACCGTGGGTAGCAGGGAGCAATCCCAGGGGGTATTATCTGAGGATTATCTCAGCATACTTGAGAATCATTCTTAGAGTGTTAACTTCTGGGCACCTCTGCTTCTCATGAATAAGGATAAACAAATCTTCTGAATAATATTAGAAATGCTAAAGCGTGAAGGAGGGAAGAGGCTCTGCTTGCCAAAATGTAAGGTTTGAACAATCTCAGCCTCTTACAGTAAGTATAAGCATGTAGAAGTCTCCTCTTCAGGTTATTACTGCAGCACCATGTATATGCTGCAACACATCATAGCTTTTAAAATCAGAAAATGAAGCACTTACTTAAAATTACATCATAGACCAGGCTGGCCTATAATTCACTATATAGCTCAAGCTAGCCACAAACCTGTGGCTACTTCCCTGCCTCAGCCTCCTTGGTGCTTAAATTATAGGCTTTAGCCACACCTCTCAATAAGAACAGAACACTTCTACTAAGACATAACACATATGATCATCTAAGTTATCTAAAAGCACCATTAATTCAAGAAATAGTGACCTAAAACAAGGAGACATCATATTTGTCAGGTTAGATTCCAGAAGACCCCTTGGGGCACTACTGCCTATTTAGAAATGGGGAAGTACTTTTCCTTGCATCTGGACATTTATTCACCTATAAAATACAGCATTTAAACTCATTTATATATATAAAAAAATCACTCCATAAGCCGGGTGTTGTGGCACATGCCTTTAGTCCCAGCACTTAGGAGGCATGTGGATCTCTGTGAGATTGAGGCCAGATTGATCTGTAAAGTGAGTGTCAGGCTAGCAGGGGCTACCAGGAAATCCTGTTTCAGAAAGAAAAGAGAATCAGTCCATGAGAGCTTAAGAATATCTATGTTCCTCAAAAGTCATTTAACATAGGCCAAGGTAAAACACTGAAGCAAAAATATTCAGGTCTCAAATGTGTCTTGTTTTATAAGCACTTATACACTCATGCTGTTACACATCTACTCACATTTTAAAGACTATGCTATATGAAAGCCACATTTTTGTTTAGAGATATTAACAGCATCTTGTGATGGGAAAAGCTCCCAAGCTGGTGATTTTTTTCATTTTTCCTGATGCCCTTCACCAATGCAAACTTCATCTCACACTAGCAGAAGCATGGAAGTGGGACCAGACTGGAGCTGAGGAAGAAGCCAGGTCATTTCTGCTAATGACAGGATCCTTTTCTTTTTTTTCTTTTTTATTTTTTTATTGATGCTTTGTGTATTTCATACATCATTTTCCAATTCAGTTCAGGCATATATCCCCTTCCCTTCCCCCCACCCCACCCCTACCCATCTCAGATCATGCATTCTGCCCTAAGTTTTCTGCATCTTTCTCTTTTTTGTTTTGTTTTGTTGTCATTTTTTTAACAATAAGTGATAATTTGTTAGTACAAGCACCCTTCATGTAAAACCAATTTGCAAGCAGTTGTGCCCAAACCCACACATCTCATGGGTCCCACCATCCAGCAGGGGGCGCTTGTATGTTCAATCAAGTTGATCAAATGAGTGTCCAGTCTATATTGTTGTAGTTTCACCATTAACCCCAATCGCAGCCCTTACATTATACCACACCCCCTCTTCCACAGATTGTTCCCTAGGCTTAGAAAAGGGGCACAGGTGGATGAGAAGCAAAACACTCTACTTTCTCTGGAGCTGATGTCTTGGTCTCTAGTCAGTTCTGGCTGTTTTCTTTCATGGGCTGCCAGCTT
>VZQC01009989.1:67974-140474 GCA_009823505.1 Rhizomys pruinosus
TGTTTTTTGTAGGTGGTAGGGTTTATCCTGGTGATTGATATTGAGTTTTATTGCACTGTGTTTCTAAAGAATGCATGAAAATATTTCAATCTTGTTGTAATTTTGATTAGATAGCTTTTTACCCTGATGGCCCGTTGAGTTAGTATATGATCTATTTTGAGGAATGGTTCCATCGGGTGGCTGAGTAGACAGTGTCTATTCTTTCTTGGGTGTTGGGTGGAATAGTATCGAAATAGAATGATGTTTGTTAGGTCCATTTTATGTATTGTATCATTCAGTTTAAATATCTCTCTTTACTTTGTTCTGTTTGGAATTCTGGTCTAAAGGGAAAGCTTAGTGGACAATCGGTATTGGAAGAGTACCCCTTATTTATTAGGATATGTTGCTGGGGTTTAATCTGAGCCTTAGATGCCGAAGTTGTGTCTTTTCACAAAGTTTTGGTGCACCTAGGCATTTTTTGTTGCATTATGGTATCATGGCTGATTTGTGAGATTTCTTTCATTCATTGTCTAGGAATATGGATACTCCTTTTGTCATAAAAGATAATTATACTGCCCTCTTATGTCTCTTTTTTTAGTTTCTCTTTGTGCTTTGGATAGTCCTATTTCTAGCCTCTATATGGGTCTGAGTAGTAAGGACACAGTAACTTCGAATACGCGACTCGACCTCCTCTTCTTTCCGTTTAACCCTTATGCTGCTTCCATATGCGCAATAGCTTTTCTTCTCTTCGTTACTTACCTAAGAGTGGGGTTGTCGTGTCCTTGAATAAATTACCGATATGGATGGGGTTTCTTCTGCCGACTCAGCACTATATGCAATGGAATTGTATGTCCTTCCTGGAGATGTCATTCTCCTCAGTTTACTTTCACGCCCTTTTGAGGCTTCGCCGCGAGGAGTTCAGTAGATGGCCACGCTTAAATATGAACTGTTTCTTTAATGTGGTTTTTATAAATTTTCGCGAAAGAGTATGGGTCATCAACGTGGGACTCTGGACATCTCTTCTTTCTGCACTCCTTCTCACACGCATTTGTATCTCATCTCAGACTACGGTAGAACATATTTTTGAGTCGTCCTTAACTTTGACCTTAGCCAACTATGTTAGTGTATATAATTACTTGCGTTTTTACTCCTAAATCATAAGTAAGTCTTTGAAGTATAGCTAGCTCCTTACAATCTTCTGCCTTTTGAATGGCGGGTTTCGGAAAGTGCATTTGCTGGAGAGTTGGTTTTCCAGAATTGTATTCTATCATATTGTTTTTGTCTTGGAAGATTCTTCTCTCTCCTTCAACTGTAATGACATTTTTGCTGAGTATAACAATCTGGGTTTAGTATCCATATTCCTTTAACACTGGGGATGCTTGCTCCATGTTCTTCTTGCTTTTCATGGTTTTGCGGCAAGAAGTCAGTTATAATTCCGATGGTTTCCTTTTGTATGTGACTTATTTTTTCTTTTGTGGCCTTCAGAAATTTATCTTTGTTTGGGCATCTAGCATTTTGGCTATGAGGTGGGCATGGGGAGTTTCTTTTCTGATCTTCGCGTCTATTTGGAGTCCTTTGTGCTTCTTGTATTTGAATGAGTTTTTCTACTTTTAGTTTGGGGAAATTATATTCTGCTTGTCTGTTGAAAATCTGATCAATACAATGATTCTCTTGGGATCTTCTCCTTTCTCTATTCCGATGATGCAGAGGTCTCTCGCCTCTTGGTCATAGTGTCCCAATATTTCCTGGTTGTTCCCAGTTTTGGTATTTTTAAATTTTTCACCTATCTTTATTGAGTTTTTTGTAAGTTGCTCTGTGTTATCTTCCAGATCTGATATTCTTTGTTCTGCCTTCCTCCATCTATTTTCTGAGGCTTTTTCCTTCCTTTCTTTCCTTTTTTTTTTTTTTTTTTTTTTTTTTTTTTTTTTTTTTTTCATTTTATCCTGTGATTCCCTTAATATATCCATTTCCTTTGTGAGCTTCTCAACTCTTCTTGATGCTCCTTACTTCATTGGTTGGCCCCCTTTTTCAGTGTTTTCTACTTGCCTTTTAATGGTCTAGTTTTTTTCTCTCTCTCTCTCTCGTTCCCTCTCTCTGCGAGTTTGATCGCCAATCTCTTCCTTTAGTTTGCTATTGTATCCCTCTAGGTCCTTTCTTGACGTATTTTTCATTCTCTCCTCTTTTACTTCTCTGGTTCTTCCTTTTGGTTTGTCATTGTACCCGTCTAGGTCCTTTTTGAGTTTTTCATTCTCTCTCTTTACTTCTTAAATATATCTTGATGCTTCATTTAATTTTCTGTGTATGGTCTGTGCATTTAGTTTTCTCTAAGATCTGTTTCTTTGGTCATCTCCAGGGGGATCCGATTGTAGCTGTCTCCTTCCGGCTGTTTGGTAGAGCTTGGGCGGAATTATCCTCCACCTTTTAGCCATTGTTTGTCTCTTCGTCGTCCTCGTGAGCCTGGCATGTGGGTTTCCCTTTTGGTGATCAAGTCTCAAAATGGCCTTTCAGGTAGTTGGATTTGAGGCTGAAGGCTTGTTTAGTATTTTGCTTGCCTCTCTCTCCCGCTCTCATATCGACACTTTTTTTTCCCTTCCTTCCCCTCCTCGTTGTTTATGGAGGCCTGACTTGTCTAGTTTTCGAGGCTCACTTTTGTTATATAGTATGGATACTGAAAAAAGTCTTCTTCCCTTTCCTGGTTTGATGTTCTCTTTTTTTTTTTTATTTATTATTTTTGTTGGACCCTATCTGTTTGTATGAATGTACTTTGATCTGCATGTAGGTTTGTGCCACCCGTGTCGTGCAATGCCGCGGCCGCGGAGGTCAGAAGAGGTGGTTCTCGGATTTCCCCTTGGAACTGGAGTTCTCCTGGAATTGGAGTTACAGGACGGTTCTCAGCTTTTGCCTGTGGGTGCTGAGGGATCGAACCCGTGGTCTCTGCAAGACGATCGGTGCTCCTTAACCGCAGGCTATCTCTCCAGCACCCTGAATGTTCTCTTAATCCCCTGGATACTCTCTCCTAATCCGGTTGTTGGCGGGGGCGGACTGGGTACCTTAATCTGTAACGGCCCGTAGGCTCCCGCCACGAGGTACCTTCCTGGAGCGGTAGCGGGCTGGTCCTGAGCCGTGCCCTGCTCAGGACCCCAATGTGTTGTCTGTGCCTGACTCCAAAGTCAGGATCCCCTCCCACTTGCTACTACGGTGGTTGGGCTGGGCCACCCAGGCAGGGCAGCCACGCTTTGGCAGTTTAGGAGTCGGGTCTAGGTCAGCCAGTCACTGGGCCCCCTTTGCCACAACTCATCAAATCAATTGTCCTGCACCCGTGGGTCAATGCCCTGATTTTACCTTCCTGGAGCGGTGGCGGGCTTGTCCTGTGCCCTGCCCTGCTCAGGACCACCGACAGGCTCCTGTTCATCCACAGTATATTTGGTGTCAAGAAGAAGAATGAACCTGGTTTTCTCTAAAAAGCAATTCCATTGCCTCTCCATTCTGAGAGACTTCAACTCAGCCTCCCATTAAGTCAGTTTGTCAAACTTCACAAATTTAATTTCTGCTAAAATCCAAAGGGAAGAAAGCCCTGTCCATCCCCATCTTTAACCACACATTGTAAGACATATAACATTAAATCCAGTTTGAAGTTGTTTTGTAGACTTGAGAAATATTCTGCACAGTAGCTGTTTGGAGTTACATATTTTAAGTGACCCAGTGTTCACTTGTATATCCATGAAAGAAATGAAGCCATCATCTTTCCTGTTAGAGTTTACTTTTAGAGGTTGCACAACTTTACACAGGTATTTCATGGAAGTAGTGGCCTTTCCCAAGTCTATACAGCTCAGCCTATTCTTCCTGAACAAGACACAAAGCAATTCTGACGGACCCCAATTCCTCTTGTGTCCCCTCAAGTACTGAACAATCTTAGCAACTTTGGAAATGGGAAGGCTTAGCATTTGTTCCCACCAGATCTCAAGCCTGCCTTTCATTGTATGGAAGGTTTAGTACTCCTGTTTTTAAAGTGAGGGGTATGACCTCCATGGGGGCTGATTAAATCATTATGTAGAATATACCATCAGTTTCCTGATTAAAAAAAAAACTGGCATTTTGAAGAATTTAAATAAATACCACTCTATTCTTCTCTTGCTTTCTTCTTGTAAACTTTTGGACCACTTCTTTTCCAAATCATCCTACATCCCAAGCTTATATAGTCCCAGCTCTTTGTAGCTATTAAGTCCAGAGAAATTATGAAGAAAGATAATGAGCAAAGAAGTGCTTCCACATTTCAGGCACTACACTGTTTAAAATAATTATTTTATTTACTATCCATTTACTATCCGTGTGTGTGTGTGTGTGTGTGTGTGGTGTGTATCCCTTTAGATGCCAGAGGTATAGGATCCCCCTGGAACTGCAGTTAGAGATGGTCCTGAGCCACCTGATGAGGCGGCTGGCAACCAAACTTGGGACCAGAAAGAGGAGTACAGTGTCTTAATTATGTAGCTAACTTCCCAGTCCTAGCACTGAGTTTTTAACCTTCAATATTTCATTTTCTCCCCCTCAACAGAATCATCACCTGTATTTTATAAACAAAGAAATGGAGCTAACCCAACCAATAAATAACAGCTAAAATCTAAACTTTGGCATTCACTCCCATTTTTTTCTTAAAAAATTTATGACAGCTTTTGCAAAATAAAATTTTATATGCTAAATTGCCTGAAACAATTGTGGAAATCTTTTGTTTAGTTTTTCATGCTTATGTCATCTCCCGAGTAAGTGGTGATTCATGAACAAAGATAAACTGAATCTTCTTTGACCCTTTAGGCTCATGTGACCAAAAGTACCCAAACCCATGGGAGGTAAGGATCAATGTTAGGGGCTGGGACCCAGAAAGAAGGCATAGCCTTCACGTCACTCATTATCAAGTGGGACCAAAAGAACGTATTGCTAACAAAAATGTACAGAAAATAAAATGATAGAAACAAGTCACCAAGAAAGACATTGGTCATGCTGTTTTATCTCATATTATGAACCTAGATTTTTTTTAATAAATGACACAGAATTAGAAGGGGAATTATCAGGAAAAGGATTGGCTGCTAAGATACAGGGACAGGAGAGGGTGTATAGGAGTCAATATGATCAGAGAATGGGATACATGTATGAAGCCATCATAGGAAGATCATTACTTTAAATAATTAACACAGACTAATAAAATGGCAAAAAATGTTCTTTGGATTTAACAATTATAAGGTATAAAAACTACATACATGTCATGTAATTTGAAAAGTCTAGAAAACCTTTATTTTATTTTATTGGTCTTTTCGAGTCAGGGCCTCTAGCCCCAGCTGTCCTGGAACTCACTCTGTAGACCAGGCTGGCCTTGAACTCACAAAGATTCGCCTGTCTCTACCTCCCAAGTGCTAGGATTAAAGGTGTGCACCACCATGCCCAGCAAAACCTTTATTTTAAAAAGAGCTATACAACTTTATAGTCTGAAGTCTGTTCACTAAATTTACAAATAAATTCACAAATCTCAGGAGTCACCCAGCCAGCTGGACATCCACCAGGTCCAGAGAGGAGGCAGCATGGCACCTGGAGAATAGGTGAGCACAATTCTAGGGGGGTTCATCACTGCCCTGGGGATGGCCTGTTGCCTGCCAGCCAGCCATACATGGCCCAGCATGCACAGTGACAGGGTGGCATTGCCCAGCCAGCTAAACACCCATCAGGTCCAGAGGCCACCTAACCTTCTTGAGATACACTGAGGGTATTCCATTGAGACCAGCTGTAGCAACACCCCAGTGCAAAGGAGGTGCATGCTCAGCAAGGAACTGACCTGATTGTTACCTCAGGGCTTCTAGAGAACGTCCAGACCAGAAAGGGAAGAGCCAGCTGAACCTCCCAATATATAACCAAAAGGGAAAACTCGAAACCTAACACAACCAGCCCTCCATAAACCAAGGAGAAGACAACTAACATATCCGTAGGAAACAACCAAATTAAGCTTTCAATGTAGTGAAGAAACATTTGAGATTCTCACTAGAATGTAAACAATAAAACAAACCCACATGCCAAAAACACAAAGAAAAAACAACATGGGAAAAGCACATAATATATCTCCACCAGATGCTACCAGTCCTGTAGAAGATCCCTACAAGGAGATCTCACTGGCAGGAACCCAGGACATGGATCTTAGAAGAACAATCATAGACATAATCAAAGAAATTAAAGAATATAAATAACAAATCAGAGAACTAAAGGGAGAGAATGAAGAAATCAGGAAGGAACTGGAGGGAAAGAATGACAAACTCCAGAAGGAAATAGAAACACTGAAAAGATCCCATGCTGAAATGTAAAGGGAAACAGACCAGGGAAACAAGGAGCTACAAGAAGAGAATGACAAGCTCCAAAAGGAAATGGAAATACTAAAGAAATTACAGGATGAAATGAAAAAGGAAATAGAACACTCATCCAACCAACAGGAAAGGATGGGAGAAAGCCTCAAAAGCAGATTGGATGAAGGAGAAGATAGAATATCATACCTGGAAGATAGCAAGGAAAAACTAAAAAGCTCAAATAAAGAATATGAAAAATTAAAAAAAAAAAAAACACAAGAGTGGAACAATCAGGAAACTTGGGACACTATGAATAGACCAAACCTCTGCATCATAGGGATAGAGGAAGGAGAAGAATCCCATGACAATGGTATTGATCATATCTTCAACAGAATAATAGAAGAAAATTTCCCTAAAGTTAAAAGAGACAAACCCATACAAGTACAAGAAGTGCTTAGAACTCTAAATAGACAAGATCAGAAAAGAAATTCCCCATGTCATATCATAGTTAAAATGCTAGATGCCCCGCAAAAGACAAGATACTGAAAGCCTCAAGAGAAAAACAGCAAGTTACATATAAAGGAAAAACCAATCAGAAGTACAGCTGACTTCTCAGTGCAAACTATGAAAGCCAGAAGAACGTGGGCTAATGTATTCCCAGTACTAAATGAGTATAGATGCCAACCCAGATTACTATACCCAGCAAAAATGTCAATTATAGTTGAAGGAGAAAGAACAATATTTCATGACATAAACAAGATGAAAGAATATATGTAGAAGAAACCAACCCTTCAGAAAATACTAAAAGCAATTCAAAGAACAGAGGAAAGGAGCACCTATCCCCAAGCAGTTAGACAGAGAAATTAATAAAAGTGAAAATACAAACCTAGACCAAGAATGCAAACAGCAAATAAGGTGAAAGGAAGAAGCACTCATCTCTCAATAATAACCTTAAATATTCATGGTCTATACTCCCCAATCAAAAGACAGACCGGGAGAATGGATTAGGAAACAGAATCCATCTATATGCTGTCTACAAGAAACCCATCTCACCCCCAAGGACAGACACCAATTGAAAGTGAAAGGATTGGAAAAAGATATTACAAGGAAATAGTACCAAAAAGCAAGCAGGAGTTGCCATTCTAATATTGGACAAAATAGACCTCAAAGTAAAACTAATCAGAAAAGACAAAGAGGGCCATTATATCTTTATAAAAGGAACAATTTTAATCATGAAAATTTCACAATCATAAATATATATGCACCAAACTCTGGTGCACCGAACTTTATAAACACAATCCTTCAAGACCTTAAGGCACAGATTAATCCCAGCATGCTAATAGTAGGGGACTTCAATACCCCACTGAGCTCTTTGCATAGATCAAGTGGACAAAGAATAAACAGAGAGACATTTGAACTGAACAATACATTACTCCAAATGGACCTCACAGACATTTACCAAATATTCCACCCAAACACCAGAGAATATACTTTCTACTCAGCACCCCATGGAACATTCTCCAAAATTGACCAGAAAAAAACCTCAACAAATACGAAAGGATTGAAATACTTTCACACATTCTGTCAGACCACAGTGCAATAAAGCTCAATATCAACACTAGGATAAGTCCCTACTATCTACAGGAATATGTGGAGACTAAACAACACACTCCAGAATAATGAATGGGTCAAGGAAGAAATAAGAAATAAATAAAAGCATTCCTGGAACTAAATGAAAATGACAACACAAGACAACAAAACCTATGTAGTCCTAAGAAGAAAGTTTATAGCCCTAGGTGCCTACACTAAATTCACAAATCTCTCTCTCTCTCTCTCTCTCTCTCTCTCTCTCTCTCTCTCTCTCTCCTCTCTGTCTCTCTCTCCCTGTGTGTGTGTGTGTGTGTGTGTGTGCAAATGAAATTCTACTAGATGCTTAATGTCTGTGACGATCTTGTTAAGAGCATTTTCCCAAACAAACTTTCATTCATTTTGTGTATCTCGATTTTCTTTTGTTCCCTAAAAATGAAAAGAAAATGAAAAGAGAAGTAAATCATACACTACAGGTGGAAACTGACAGAGGTTTATGCTGATCTAGAGAAAGTGCTTCTTGGGAACACTTCCCAGACAGGAAATGTAATAGACTGACTGAGTCTGTTCTTAAAGGCAGTAGGGTAGTTAGAGGATTCTCACTGAATCCTAAAAGAGAAAACTCCCAAGGAGGTCAAGCAAATATTAACCTGAGAGTCTAAATCAGGATGTTGCTGGGCTCAAAGGAAACTGAAGTCATTTCTCCAAATGGGGTTTAGCAGCATGTTTACCAACTTGGATTTTATTCTTGGGGCTGGGGGTCAGGGGAGCATATTCCCAGGATGTGAAAGGATTTCTGCAGCAGTTTGTATGACAGCTTTGTCTCATTTTTCAAATTTCTGTCTTAATTTTTATTTTATTATAGAATGTGTCAAGTATGAAAGCATGTATTTGACACACCTAAAATGAAAAGAGGAAAAGGAAGAACCCTATATGTATGCCCCAGATAAGGAACTTATCATTGATAGCCCCTAATGAGATACTTTCATCTCCTCCCACACCACATCTCCTTTTCTTCTCCAGTGAGAAATTTTCTCTTTATGTACACATAAAACTTTATCTTTTATTGTTTTTTCATTGGACTACAAAATAATGGGTTTCATGGGCTGGAGGGAGAGCTCAAGAGCACTGGCTGCTCTTGCAGAAGACTTAGGTCAGTTCTCAGCACCCACATGACAGCTAACCACCATAGAACTCCGTGCACTTACACATGTGCAGGCGAGACATTCATGTAAAATAAAATAAAAATAAGAAATAAACATTAAAAAATAATGGTTCCATTGTGACATTTTTGTATATTTTTTCATTGTATTTGGTTAAATTTCACTCATCCATTATACTGACTCATCTCTACCCCCCACTCCCAGTAGATCAGTAGAGTCCCCCAATAGTTCCCTTTTGCATATATAGAAATATATATATGTAGATAGATAGATCATTAGTCATGTACATGCCTGCAGGCAATTATCAATAGAAAGGTGTTACTCATAACTACAGTTCAGAAGTATATTGCTAATTATGCTGCTTATTAACATATACACATCTGTATATATTTATATACATTATAAACACATGTATACAGCTACAAGAGACATTAGTGTTTATATATAACTGAGTATCATTTTTCTTTTAAATTCATCCATGATGATTCACATTTTGTAACCCTTCACTTTGGTTCCTGGACAATATTCTGTGGGATGACTGATCACACAAAAACTAATCCAACCATTATGTTAATTACACTCACTTGGTTTATACTAAGTTTTTGGCCGTTACTAACAGTTGGTATTATGAACACTCATACAAATTGCATTTCCTGTACACTGACTGAGTTTATTTATGGTAAGTGCATGAAAATGGTTTTATATTCACAGCACTGAGATTCCATTGTTGGAAGCCTATCCCAGACAAGTGCCACATTCCTGCTGTACTCCGGGGTAGACTAGTGGAGTCTAGTCTACTGTAATCTATTTTATCTTTCATATCAATTGACAGTGAAGCATCTGTCTCTTACTATAATCTGTACTTGATGAATAAGAAATGATATTAAATACTTGTGAAATATTGTATATTTATATCAATGCTCCTTTCTCTACTTGACATTTTGCATTTTAATACTGACCTATAGAATATTAATATGGCATTCTGTCTATTCTGTGAAAATATCCTATGTACTTTGTGTCTTGGGTTTTCATGCATCTGTGTTGTCAGTTGACAAAACGTCTTCATTTTAATGATAATTTTATTAAGCTGTCATTGAATAGAAAGAATTTCTGTACCCCATTTATTGAATTATTTCCTAATATGATCAGAATAAGGCACACATGTATGAAACCATCATAAAACATTATATAATTCACACACACTAATACAAATGTCAAAAGAATACTGCTTTTTCAGTATAAAAAAACTTTGGGTTTCTTATTTGAAATGTTTCTCTATTGCCTTTTAAGAGTTTTAGAAGTTCGTTTTCTCTTATTATTCAAAATAAGAACTTATTGGAGGTATATAAATATCCTATTGTCTTACAACCATTTTGCTAAATTGCATCTTTTACTTATTTATTTATTTATTTATTTATTTACTTTTGTGTGTGGTGTGGGTTGGCATGTACATTTTATGGCACACATATGGTGATCAAAGGACAGCTTGTGGAGTTAGTACTTTTTTTTTTTTTTTACTTTTTTTTTTTTTTTTTTTTGGTGTTTTTAGATAGGGTCTCTTTTAACGTCCAGCTGGCTTTGAACTCACTTTGTAGACACCTAGGCTGTCCTCGAACTTGAGATCCACTGGGCTGATTCTGAATGGTTGGATTATATTTCCAGCAGCTATGCTGGATAGTTTTAGTGTCAACTGACACACCTGGGTGAGGAGGCCTCAATTGAATGGTTCCATTTGGATTGGCCTGTAGGCCACATCTGTGGAGTACTATCTTAGATTGTGCACGAATTGTGGGGGGCCCAGCCCACAAAGAGGTGCACACCCGGCGGATGGTCTGTTTAAGCATAGTAAAAGGCTAGCACTGGGCCAAGAGGAGAGCAAGATTTCGTGGTTAACTGCTTCCTGGTTCTGCTCCAGTTCCTCTCCTTGGTTCCTGCTCTGAATTTCCGCCTGGGCTCCCAGTGATGAACTGGACCCAAGAGATGTAGCTTGAATAAAACCCTCTTTAGGATAAGACCAATTGTGAAGTGCACCTCAGTTCAGTGAAGACCCAGATTGCCAGGGTCATGGAGAGAAGTGAGGCTTGCACCAGGAGAGTCAGAAGAGACCATTGGTGGAAGGTGCGCCTGCATTCAGTGGTGACCCCTACTTTGTGGAAATGCCAGGACTATGAGGTGACCACCAAGGCAGCAGCAGTGTGTTGAAATGGAGTCGATGGGCCCTTGAGAACTGTGTGTCCACGGAATGCAGAACGCGAGAGGGGAGCTGCAAAAACCCTGCAGGCCCAGAAATCTGTGAGTGAATCTCAGGTGTCTGCCATTGAGCTACTTTGCTGGACTTAGGTTTTGTTTGAGTGTGCCTGATTCTTCCCTTTGAAATGAGACGGTACTTGCTTTGGAATTTACAGCAGCCCACAGTTAAGAGACTTTTAATAGACTGAACTTTTGAGCGTTTGGACATTTTAAGGACTGTGGGGCTTTTAAGGTTGTACTGTCTTAGGTTGTGATTAATGCTAACATCATACTTTGGGGATAAGAACTAGAAAGGTGGTGGTTTAATAGTGATGCATTTTGTGTGTCAAGTTGACAAGGGGTCAATTATGCTGGATAGCTTTAGTGTCAACTTGACACACCCGGGTTGAGGGAGTCTCAAATGGGGAATTGGCTCCATTGGATTGGCCTGTGGCCACACCTGTGGAGTATTGTCTTGATGGTTGAGCAGTGTGGGAGGGCCCAGCCCACAATGAGTGGTGCCACCCTGGGCAGATTGTTGTGTACTGTATAAGAAGGCGGGCTGGGCATGAGCCAGGGAAGCAAGCCAGTGAACAGCATTCCTCCATGGCTTGTGCTTCAGCTCCTGCCTCCAGGTTCCTGCCCTCAGTTCCCTGAGTGATGAACTGTGACCCAGGAGATGTAAGCTGAATAGATCCTTTCCTCCCCAAGTTGGTATTGGTCAGAGTGTTTTGTCACAGCAATGGAAGATAAACTAGAACAACCACCATGCCTGGCTTTGGTTCCTTTCCTGTGGCTTCTATGAACTGAACTCAGGTCACCAGGCTTGGTGGCAAGCACCTTACCCACTTTCATTAGTCTTTTACTTTTAATATTTTAACAATTACAGCAATAATTTTTCATAATAGAATGGCCTTCATTGTCTGATCTAGAATCATCTTGTGATGATTTGGTTTTTATTTATGCATGAGCAAGAATTTCTCTCTTTGCATTCACCTGTATGCTCGCCATGCATTAAATACTCCACAGCATTAACTTCCACAGCTTTATAGTCATTCTGTGTCAGAATTTGGAACTGAAATGCCCACGCACAAAGGCTCTTGTGTTGAAGTCTTGATCCCTAATTTAGGATCTTGAGAAGTGACTGATTTAGGAACTCTCTGACTTCATCCAATGGATGAATCCATTATGGAACCATAATCTGATGTGCTGTTAGAGGTAATGAAACACAATTCATGGGAGGAGGAATCCTTGTTGGAAGGCCCTTGAGAAGTACTTGCCCAGGACATTCTTGATTTTTTGCTTGCTGACAGTAGGGAGGTGAACAGCTCTGACCCACCATAGCTTCTCTACCATGATTCTCTAGCATGATGCTACCTCTAGGTAGAGACAATGCAGTCAAGTGTATCAGACCAAAACTTTTCAAACTGTAAACCAAAATTAGTTTTTCTTATTTTATTATTATATTTGTAAATGTACCACCTGCATGCATTGCCTGCAGAGGCTGGAAGAAGACATCAGATTCCCTGAAATAGTAGTTATGGGTGGTTACTAGCCACCATGGGGGTTGATGGGAACTGAATGTACTTCCTCTGCAAGAGCAGCATCTCTCCAGGTTCTAGTCTTTCCTATTTTTTAAAAAAAATAAATTAATGAATTAATAAAGTTTTATGTGTATGAAGGTTTGCCTGAATGTAAGTGTACCCTTGCATGCAATACCTGTGGAGGCCAGAAGAAGGAATTGGAGCCCCGGAACTGAAATTACAGTTATTAGCTGCCATGTGGGTGTTTGGAGTCAAAGCTAGGTTCTCTGTAAGAGTAGCAGGTGTTCATAGGCACTGAGCCATCAATCCAGCCCCTGTCTTTCCTTTTTAAAATTGTTTTTCTTGGGTATATTGTTACATCAGAGAGCTGACTTATGCTATTCTCTATCTCCTTAGTTATGCCATGGTGGTTTCTGTTCCTCTTATCATTTCATTTCTAAAAATAAAGCAAAACTCATTCAGTCATACTTAGTCTATTAATCAACTTTAAAAATTGCCTTCAAAATAATAGATCACATTCCTTAAGAAAAAAGAATTACACACACACATACACACACACACACACACACACACACACACACACATATATATATATATATTTACTATAAGTGAATGTGGAGTCATGATTTCTTAATTAAGTCCTATTACATTTTTTTCTTTTTCTTTTTTTTTTAATTTCTGTATGTGTATCAATGTACTGTCTGCATGCAGGTTTGTGCACCCGTGTCGTGCAATGCCGCGGAGGTCAGAAGAGGGTGTCAGATTCCCTGGAACTGGAGTTCTTCTGGAATTGGAGTTTCAGACGGCTCTCGGCCGCCATGTGGGTGCTGGGGATCGAACCCGGGTCCTGTAAGAGCGGTCGGCGTCCTTAAACGCTCGGGCGGTGGCATATTCCAGCCCAAGTCCTAGTACATTTTTGGTGGATTAATTTGTATTTATATTGTTTGCTTCTAGGAAAACATCATTTTTTAAAAGTAATCTAATACCACTTATGTTCAGACTTGTAAATATTGGTATATGGGTGAGGATATCTTGCATACTTTTAGAGTATATATAAATTAAAGGGAAAATGTGAATTCTTAAAAAGTTTGGTTTACTTATTGATTTTTTTTAGCTATCAATTTAGGTATATATCGTCACAACACACACCAATTATAATAATATATATAGGTATATATATATATTATTGCTATTTTTAGAGCAATACAAATTGGAGGGAACAACAACAATAAAAGGACTGGGTCAAAGAACAGACTGGAAAAGTAAACTTCTGCCCCAAACAGTAAACCTCTGCAAAGAAAAACTTTAAAAAGACTGAGAAAAAGATGCAAGGCAAGTATGGCAGAATGCATGAGCTTGGATGGGGTGGAGGTCATAGAAAGAGGAATGACTCTAAACTGGCTTGAGAAATGTTGTATGAAATGTACAAAGCTTCAATAAAATATAAAAAAAATCATGGCTCCTATCACATGATACAAAAGTCCTATGATTTACAGCCCACTAAATGTTATCTTGATCTGGGAGAAAAAAGACCTTGGATACTAAGCTTTATATTTAAAAGCCAATGAAAACATCTCCTCCTCTTCCATAATGAAAAATGGAGAGCTTTAGCAAGTAGGGGGCTGTGGGTAGGACTACTGCAATGACCAATGATTGAGCCTCAAGGTTCAGGGACTTTGTTGTGAGCATTGGAACCCTAATGACTTATAATTAACTCCAACCAGAAAAGCCAAATGCTAGGCAATTTCCTAATACTCACATCCACAGTATTTGCAAAATTGGAAACAAATGTCCCAGGGAACATAAGAGCTCCACACTGTCTTCCCCAAGCTTTGAAGAAAAAAACACTGGTGCTCCATCCTGACCATAAGTGATGAGCAATCTTGTTTGTCGTGGGAAATTCTAGGCAAAATTGGATTGCACCATTAGCCCTCAGTGACTCTAAGAAAGAACTAGACTGAAACCTCAAATTAAAAGCAGCCAAGGGCCAGACTTAGCATTCTCTTTCCTTCTAGATGCTGAGTTTTGGATCTGTATCTCTTTCCTATGCATGGAAAAGCTGGGAGAATGAAAATAAAGTCCATTTGTACTCTTGTTCCTGAAAAAAAGTTATATCAAACTACAACATATTTGTATATTGGTGCTCTTATGTAACTACTTTGTGATAACTTTTAAATTCTTATTATTAATTTATAAATCCTTTTGTGTAAAAGGATCATCTTCAAGAAAATTCTTCTTTAACCTTTTCTAAAACATTTATTTATTTATTTTATTTGTTTGTTTATTTATTTATTATTTTTTATGTGTATGAGTGTACTGTCTACATGTATGAGTGTACTGTCTCCACGGCATTGAGGTCAGAAGAGGGCGTCGGATTCCCTTGGAACTGGAGTTAAAGATCATTCTTAGCCACCGTGTTGGTGCTGGAAATTGAATTCCAGTCCTCTTCAAGAGCAGGCTCTTAACCACTGAGCCATCTCTCCAGCCCCTAACCTTTGTTTTTTTTTTTTTTATGTTTTATTACACTGACAATGGATTTCCAATATGGTGCTCCAGAAGACAGGGCTGGAGAGGTGGCTCAACAGTTAAGAGCACTGGCTGCTCTTGCAGACGACTTGGGCTCAGTTCCCAGCACCCCCCAATACATCAGGCAACAGTCTGTAACTTCACTTCCAGAGGAGTTCAAAGTCCTCTTCTGACCTCCCAAGGCAGTGCATGACATGGCTGCACTGATATACCTGCAGGCAATATACTCATACACATAAAATAAAACTAATAAATAAAAACATAAAAAGGAAGAATGGAAGGCATGGCACAAAATCTTGTCACTCATGCTGAAAAGACATCATTCACAATTCATCATCACATTTTGTATATGTTACAGATTTTTAAATGTTACTTGTAACAATGAAAAATGCATATTATCTTTTAGGATTAAAATGTGTTCCTTTTACAAACCATGAATACATACTAGGCTTACTTGATTATTTTTGCTGATATCAAAATTACAATTTCCCTCATTTATCCTTTAATTTGGTAAATTATCCTAGTACATTTCTCAATATGAAGGAACTTTCCATTATAGGAATAAACAAATTTATTTAATACTATTACTATATATTTTACCGATTGCACTTGCTCTTCATTTACAGACAATATTTTCTTTTGTCAAAACTTGGCTTTAAAATGCATATTAGTCACAAAATTTAATTTGGAACATTTTCTCTTTTCAATTTTATGAGAACTTGAATTACGTGAATTTATATATTCCTTGTTCAGTTAATAGAAATTAACTCTAAAGTCAATTGAGCAAGAATTTTTTAAACATTAATCAACATCTGGTTTTATCATTTTCTCTCTTTGGTAGATTCTTTTACATTGGGCCTATCATCTGTCAAAATTAGTCAAATAAGCCTACATCTAAATACGGCGTTAACTTTATCCTATACATTTCTTTTTTTTTTAATTTATTTTTGTATGTGTATGAGTGTATTGTCTGCATGTAGGTTTGTGCACCCGTGACGTGCAATGCCGCGTAGGTCAGAAGAGGGTGTCGGATTCCCCTGGAACTGGAGTTCTCCTGGAACTGGAGTTACAGACGGCTCTCAGCCGCCATGTGGGTGCTGGGGATTGAACCCCGGGTCCTCTGCAAGAGCAGTCGGTGCTCTTAACCGCTAGGCTATCTCTCCAGCCCAATCCTGTCCAAAGCAGTTGGGCGTAATGCATATTGGAAACAACAACAACAACAACAATCCTACACATTTCTATGTAGTGCACTTTTATAGTTATTCATTATAAGTGTTTTTTTTTTTTTTTTTTGGGGGGGGTCTTTTCGAGACAGGGTCTCCTGTAGCCCCAGCTGTCCTGGAACTCACTCTGTAGACCAGGCTGGCCTTGAACTCACAAAGATTCACCTGCCTCTGCCTCCCAAGTGCTAGGATTAAAGGCGTGCGCCACCATGCCCGGCCCTCATTATAAGTGTTTTATAACTTCCATTATCATTCTTTTTTTTTTGTCCTTTTGAGGCAGGGTCTCTCTGTAGCCCCAGCTGGCATGGACTGCCTATGTAGAGCAGGCTGGCCTTGAACTCACAAGAGATCTGCGTGCCTTTGTCTCCTGAGTGCAGGGATTAAAGATGTGTGCCTCCATTATCATTCTTAATCTAGAATTATAAAAGGATCCAAAATCAGTAACTATGAAAGATAATATTCCTCTCATTTGCTGTAGACTTTTTACTTTAATGCACTGTGGTTAACAATACTCTGTGCATTTGATAGCACTTTGAAATTTGTTGCGGGGGTCTTCATGGGTTAAAATGAGATAATTTTAATGAGTATAAATATGCTTCTGTAATGCTGAGCATAATATCAATGGTACCACTAAGCAGGTTAATATGCATATTATGTTCTAGACATTATTAGATACTTTGCTTATCCCTCTGATCTATTAGTTTCAACAAGTAGTAAGAATACTACATTACGGAATTCATATTTAAGTGTTTCATATTTTTCTAACCACTTCACAGATACTCAGAAATGCCCATCCATACATTTTTAGCTTTCTAGATTTGAAGGTTATGTTATGAGGTAAATATATATATTTTTAAATTTTATTATTTTTTATGTGTATAGGTGTACTGTCTGCATGAAGGTTGGTGCGCCCGTGTCCTGCAATTCTGTGGAGGTCAGAAGAGGGCATCAGATTCCCCTGGAACTGGAGCTAAAGATGGTTCTTAACCACCATGTGGGTGCTGGGAATCAAACCCAGGTCCTCTGCAAGAGCAGTTGGTGCTCTAAACCACTAGGCCATCTCTCCAGCCCCATGAGGTAAATATTTTATTGTTAACCACTGAGACCATTTGGTGGCCATTTTCTGTGTATTTGCATAATCATGGCTAAATACTACAATTACTTATATTTATTTTTTAATTTTTTAAATTATTTTCTTATGTGTATGAATGTACTGTCTGCATGTAAGTTGGTGCACCTGTGTTGTGCAATGCTGTGGAGGTCAGAAGAGAGCATCGGATTCCCCTGGAACTGGAGTTAAAGACAGTTCTTAGCCACTATGTGGGTGCTGGGAATCGAACACAGGTCCTCCACAAGAGCAGTCAGTGCTCTTAACCTCTGATCAATCTCTCCAGCCCCACAATTACTTATATTTAAAAGATTATTAGCTTATGTGTTTATTTTTATATTTCATTTCTTTACTAACTTGAAAAAAATTCTTTCTTGATTGTTTTGGATGGATTGAAAATATTTTGATTTTGTGTTTAGATCTAAAACTTAATCACTATCTTTTAATTTTTTCAGAGCAAAGTAAAGACCAAATTCTAATTATGTATATTCATGGAAATAATGGAAACACTTAATTCTAGCAATATTTAAATGTATAATACACCACAGCCAAGTTGAGTTTGTTTTATGTTTGGAAAGTTATTTAACAATTGAAAATTGAGCAATTTAAAACATTACATTAAAAGCTGAAAGAGTAAATTAGTAGATCCAAAAAAGTCTTTATCCATATATTTATTTTTCAAAGAAAACTTGGCAAAGTAGCAATAGATAGGAATCTTCTTATTGTGACAGTAGGTACTGCATAGCCTTATGTAAAAGTTACAACTGTAAAATATTAAAATTCCTTAAACCGATGATTATAAAACAATCAAATCTATGACTATCTTAATTAATTATAAAACCCTAGCCATCACACAATGAATAGTAATTTAATTTTTTAAATCATAAATATTTAGATGATCTGATTTTATAGGCCATCTAAAAATATACATATAAAACTTGTTATAAATATGTAAAGTTGCTGGATATAAACTTAGTATATAAAAATCAATTATATTATTCTGCAGAAACACTGAGCAGAAAACAAAATTGAATAATCAATATCATTTACAATACCATCAAAGAAGTAAATGTCAAAGATAAATCTAACAGGGAAGTGCAAGACCTGTAGGCAGAAATCTATAAAATATTACTGAGATAAATCAGAGACCCACACAAACACAGGACTACCACATCATCATGGATTAGACAATATAACACCTAAAGATTTATCAATACCTTCCAGATCCATTTGTAGGTTTAATGTAACTTCAAAGAAAATTGAAAGAAGTCTCTTTTCTCGTTCTTTTTAAAAGTACCCAGTTGATTCTAAAGTGCACATTGAAACACATATGATCAAGAATAACTGGGATCCTCAGGGAAGTTTGAAGCTAATGTTCCACAATTATGGGCTTAAACTGTAAGGAAATACCACAGGCTGGGTGTGGTGATGGATACCACAAATCTCAGCCTTTGGGGAAACTGAGGCAGTAAGATCATGAGATGGACAGTCTGGGGTAAACAGCAAGTTTGTAACCAAAATGGGCTACATAGGGAAACATTACATCAACAAATAAATAAACAACCCAGAGAAACAAAAAGAACTACTCGGCATATAGCAGTGACACAAGCCTTTAGTTCTAACACAAAGGCAGGTGGGCCTCTGTGGGATTGAGGCCAGCCTGGTCTACCTAGCAGCTATGGTTACAGGGTGACCCTGTCTGTCTCAAATAATAATAATAATAATAATAATAATAATAATATCAAAATCCGGTCTAAGAAATTATTAAGAAAATTAGAAAA
Organism: Rhizomys pruinosus; assembly: GCA_009823505.1. NCBI lineage: Eukaryota > Metazoa > Chordata > Mammalia > Rodentia > Spalacidae > Rhizomys > Rhizomys pruinosus. The sequence continues at coordinate 87,435 of VZQC01009989.1, forward strand.
TGAGTAATAATTCTATCAAATTATTAAAGAACACACAGTCAGGAAAATGTGCTCAAACTTTTATTTAAAGACAAACAAATGTTCACTGAATACAATATTGAATTGGCAAGATATTAACTAGAGAAGCCATGTCAATGGCTAAATGGCTGGAGTCAGGGAAATTCATTAACAGTTTGGGGTGAAGTATAAATTAGTTCAGCCTCTTTGGAAGAAAAAAATGACAAATTAAGTAAATTTGTCATTTGAGTGTCCTTATCATTTTGAAACTACCCAAGCTATGTTTCTGACGGCACCATTGTGTTACTTTTCTTGCTGTTTAGACAAAACACTTGACAAAAGTAACATTCAGAAGAAAATGTTTATTGTATTCATAGACTGAGGGTTTGCTTCTTCAAACTATTTATGACTTTGTTTTAAAAATTTTGCCTTAAGATACTTTTCCTCACATCGCTGACTCCCAAACCCTGCAAATGATCTCCATTTCATCCATAACCCCATTCCTTACCAGCACCGCTCTAGACCTCCAGCTCCTGTAATTCCTTTCCCTTCTCACCCTGTGCACCCCTCCTTGTTCACCTGTGCCAGCCATAGTGGACGTTCTTCTGCATAGGGGATGTTTTCCTTGGGTATAAAGATTAGTCTTTGTTCCATTACTATAATCTTTATTCAAATACAACAATTTCCTGTCAACTAAACATTATCTGAGGAAGGGAAGAAAGAGATTCACCTCAAGAAAGTGGAAACTTCCAAGATTTACAAGGCTCCTCCCCAAGTCCTTGGACTGCTATGTAAGCAGCAAGCAATTGTTGAGGAGAAGGGACTCTCCAGCTTGCTGAGCTGCCTGCCAGTCATGCAAGAGCTCCGGGATGCAGCTTTCCTGAATAATCACCCATTCTGGAGCTTTCCTTGTGTTATCCTGCTCCTGTAAGTAACCCTTCAACTTTACTCTGTAAGTAACTTCAATAAACTCATTGGTTCCCCAAAATTAACTTGGCTAGAACCATTACTTCAGTCTGTCATAGGTGCCTGGTTTAGGTCAAATATATGTTTGTATCTCCCCAGGAAAAGTTAACACAACATCTTCCCAGGTTCCCCTTTTACAAAAACATCAACTGCTTGTCCTGATATCCAGAAGCCCCTTTTCCACAACCACTTTAGGACTCATGTCAACCACACATTTTCCTCTTCTTTAAGCATATATTTTTCTATTGTCTTGTTTATATTCTGAGCTCCATACTAGAATATAAGATCCAGAAGGGCAGGAATCTACTTTAACTTACTCTACATCTTCCATACCTACACAGTGATTGGTATATAAGTAAAGTTCTGTTAAATAAATAAAAGGATACACACTTGTCACAATATACCATGCTGCTGACACCCTGACAGTTAAACATTTTTCCATATAAAGAGATTTTTGGCATTGAAAAGTTTTCATGAAGTATCACAAAGTTCATTTTTTACTGCAACAGAGATAAGAAATTCACGTACTTTGAAAACAAATATTTAATATGATTCACTTTGGCTTCATTCAAATTATCATGGGATTCTTCTCTATGATTATGTAACCATTTATTTATCATTAATTTCACATCATATGTGGATATATATAGAACAATTAATGATACCAGTAGGAGACACACATGGGAAAATGCTATTTGAGAATATAACTTGGATTTATCTCTACATTCAATTTTATTGACCCAGTCTATTTTCCATAAACCAACGCTGTATTCAGCCAAGAAGAATAAGAATGCCAAAAAAGCTCTCATAAATGGCCTCTGTATGATGGCGCCACCACCATGTGTATACTTTCTTTTCAAATCTGTAGATTAATTTTTCCAATTAACTTCTAATTTAAACTAAATGTAAAGTATGCCATATAAAAATTAATAATAATGTAAATTCTCTTTGGCAAATTGAACTGAAAAATGACCAAAACTAGTTTCAATTTCTGTTTCCACTGCCAGTTATTTGAACAAATGTTGTAAGTACTTTGATTATACCCACACACAAGAGTGCGTTTATTAATCCCAGATGCTCAGTTTTTTACACGGTCCATTTTCCTTATTTGGTAATGGTTATAATATTTATGTCTGAGAGGAAAACTGAGATAGAGTTTGAGTGCCTTACCTAGCACACTGCATTTGCTGGGAAAATATAGTTCCTTTACCTTTCTTTGTCTGTTTCAACACTGTTTGGCTTTAGTAAACAAGACATGTATATATATATATATATATATATATATATATATATATATATATGTGTTGGCATATATATAATATAAGTATGTGTATATATATGTATGGCATATATATATATATGCCATACAAACAAATTAGCATGAATATTACTGTGATTTATACATGCCATGCTTTCATGTGAATCTTTCTAATTGCCTTAAAGCAAATTACAAAACAAAGCCTTCACCTGAAGCTTAATTATGAATGATGATTCTAACAATTTTCTTTATATAGCATGGATTAGAGAATTGAATTCCGAGCCAAGTTCTCTCTAATGTTTTGTGACCTCTTTGAACCATAGTTTTTTGGTTTAGTTTTATTGTTCAATATGAAGAAAATTTGAATGGCATCAATGTAGGAGCAGAAAGCCATGTGGCATGCATATATACATATTTTGGAGTGATGCAGATTGGAAGGAACAGCAACAACAATAACAAAAAGACTGGATCAAAGAACTGACTGAAATGGTGAACTTCTGCTCAAAACGGTAAACTTCTGCATTGAAAATTTTAAAAAAGAATAAGAAAAAGAGGAAAAACATGTTTGGCAGAATGCATGAGCTCTGGTGAGGTAGAGGCGGTGTCAAGGAACAGGGAATGGGTATAGACTTGATTGGAAATTTTGTATGAAATTCACAAAACTTCAATAAAAATTGGCTTTTTTTAAAAAAAGAAAGCCACTTTCAAAGTATTAATATCCGGTGCATATTAAGATATTAAAAGTCACTTATGGAAATCTAGTCACTGCAACATCTTTCTCTCTCAACTGGACCTGCAGGACACAGATGCAATCAGCATGGATAGAATGAGCAGAGAGTCGTGAAAATAGCAACACAGTCATAGGATCAAGGCGTGGAAACTACTTACTTTTTGCAACCTGACACCTACACCCAGCTCAGAACTCAGACTGTATAATTCATTCTGTAAGAAATTTATGAGCATCAAACATTGCTTCTATACTGAAGCAGTTTTGCTAATTCAATTTTTTACAAGGTTTCAAAGGTAATCAGACAGGGCCTTCTCAAAAGGAATTTATCAGTCTAGTGCTATGGTTTGCATCTCACAGGTGCCCCTAGGTCCAGGCTGTAAAGGTTTGGATTCTGAAAAGCAGTGTTGGCAGCTGGTTCAACATTTATGGTAAGGGGACTGGTTGAAGGTCTTTAAGTCCCCAGGAGTGCCTTGCAGAGGATGGTGGGACTTTGCTTCTTTCTGTTTCATTTCATGTTCATGAGGTGAGATTCTACTTTGGCACTTGCTGCTGCTGTAGCATATTGTATTGACATCAGGGCCATGGTGACAGGACCACCTGTTGATAGACCGAGGCCTTCAAACCTTGAGCCATAATAAAACTTTGCTTTTTCTAAGTTGTTTGTCACAGTTATATGATATAAAGACAGAAAGCTGCCAGGCGTGGTGGAGCATGACTTTAATCCCAGCAGAGACAAGTGGATTTCTGTGAGTTCAAGGCTAGCCTGGTCTACATAGTGAGTTCCAGGACAGCTGGAGCTTACAGGAAGACCCTGTATCCAAAAGACAAAACAAAAAAAAAATTACACATCTATTTTTCCATCTAAATGTAAATAACACTGGATTTAAACAGTTCAGAATGTGAACAATTGCCATTTAAAAATCTAAAGCACCAGGGGCTACAAGAGCATTGATGTAAAAAGCCAGGAGTGGAAGGAAACGCCTATAAGCCTATAATCTCAGAACTAAGGAGGCAGTGATGACACATAGCAGCTCCCCCAGGCTTGCTGGCTAGCCAGCTTAGAAAATCAGCAAATCCTAGGTTCAGTGAGAGACATTTCCTCAAAAGTATAAGGCAGAGAGCAATACAGAAAGTCACCTGACGTTGACTTCTGGTGCATGCACTTTGGCTTGTATACTCGCCCCCACACACTTACACAAAGGCACAGAATGACCCCATAAGACTGTCTACTAGCAGATAGCCAACAAAACCCGCTGTCGAGCCCCAGCTTTGTCTTTGTCTAATTAAATATACATGTGCTTTAGTATCTCTTGTCCTCAGTTCACAAGGTACAGAGGATAAATTCCAGACTGAATTTCAGACTCAGGTCTCAAAGCACTCTCCTGCCCATGCTGTGATCTTTTAAGGGAACAAATTGATGTCAATGCCAACACTAAACCTCAAAGTGTTTGACTGTGTTGGTCCCATTACTAATTCAGTTGAGTAATTCAGTTGAAAAGATAAAATAATGCACTTCCAACAGTTTTCCTTTGGTTGAAAAAGCCTCAAAAACTGTGGTTCCAGTTTGAACTTTCAAGAGCAAGGTTTGGAATCACTATAAATATATATCTTCTCTTCTAATGGGATTTTTATACTGATATGTTTGAAAAGCATTGGTATTAAGGGTTGATCTGCAAGAAAAGAAAAAGAAGTTTTGGAAAAACATAACTGAATAAAGAACATTTCAGGCATATGTAAAAAGACAGATAGTAGGAGCAAGAAAAATGATCCATTCCCCTATGAAACAATATTGAAAGCAAGGAAACCAATCATCTTTATTTTATGAAAAATATGTTTGCTAGGAAATGCAGTCTAAGAAAATTTTGATGATTTTTTTTGAAAATAAAATATGTACACGCATTCACAAACACATGCTAGCGTCTGTGTGATATGATCTCATACTGAAATATTCTCAAGCACTTTCAGTTATTTGTTGTCAAGATACACTCACTATGATTCTTCCAAAAATGCTTAAAAAAACCAAATTTATTTATTTTAAAAGATTTATTTTATTTTTAATAATCTCTGTGTATAGGTATCTGTGTTTTAGTATGTGCACATGTGAGTGCATGTGCCTATGGAGGCCAGGAGAGGGCATGAGATTTTCTTGAGTTTAGGCACTTGTGCATCAGCCAGTTTGGGTGCTAGGAACAATACTTGGGTCTCCACCAAGAGCAAAAAGGCTGTCAACTTGTGAGCCATCTCTACAGTCTCCAAAATACTTTTTATTAAAGTCTGAATGCCACCATGATTATTTTTCGAGAGTTGCTTATAACATACATTTAATTTTAATGTATTTTGTAGTTTAGTTTATACTTAGTGTCAATTACCTCAATTTAACTTTTATATAAGCACAAGTTTTACAAACACAGAAATGGCAATGAATTCATAATGTACTTAGTGCATAATGAATGGTATGTCGATTTTACTGCTCTTTCCACAGTATGAATGGATAGTGAAAGCAGCCTCCCTAAGATACTGGTATACTAAGACAATTTCTCCCCACATCACCACTGAATCATTCCAGCCTGACAGAGACAAACGTTAGCCCTCAGAGAAAACTCCAGTTTTTCCAAGGATAGATCTTGAATGCTCAAATTTCATCTTTTTTTTTTTTTTATTTTTTTTTTAGCCCTCAGAGAAAACTCCAGTTTTTCCAAGGATAGATCTTGAATGCTCAAATTTCATCTTTTAAGATATCATGCTTTTACATCTCTATCAACAGTCTGAAACTTCAGTGCATTCTCAGTAGCAAAGTATACACGTAGCCATATAGTCTCTAAATAAGAAAGAAAGAAAAAAAAAAACTTTGGAGAATTTAAGTTAAAGATAAGGGATTTTTTTATACCTTAACCGCAGACTGATTTTACCGATTCTATAATATTTTCCTGTTTTAACACCAGGCAAACAGAATTTAAAATTTGCAGCTGTCGTTTTGAGGTTGTGATTCCATTTTAAGAACAAATAATAAAGGCTAAAGAGCATCTCTCCATCTCAATATGACCTAACTTGTCAGTACACATCATGTGAAGGACAGAACGTCTCAGCAAATTCAAATTACTTTAAGAATCAACAACACAAACATCTGTGTATGTGAATGATGAGTGACAAAAAGATACATAGATGCTTCAATTTGAGTTCAATGAATAGAGGCTAATCTATTATTTACAGAAAGAAAGATAAAAAAAATTCTCTTATTTTTCTGCTTACCAATAGTGATCCATGGATATCTTTGTTGACTACAGTTTTTCTCAAATAAATGTAACTACATGAAGCATTTTCTTCTTTAGTTTTCAGGACTGTTTTAAAGGCCCATACATAAAATTAAATAAAAAGCAATTATATTTCTTATATGAATATAAAGAAAGCTATTTTAAATTTTATATAAATATGAAGTCCTAGTGGTTTTAAGATAAATCTAAATGAAATTTAAATCCCAATAAAATTTAATGCCAATAAAACTCAATTCAAATTTATAAAACCAGAATCTCTATGATGTGAGAAGTAGCAGAGGGGTGGGGTAGTAAATCGTTACAAAAATGGAGATAAAATTTCAGTTGGAATGCATAATAGAGAATTTAAGTGAAAAAAAATTTTGAGAATTCACTGAACATGCTTTACTCTAAGAATTTGGCACTCACTATCTCATTTAAATTTAGAAATCTCGGGGCTGGAGAGATGGCCTAGTGGTTAAGAGCGCCTACTGCTCTTGCAGAGGACCCGGGATCGATCCCCAGCACCCACATGGCGGCTGAGAACCATCTTTGACTCCACTTCCAGGGGAATCTGACACCCTTTTCTGACCTCCGTGGCATTGCATGACATGGTGCACAAACCTACATGCAGACAGTACATTCATACACACAAAAAATAAATAAAAAGTAAAAGAAAAAAGAACTGACCAGCTAAAATGGATAAAGTCAACCACATAATCTTTGGGCCATCTCTATTTGTAATTAATAATATCAAATGTTCATTGGCTCATAGACAGTAGTTTAATGAACCAATTGTTTCAAAATACCCATGGAAATATATTTTGAGCTTTAGTCAAAATAAAAACATGTATTTTTATAGCCACATAATTTTCAGTGGCTTTGTCTTTAAAATAAAAGAGCATAAGACTTCTTATATGGCATATTTCACATAATTCAATTTATGCTACAAGTACATTTTAACTGATTTTAGCTAGAGCATGATAAAATTATCTGAGTATATGTCTGGAGGAATGACTGTGATGGTTTTCCTCTAAATAAATCACCATGCATTATTCTAACCACATTCCTGTGTAATGTGCATCCACACTTCAAGTTACCAGTGCAGAGCTTAGTCATCTTCACCCACACCTGTCTGTTCATACTTGTCCAACCAAAGAAAGGTTGTTATTTGGAGCTAACCTGACATTAGTTCATCAGGTATTCAGGCCCTATCATGGCAGTTGTTAAGTAGTACTGGTCATCCTCCACAGGTGGGCAATATTCAGGAGACATGTAATGACACATGACATACAGCTTTATAGCATATGGGATTCCTGCATAGATCAGCCAAAGGCTCTAGCAAAATATGTAATTCACAGACTCAAAGATGCCCCTAATCATCCTGTGTCCTTGTAGACTATCCTCTGATTATGAGCTAGACCAGGTGACAAACATTTTACAAATGAACTGTAGCAAAAATGGTGTCATGTAATCTGATATCCAACCAAAGAACTTATAGCATTTTTCTGTGTAGGCTTCGTATCAGTGAGAGACTCGCTCATGCAGCTGTTTCCACCTACTGCCATCTGAACAGGAATTTCCATGGTAGTGATTTGACCTACCCATCTTTCCTGGATAGATGGGTAGGGGATAATTACCCATTTGTTTCATAGTTCTATAACTCAATAGTACTGAGCTGCTGTGCTGGAGGAGTTGTAAGTTGGGATACTCATCTTCATTTAGACTTGTTTTAGGTAACATGATTCATACTTTGAGCTAGTGCTATAATGCAAGGACACCAGTATTTGTGAGAAAGAGACATACAACACAATAGTATAAGCTAACAAAATGAAACTAGTAGAGATGAGTGGGTTTGGGAATAGGTTGTGGGTCTTACTGCTGTAATGTGTAGAAATAAAACACACAGAAAATCTAGACACAGAAGATGATGGTGTGCTGAAAGAATAGAACACGATTCTGAATGGTTAAGAAGAACATAAGCACAGGAGGTGTGGTTAGCCAGAAAAGGGGCAAGATAAGATTAGTATACTTTGGTATTTGGCAGTGTTGGACTCTTTAGAAACTGTTTTTAGTGGCTTCTAACAGGAGGACCAGGGAGGAAAGTGCGTCTTCCTCAGATTTCATGACTTGCATGACCAAGAATAATGCCATTTATGCAAACACCTGTTACACTTATGAAGATGATTAGTTTTCCTGGGTAAAATTGGTGGTAGTTAGATCCCACATGGACCTACAGGAAAGATGGGCATAAACTTCAGCCCTTTGCACTGTATCTCCTTCAATGCCCCCATTAGGGGGCATTGCTACCTAGTGGCCTCCAAGGGGTGTGTCACAAGGAAGTGATGAAGGATTCTCCCAAGCATTTGTCCAGTTAATTATGTCTTTGAAGATTTCTAGCTCTAGACACACATGCATGCATGTGTGCATGCATGCGCACATACACACACACATACACACACAGATACATAATCAAAAATCCAACTATATCAGAAAAGTATATGATAAGGAATGCATATATGGTGTATATATTATCAATATTTATATGAGCATACCTTGAGATGCAGATAGATATTGATCTAAACCCATACATAGATAAGCACAGAATCAAAAAGACAACCACCCAGCAAAGAGATAGGTGATGTCCAAAGAATGAATCTGGTGCTTATCAGTCTGGCTTCAAAGTATATATACATGTACTATCACGTTGTTGGATCTCACAACTGAACTGTTTCTCACAGTTACAGAAAAGTCAAATCGTTGATCCACTATGATTCGACCACACAGCTGTAGAACCAACATTGTGATGTTTCCTAGTAGGAGCGGAAGGCTTTGTGTTCTCATAAAAACATTTTCAACGGAAGTTAGCAGCTTGAACATAATGGGGAAACACATGTGTGGTAAACAGATAAAGGCACAGCTGTCAGGACTTCATTAATATCTCCTTGAACTGCATCTTCTGGTAAGTTAATGCTACTTTTGTTCTCAAAAGCTGATAAACTGAGTTCGCATGTTGCCATTTGTTTTTTGAAGTATCCATATCTGGGAAGTTAAGCTATTTTACTCCCAGTAAGTACTTGGCTTTCAAATGCTTCATCACTTTCTCTGACAGAAGAACCCAGCATGCTGGGAACCAATGAGCTTAGAGGCTGCATCTGCCTTGTTAAACCACAATAACTTCCAAGAAAGAATTTGGTGACCATATTATTTTTACATGATCCTCATCATGGAAGGAGTTGGAACTTCCCCTGGAGACCCACAGCCAACTCTTTCTCTGATTCTGCCTGCTCTCTCCCCTTTTATTCTGCTTGTCTTTTGCCTCTTAGCACTCCTTAATAGTGACTTAGAATCAGCCTTCAGTGAGGGCTACCCTACTAGACAGAAATGGTCATGGTGGACGTAGTTCCTTTGAGTTCATAGGTCTAGAACTAGGAATGTCAGGTTTATTGGTTACTTTTTTGTTGCTGTGATAAAACACTGAACAAAACCAACTTGGGGAGAAAAGGTTTGTTTCCTTACTTTTCCAAGAGAGAGTCCATCACTGAAAGAAGACACAAGACGAGCTCAAGGTAGGAACCTGGAGGCAGGAGCTGAGGCAGAGGCCATGGAGGAGTGCTGCTCACTGGCCTGCTCCACGTCACATCTCTCACTGTCCTGGGCAGTCATGTCATCGCCCTAACATCACTTACATGCTGGGATCTCCAGTGCAACTGATGCTGCACTTTCACCAGCACCTCCTGGCCTCTCTGCAGGAACTCCAACCCTGCCAAATGGTGCCAAACTTCAACTGCTATCCGTAACTCTTTTGTGTCTTCAAAACCAGTACCATGTGGGAGACTCTTACACATTACCAAGTTCACCTATGAGTTTAACAACTCAATATGCTCTAAACACCTCAATGGCTTTTCCAGCCCAGTGTTCCAAAATCTTCGACAACAGCTTAAAATACTCAACATAAAGTTGACGTGCATTTAATGTAAACAACTTAAAGGTATTTGTATACACTCCATGCTAACTTTACTTCTATGTATTCTAAACATGCGTTAGAAATGAAAATATCAGTGGTGATGACATTCCGCTATAAAAAGAAAAAAAAAGAAATGAAAATGTAAGCACGTGTTCTATATTCTTATTTGCTAAATCAGGTGACCCTTCTCATAGAACATCTTCTACTGCTCAAGCCTTACTTGCTTTAGAGGGCTCCAAAATGCCTGGGGCCAAGCACAGACTTTAGTACTTAGAAGAAGAATATTAATGTATCTGGACAAAACATACTATGTTTTTATGCAACATGGAAGTTCTGGAGGAAAATCTTGGACTCTGGAGACATTTTGATAGGCATCATTATTTACCTTTGCTATTGTTAAGTTGGGAATATTGTTTTTGCTTCCGGTAGCCTCAATTTTTCATATGTACAATGAAAACATTATTTTTGTATGTGCTTATGTCTTCATCTCTCATTAGGTTCATCAACCCACAGTCCAAATACAGAGAGCTTCTGGAGTATATACCATGTAGCTTGCCAATTTAGTATGTTCTGGGATAGAAAAATGAACACAATATCAGCTCTTCTCAAGACAAAGGCCAAGCCATCCAAATGCTGAAGACTTCATACATTTCATGTTTAAGGTTCCCAAGGCATTGAAATACAAACTGAGATAATGCCACTGAAGTCACATATTGAACCCCAGGGTCAAATCACAGCGAGCAAACTAACTCCCTGCCTCGTGTTACTTGTAAAGCATGAATGCACACAAGCTTTGCTAATAATCAGAATCTATATGTGATGTTGTCTTAACACTGCAGTCTTCTGCTTCAGGACTCTCCCAAAACCCACAGGGAGAAATCCAGAGAGACAACCTCCCTGACAACTTCTCCATTTGGGCTCAGTCCCATTGGAAGGATTAACTCCTAACACATCACACTCAGGATTCCTAAGTGAACTGGATTCCACAATGTAGTGAAATCCTCATTTTAAGTAGGACCACTGTTTTTACTATGAAAATAGAGGAAACAGTCAGAAAGACCTCAGGATATTGAAAGATGAGCTGGAAAAAAAAAAAACACCTCTCATTTTGCTTGTTGCTTGTATTTAGCACATATATATGCTAAACATATATATATATTCATTTTAATTATTTTAAAAAGGGTTTATATATATTCTTTTTAATTATTTAAGCAAAGTAAGTGTTAAGGGAAACTCACCCCTGAGAAAGCCCTATCCACCTACGTCAATAGCAACTTGAACCCCTTGATGGGACTCAGACAGGACCCTTTACTACAGCGTAGTCCTGTCCAGGCCCTATGTTGACTGCCTACCACTTTTGATTCAAGCAGTGTCCTCCCATGGGAGCTGCTATTTTTCTTAAATTCAAATTGTTAAATAAAATATTTTGTACTCTCAAGGAGAAACCTTGGAATGTTTAAACTTATTTTAAAAGGATGAAATCAAGAATTAGCTCTTCTGTTAAGTATTGGGCTAGAGACTGAATACTGAGTGAGGTCTGCTATCACAGTGATTTTATTCCCAGTGAAGAGACCATTAAGAAATGAACAAAAGGATCAATGATATTAGTAATAAATACAATGGAGGAAACATGAGAGCAGAGAGGAAAGGCAAGAAGAACCCAAGTGCTAGGCAAAGCATCTTAGGAATTAGTTGAATTCTTTTATTACGGAAAGGAACCCACCATATGCAGGTAAACATGAAAGAAATCTCTGAAATCAGGGCTGGGTCTTGAAGCAGACAGAGGAGATAGGCGCTATGGCAAAACAGTCAGGGGGTAGGCAGAGCCAAAATATGGACCATTCAGTGTGATCATTTAGAACATCTGGATTTCATTCTAAATCACTAGGTAGTTTTGTGCATTCTAAATAAAAAATTAGGTACATGCAGTTTAAATTACAGTGATGTTTTCTTTGCTGATAAGAGCCAATATTGCTACTTTCCCTGAAGGGAGCCCCTGTTTCCAACCCTCATCCCAGCCCTATTGACTCCATTTTCTCTTGTGGCCAGATGTTCCCCTTGCCATGAAGTAAAGTTCTCCTGTGGGTTGCCCCTCCTCCTTGTCTGGCTGCTTCCCTCTCCAGCTGATAACAGATCCTGTGGAAGCTCATCTTCATACTGAGTCCAGGGCTGCTCGAAGAACTAGCATTTGATGACTATTTGATGACTATTTGAAGTAAAATCTTGCTTGTCTATCTAGTGGGACTGTGTCTCGGACTCTACTCACAGCTGCAGACAGAATAAACTGTTCAAGGGACCTCTGATCATTTCCCTGCCTGAAAGCTCAGAAGGCTTTCCTTTGCAACAAGATAAAGATTACTCATCTTTCCAAAGGCAGACAAGGTCAGTGTAATCTGATCTGCCCTTTTGACCAACCACATCAACTAAACATTCTTTTCAAATATAGTGTATGCAGTGACAGGGGACTTGCCATTTTACCCAATCCCTTTGCATTTCTCATGCTTACTCATCTTCCTCCTTCCTTTTTGCTTTCCCTTATATGTCTTTTCTTCCTCTTTACACTCTAAGAATCTTTAAAATATTGTGTGTGTGTGTTTTTTTTTCACAGAATGATATCCTTCAACTGCTGTAAAGCAATGTAGGTATTCTTTCCTCTATATTCCATTCTTCTATGGTTCATTTAATTCCTAGGTCCATAAAACATATTTCTTTGGACCAATAATTTTTAAAATATTTCTCACTTTAACCTTCTTTCTGGGCTTTGCAAATTGACAGAGGTATAACAAAGGCTTTGTGAAACTCTGCAAGGGAGAATAGTATCCTACCTTCTTAATCAAGTGTGTGGTGTGTGTGTGTGTGTGTGTGTGTGTGTGTGTGTGTGTGTGTTACAAGTACTGCTTGGTTTACAATGGGATTACATCTCATTAAATCTATCATATATCAAGAATAGCAAATATTGAAACTACATTTAAAATTTCTATTGAAAAAATATTATAAGTAATTGCTGTAGTTTTTTTCATCTTTTACTACTGTTGTATTTGATGAAAAATATAGTTGAAACATCGCTAGTAAAAAATAAATGTTTACCAGGTTTTTTTTTTAATTCTAATTGGGGCTGGAGAAATAGCTCAGTGGTTAAGAGCACTGCCTGCTCTTGCAGAGGACCTGGGTTTGACTCCCAGTATTCACATGGCAGCAAATTTCTAACTTCAGTTCCAGGGGAATCCAATACTCTGTTCTGACCTCTGAGTGCACTACATCCATGACAAGGGTGCATTTACACACATGAAGCCAGTATACTCATTCACACACAAAAATAATAAAGACAATGTTTAAAATGTCTAACCTACGCAGCATCTTCCTGTAGCACACAGTACACTGTGGAACACGGATCATTCACCTCCACACTCAAGCTGCTGGAATAGGAGCTGTGCTTTGCTACCGCTTCCAGCCATCATCTCCCATCACAAGCTGGGAAAGACACAAATTCAAAATTCAAAGTATGGGTTCCTCTGAGTATGTACCACTTAAGAAAAATTAATGGTAAATAGAACCTTTGTAAATCAGAGACCCTCTGTATTAACCTCTTATGTGTATTTCAGAAACACCACTCTCCATCCTCTGTAAAAACAGAACAAATTTTAAATGAAATTTGATTTTCCACCTAATTGCACTAATGGGTTCCTAGATCCATCCCAGCACTGAAGTGAGAACTTGAGTGTTGGTCACCAGTGACTCAGCATAGCTCTGCCCTGCCACACAGCCTACCTGTCTTGGCATCCCAATATTCTGATTGACTTCACTAATCAGACCCAGTGCTTGTGAGGAGAACCAGTGTCACCTTTACTCAGTCTTGCCTTCGCTTTGTTGCCGTACTCATGCCCGTTTTTCTCCACTCCCTTCCCCCTCTCCCATCAGCCCTCCTGATCTGTAACTGTCCAGGAAAACTGGGTGTATAAAAACCATTCTTAGCCAGGAGTGGTGGCGCACACCTTTAATCCCAGCACTTGGGAGGCAGAGACAAGCAGATCTCTGTGAGTTCAAGGCCAGCCTGGTCTACAGAGTGAGCTCCAGGCCAGCTGGGACTAAAGGGAGACCATGTCTCAAAAATACCAATAAAAAAAAGAATATCTTAAGACAATCTGAGCATCTTTGTTTATTTTATGTCCCCAATTTACTAGTGTGTACCAGATCTTAGGAATCTAGTGTGAACATATATAGATATCCAATTATGCAGATAATTGGTATGTGAATGTAATTTGTTTGATAATGATTAAAATCTCATATTCTTTTTATTTGATTTGATAGTCCCTAAATCCAATATTCTCTCGCATATCTTAATTCTCTCTATCAGATAAAGAAGCAGTTACCCCTTAGGAAAACTTCAATAATTTAATGACACTTAACCTATAGTCTTAGTTATGCTGTTAAAGAAATACTTCCCTGGAAGTAGAAGTTCTATTCCCAAATGACCATGATTCTTAAAAAAATATGTATAGTATCAAATCCACTATCACTAAATTAGAATAATCCATGCTTCATCATATAGCTTAAGAAACTCATAAGAGTTTAAGGTTTCCTGAAGATAATTAACTGCAAGGTAAACCAATCCATTTAGAAACTTTGTTAAAAATAGCATACTGTTACCCTAACAGTATGATGCTATGTTAGTTTCTCTGTCAATAGAACTGCTTTTGCTAATAGTTCAGTAATTTCCTTAGTGTCTACAATTAAAATTTATTAACTGATTCTGAAAACTTGTGTATTAATGTATTTTTAGTAATGTTCATTTTCTCATTTTTAGCAATAATAATGAACATAGCTGCATATTTAAAATTATATCTCAGTGTTCAAAAACGATTACTGCTGAATGATACTAAGGTTTTAACTACCTGATATAGGACAGTTATCCTTCAATAGATGATGTTTGACCAGTGAAATAGTGTGCTGAACCGTTTCTTCATTGAGGTTCCAAGTCAGTCTCTCAACTACTCTATACTTACTGAAAAATATAAGAATGTTACACAAATACATGGGTTATCCCAATGAGAGAATATGATAACTAGCTAGTACAAGTTTTTTTCTTTATTTTTAGAGGACACACTTCACTCAAAACTGAAGGACTAGCTACAAAATAGCAGCATCACCAGAGTACAATCTTTTTCAATTCCCATTAAGCCCAGTAATGGGACATGCCCTGAAGTTAGTCATCTATAGTAACATTAAAGGATGAGACAGATTTGGGCTCAGGTTCTGCATGTGCTACTTCCGTGCTTTTTGCATGAGAAATTAAAGCTAGTACTTCGATGGTTTCATAATATACCTTTCTTGGTGTTCTGTTTGAGATAGTGTTGCCCTATAGCCCTAGCTGGCCTCGAACTCTCTACATACAATAGGCTGACCTTATCGCATTCCACCTGCCTCTGCCTCCAGAGTTCTGCAATTAAAGATGTGTGCCACCACACTTAGGTTTTCTTTTAATTTGTATTATTTTTAGAGATCAAAAGATAACTTTTCTGGCACATATTGTTCATTATTGTCCTGTTGGTCTAAGGTAGGTGATTTTTCATGCAATTTAAAATGGCAAAAAGCATATATGCAAAACTGTGCTCTTGGGTACAAGCACACCATGAAATATATCCATAAATTATCACTATATTTTATAAGAAGACTTGATATATTCAAACCCATGAAGAACATTTTGTTTCAAATCTAATTCACAGATATTAACTTAGAGGTAAAAAGATTTTCACATCTATATTTCTAATAACAATTCACAAATTGGAACACAAACTTGACTCTACTTTCCTGCTATGTGAACCTGTTAGACTTAAAGCAAAAACATACAGATTCTTTTATAGCACTCAGAGTAGATTTATAAAGAATATCTCCACACCATCTGAGTCGATGGAACACTTCCAGACTACCTTCAGTGACCACTAATGAAACTTAAATATGTTTTAAACAAGGGATAGAAGGCTACTTAATATATTGTCAAGTTGAAGTAATAACTTTGCTAATTCTAAAACTTTGGCTAGAAAAAATACCAAACACTTTGAGTATACCATAATTCTATGCCTTTCCTGGTGGAAAACTCGATATTTTGATTTAAGTTCAAATTACAGCCATTATCTTGCAATAACTTTTAAGATTTTAATGAAAATATGATTTTCCAAAGTTCTTCGGCTCCTGATTTTATAAATTATATTTTCATTTGTTTATTTTTATTTTATGCATATGAGTATTTTGCCTGCATATTTGTAAGAACACTCATGAGTGCATAAGTATAATGCCTGGAACTGGAATTTCAGATGGTTATTAACTACCATGTGGGTGGCGGAAACTGATTCTGATTTCTGCAAGAGCAGTCAGTGCTGTTAACTGCTGAGCCATTTCTACAACCCAGACTCCTGATTTTTAAACATCACACCAGACTATAGTTTGTTCAATTAGGCTATATGTCAAGGTAAACCTGAAACATGTCAAATAACAGATAAAACCTCTAATTAACAGCATTCTTTTATTTTTCTAAATGAGAATGAAAGAAATTTGCATAAAATATCTCTCTCATAATAAACTTTCCCTGTGTTTTCAAAGGGTGTTGCATCTGCCATTATATAAACATATTTGATGTCCAGATAATACAACACATTGGGACATAGTCATCAAAAATATTGTATACAAATAACTCCAGTGGATATGGGAGATATGTTCTGTAGCTGAGAACTTGACCGACTAGCCAGATGCTTGTTGGGTGAGAAATCCCCTTTCATCACCATAGTCCCTTCCAGATCTGACCCTCTTGACATACTCTTTAGCCAACTCATATGGAGGACTGGCAGGATCCCATACAACAAATTATGATTTGAGCTTACGAAGAAGTTGACTTACTCTAACTCCTGTTTGTTTGATGTGTTTGTTTCTTTGTTTTTCGACAGGGTCTTACTATTTAGCCTGAATGGCCTGGAAATCCCTATGTAGAACATGCTGGCCCTAAACTATCAGAGATCTGTCTGCCTCAGCCTCCTGAGTGATGGGACTAAAGTCATGCTCTATCACAGATAACCTAGTCCATCTCTTGATGTGATCACATTGTGAGGTAAACTTGGAACACATGGCACTAAACATTTCTAATTTTATTAATGAAACAAAAAGAAATAAAGATTAATTCTTGAATTAAAGAAATAATTGGCTGTTGGCTTAAAATAAATCCTATACTTTGAATGTTTTTTCAAGTGTAATTCTATGTTTTATATGTATCTCTAAATTCTTGCCCCAATTATGACAGTTAACTTTATACCTTAACTGACAATGCTTTCCAAGTCAGTATTTGTTTTAGAAATTTCCATGGCACAAACCCTAGAAGTATCATTGTGAAAAAGTCATGAATATAATTAAGGAAAATTCTTTCTGACTGTTGACAGCTTCACAGACACTAGATTTATATGGCTTATTGAAACGTGCTGTTTGAATTTTATTAGTGATTCCTTATCACTAATAAATCACCCCGGAAAAAGGTTTTTGGTTACTTATTTTCAGTTAAGTTGATCTTGCTGAAGTTCTAATGTGGTCAGACTAGAGAGTTCATAGAGGCAGGTAGTGAACCTGAAACAGCAAAGTTCTCACTAATGTGGATGCGATAAGTAAAAACGTGCTGGTTCCACTTAATACAGCTTATTCATTTGGGTTAGTGTTCATATTTCTTCTGCTTTGAGAACTTGTGCTAAAGCTTTCTAAATGCATTTAATTGCTTTTTCTTACTGAATTTTGCCTATCGTCTATTTATAGCACTTACTTTTACAATTCACTTATGTATAGCTTTATTTCATTTTAGTCTTAGGACTCTTTGACATTGAGGGATTGAATCATTACCTGCATCTTCAATATATCTAGCATTTTGTAAATATGATAAGTATGTGGTGATTAAATAAGAAAGACTCTTAAGGGATATGGAGTTTGCAGCTTCCTAATTAAAATAGAAATTTATTAATAGTCCTTTAAGATTTTTAGAATTTGAATCTTATCAATAGAAATACACATAGCCTTATTCTTGGGTAAGTAAAGTCTTAAGAAAAATACTCATATTAATATGTGTATTTATATTATTTTGTGAAGTATGTTGCAACTCAAACAAAGAGGTAATTAATATTTTCCAAAGTAAGAAAGGAAAGTCTAGAAGGAAAATATCCTCATACTCATTAAAATATAATTAGATAAGATCGAATGAATTTATCCTGATGTAAAAGACTGGTTTGATAATTGACAATCAATTTATGTAATCATTCACATCAACATTCTAAAAAAATACACCACATGATGATATTTAGGTATTCATAAAGAATATCTTAAAAAAATTCAACTCCCTTTTCTGACTTAAAACTCCTTAGAAAACTAGGAATTAAAGGAGACTTTCTCAACTTGGTGAAAAATATTTATAAAACCCCTTTATTTAATACCATATTTTTTAAAAATTTTATGCATATGATTATATTTGTTGTCTGTATATATGTAAGTGTACCTGTGTTATTCAATGCCCAAGGAGGTCAGAAAAGGGAGTCTTCAAATTCTCCTGGAAATGAAGCTACAGATTATCTATTAACCACTATGTGGTTTTTGGGAATTAAACCCTGGTCCTCTGCATGAACAGCCAGTGTTCTTAACCACTGAGCAATCTCTCCAGCCACAACACCATATTCTTAATTGTGAGGAACTTGACATTTCTCACTAAAACCAGGAACAAAGGAAGGAGGTCCTCTCCTAGGGACTTTTCAGTGTGATACTTGAAATCCTGACTAATTAAGATCAGAAAGAAAGGGACAAAGTATATAAAAATTAGGAAGGAAGAAATAAATACTTTTGTTGATAACATGACCAAAAATGTAAAAATATCTGGGACCACCCTTTTTAGAAACATAATTCTAACCACAAATTATAAGGTAAATAGGCAAGTTGACCATTTTCCTAAATAACAGTAATGAATAGGAGAAATTTGAAATGAAAAGTGGGAAACAGTATTTACATTAGAAATCCCCAAGATAAAATAATTATGGTTAAAAATTTACAGCATTAAGTGCCTATCCTAGAAAATTATTAACATCTGTATAAATAAATTAATGTCACGCCTACAAGCTTTGCAAAACCAAGAAAAGAATGACACCCAAAATGAGTAGATGGGAAAGATTAATAAAATCAAGGATGAAATTAATGAAATTGAAATGAAGAAAATGACGCAAAGAGTCAGTGGCTGGTTCTTTGAAAAGGTTATCAAGATTGACAAACCATTAGCTGAATTAACCAAAAGAAATAAATGACTCAACAAAATAAATCCAGAGATGAAAAGAAAAATATTATAACAGACATAGAAGAAATAAATTCATAAGGGCATACTGTGAAAATCTATACTCCACAAAACTAGAAAATCTAAAGGGGATGTCTAACTACCTAGATATGTATGGCCTATCAAGATGAAAACAAATGGTATAAATAATCTAACTATGACCATTATAACCATCATCCAACTGAAAAAAGAGTCCAGGAAAGATGGAAACAGCACAGAATTCTACCAAACCACTGATGAACATAATTGCAAAAATTCTCAATAAAATACAAACCAAATGCAAGACCACATCAAAAAGATTGTTCATCATGATGAAATTGGTTTCATACCAAAGATGCAGGGATGGTTCAAAATATGTAAGTCAGTAAATGTAATAGACCACACAAACTCAAGGACAGAATTATATGCAGAAAAGTCCTTATTTGACAAAATACAGCATTAATTCGTATGTTAAAAGTCATAGAGCACCTAGACATACGAGTAACATAGCTTAACATAATAAAGGCAACATAGTGCAACATCACACCAAATGGAGAAATACTTAAATCATTCCTCTTAAACCCTGGAACAAGACAAGGATGTCTACTCACTCCATTCCTGTTTAATGTAGTACTTGAAGTCTTAGCTAGAGCAAAAAGACAGAAAAAGGAGATAAAGGGATGTAAACTGGAAAAGAAGAAGTCAAAATATCTTTATTTGTAGACAATATGATTCTATACATAAAGGATTCTATACATAAAGGACTCCACCAGAAATCTCTAGGAGATAAGAAATACATTCATCAAAGTAACAGGAAATAAAACTAACACCCACAGAACAGTAGCCTTCCCATACACCAAGAAAAATACACCAAGAAAGAAATCCGAGAAATAATCCCATTTACAATAGCCTCAAAATCCATATAGTATCTTGAAATAAATCTAAGTAAGTAACGACCTTGTAATAAAAACTTTAAGACATTGAAGGAAGAAATTGAAAAAGATACCAGAATATGGAAAGAACACCAATGCTCATGGATCAGAAGGATTAGTTTGAAAATGGCCATTTGACTAAAAGCGATCTACAAATTCAGTGTAATATCATTAAATTTTTAACGCACTACTTCACAAAAATTGAAAAAGTTCAAGGCCAGCCTGGTCTAGAGCTCCACGCAACTAAAGGGAGACCCTGTCTCAAAAGCACCAAAAAAAAAAAAAAAAAAGTAACTGCAAATTTCATATGGAACCACAAAATTACAAGGACAGCCAATATATCATTTAAGAATTGCTGGAGGGCTTACCATCCCTGATCTCAAACTATGCTACAGAGTTACAGAAATAAAAACAACATGGTATTGACATTAAAAAGACATATTGATTAGGGAAATAGAAATGAGGACCCAGATTTAAATCCATACATTTATAGCCACTTGATTTTTGAGCAAACGAAACAAAATGCACAGTGGATTAAAGACAGAATGTGGGCTGGAGAGATGGCTTAATGGTTAAGAGCACTGACTGCTCTTACAGAGGACCAGGGTTCAATCCTCAGCACCCACATGGTAGCTGAGAACCGTCTTTAACTCCAGTTCCAGGGGAATCGACACTCTCTTCTGACCTCCACGCATTGCATGACACGGGTGCACCAACCTACATGCAGACAGTACATTCATACACATACAAAAAATTTTAAAATTAAAAATATTAATAAAAAGACAGAATGTTTGCTATCATCATGTGTGAGATAATTTAAGCTTTCTATTCTGGCGTCATGTAGGATGGAGAGTCTGAGTGGGACAGGCAAGATGGACGTAGCAGGAGCAACCACCGAACCCTTGTGAGTGGAAGACTTCCCCCATTCACACTAGGGAAAGCTCCAATAAACTCCCCTTAAACAGAAGTTTCAGAGCCTCTGTCCCTCCACTTGTCCTTGAGCCTGCAGCAGGAGGAGGGGCTGTAGGCGGAGCTCCAGAGTGTGCCTTGAATTGTGCTGCTCTCCCAGGAAGAGATTATTTCC
The DNA here is from genome assembly GCA_009823505.1 of Rhizomys pruinosus. Lineage (NCBI taxonomy): Eukaryota > Metazoa > Chordata > Mammalia > Rodentia > Spalacidae > Rhizomys > Rhizomys pruinosus. The sequence continues at coordinate 108,936 of VZQC01009989.1, forward strand.
TAAAAGCACATCGTAGTTTGTGGGGTCTGGATCTCTCCAGACCACTGCCAGCTATATAGTGATTCCTGTGTCTGTAAGCATCTGCTCAACAGCCATGAAGTCTCTATTCTTGGAAACTGGTCACCACAGCCCAGCAGACCAAAGTTCTTTGGCCAGGAGGCCTAGTGCTTACTCTCCTCAAAATAACTTTGAGAACCATATGCTCAAGCCACTAATCTCTGCTACCATCAAGGAATGAGTGCAAACCTCTGCTGTTCATGTCAACTATGCTCACTGCATAAAGCCATGCATTGTTCTCTGTAGCTTGTGGCCCATGGCTTAGCTTAAGTCTTCTCCTCCACTGCAGTAAAATATATTCATCTCAGAGAAATTTCTCATCCATAACCATCAGCTCCTGTCCACATTCTCAGTCTCCTCTTGGGCTCTATTTTTCTTCCTATTCCAATTCCTCTTTACCTTTTACAAATGAGACATTAGAACTTGTTTACCCTCAAAATAATCTAATCTCCTCACTCCTAAAGAACTCTTTCTCTTGTGGTTTATGAAAAATCCCATTCATTTCAAGTTTATGGCATTCATACCAAAGTATAGTTTGTAAAAATATATTCATGCCTTTCAGAGAGACTATGTCTACAATTTCCTAGACTCTCTTACAGAGTTATGAAATTATATAATTTAGTTGTAGGGCAAAAAACCTTAATAGTAATAATGTAATGAGTACTCTCTTAAGAAAAAGATATGAATATTCTGTGTTCTCCTTACTGACAGAGGCTAATGACAAGGTACCTGGAAGGCACCTAGGTATATGGAAGCCATAACATAGAAACCTGGTCCACTAACTAATTACTGGGATAAAAAATTATTTGTTAATAAGGACTGCTCACCTGGAACAAGAAGGAATAGTATCAGGGTATAAACTACTACTTGTTAGGCATTATCTTAATATAGAATAATTTTTATATACAATTGGTATTACCTTTAGCTATAAAAGAACAAATTCTTTCCATCGTCTTTGACTCAACCCTGGTATTACATACTTTTACATATCTTTTTTATTTGTATACTAAAACACTAATGTCATCTTGAGTTATGGTAATAACTGGTTAGACAACCCATCTATGGTGGTTTGAATGAGAATGTCCCCCACAGGCTTCAAGTATCCAGACATTTTGTCCCCAGTTGGTGGGGCTGCTTTGGGAGGTCTTAGAAGGTGTGGCCATGCTGGAGGGAGTATGTTAGTTGGAGCAGGCTTAGAGAGAACAAAAAGCCTTGCCAGTCTCCAGTTGTTCTCTGCTTCCTGTGTCCACTTGAAGATGTGACCCTCTTCCTTCTTCTCCAGCTCCTGCCACCATGCCTCCCCACAACAATGGACTCTAATTCCCTAGAACCTTCAACTGTAAGTTCAATAAACTCTTCCTTTTGTTATAAGTTCCCTTGGTTATGGTGGATTTATCACAGCAACAGAAAAGTGACTAATAGAGTAACTGGTACCAGAGAGTGGGATGTTGGCTGTGAAGAACCTGACCATGTGGGTGTTTGGAGAAATGCGGAAGACTTTGGAACTTTGGGCTAGAAAAGCTGTTGACTACTGTAAGCAGATCTTAATGGGCCATTCTAGTAGACGTGTGGAAGAAAGCAGTGCTGAGAAAAATGTAGTTCCAGAGGAAAATAAGGACTTAAGCAGCAACTGGGATATTTTGACAGAGTCTGGCTTGAGTTTGCCCACAGCTCAAACACTTGACTGAGGCTAAGTTGAGAAGCAATGGACTAATTTCTTTGGTGGAGGATATTTCAAGACAGCCTAACTTAGAAATGGTGGAGTGGATATTAATGGTAAATATTATACAGATCTACAGTGAAAAAGAGCAAATGGGGCAGAAAGAAATGCAGAATGTACAGTTTGGATTGAAAAGTGCACTAGTAAGATTAATGTTGGAGCCAAGGCATGTGAAGGAGAGGATCCTTTTGATAAGGAGATTAAAGTGATTAAGGAGAGGCCTAGAGATTTACAAGTAAACAATAGAAATAGTACCTTCAGGGCAAGACCACACCCAGATAAACCTCCAAGTTTTGAAAGGAAAATACTAAAAGAGGTTTCTGCTCCAACAAGTACAGGGCAGAGAAAAGTTGCTAATGTGGTTGAAGTAGGCCAGAGTCCATCTTAAACTTGCAGCCAAACTTGGCCGTGGTGCTGAGGCTTTAGAGGCATGAAGGATGCAAGAGTAAAGGGGTCATCAGTTCTTCCTCCACAGTTTCAGAGAGCTGCCGAGGCCAGGCAGAGTGCAACAGGGATGTCCCTGCATAAAGAAGGCCCTGATAGGCCATTTCATGAAGCTGTGAAGGTGAAGCCTGGTTGGCAGTGGAGACCCCAAGAAGATATTCGAGATGCCAGAGCTGTGAGATATTTGCCAAGGAGAGCTGCTTACAGGGAGTGGTACCAGTCTAAGAAAGAGATGTATGTTGCATGCAAAGCTGGAAGAGCTGAGCCATCTAATTCCTTTGGAAGTAAAGTCCTAGAAGTCTCACACGGAGCTACTGGACTTGGTGTTTGCCCTGCTGGTTTTCAGTGTTGTTTTGGTCCAGTATTTCCTCACTATGCCTCTATTCCTCCCTTTTGGAATGGGAATGTGTATTCAGTTCCACTATATGTTGGGAGTATGTAATTTGTCTTTTGATTTTACAGGAGCTTACAGTTAAGAGATTGGTCTGGGTATTAGAAGAGACTTTGGACTGTAGACTTTTGAATAGAATTGAGACTGGTAAAGACTATAGGACTTTTAAGATTGGACTAAATGCATTTTGCATTTTATATGGTCATGGGCCTATGGGGGCCAGGGAGTTGAATGTGCTGGTTTGAAAGAGAATGTTCCCCATAGACTTCAAGTATTCAGACATTTTGTCCCCAGTTGGTGGCACTATTTTGGGAGATCTTAGAAGGTGTGGTCATGCTGGAGGTAGTAGATTAAAAAGCCTTGCCAGTCTCCAGTTGCTCTCTGTCTGTTTCCCGTGCCCACTTGAAGATGTGACCCTCTGCCTTCTGCTCCAGTTCCTGCCACCATGCCTCCCCAACACAATAAACTCTAATTCTCTGGAACCATCAACTGTAAGCTCAATAAACTCTTCCTTTTATAAGTTCCCTCAGTCATGGTAGTTTTATCACAGCAGCAGAAAAGTGACTAATATAGCCATCTAAAACTATGTCCTCTTAAATACTGACCTCTAGATCAATTATTTTTCCTCTCTTTCCATCTGGCTCCTCACTCTCATGAGCATACTTTGAAAATCATCCTTTCCTACAACCTTTCCTTCCAAGTCATTATCAACCAATATGGAATATGATTTTGATGTGTCCATGCCACAAAAATTTTCAAACAATTTAATCATGAGTATTATTTGATTTCATCTCTTTTCAACTTCCTTCCACACCTGGTTTAAATTCCAAGTTGGGTAATGTCCTAAATTTTATTGTCCTTCTGAATTTCAGACTTATTCACCGAGCAAAATCCCAGACTAGCAGGAACTGAGCTGTGTACTTCCTCAGTGATGAGACTACTAAATAACAACACAATAATGAGAAACATCATGCAATGAGGAAGACGGATTCCAGTACAGAAACCTGGCCACTAATCTGTAAGCCTCCATGCCTCTAGTGATACAACAACCCATTTGCCATTTTCTGTCAAATAACATTCCTCAAACTCACCTTTCCATACCAATCACCAAATCATCCCCTAGAAATATTTTCTACCCCCAGGATTCTTTCTCAGGAAGCGGCCCAACTCTTTAGGAGCATACAGACAGTAAAGCTTGCAGTTATCCTTGAAAACATCCCCATTGAAGCCTTCATCATCAATCCATTTCGAACACATTTTAAACACAGGGCTGCTTTCCCACATAATTTCTGTGACATTACTTGAACTAACATCATCTTGTCTGGAGTAGAGCTGAAGACTCTAATATTGTATTACCCAATTATTTCCCATGTTAGTCTATAAAACCTATTTATCCATTTGATCTCTAGTGTTTTCCCTTCTTTCTTTGTTTATTGTGAGAGAGTGTATCTGAATGGATGGCAAATGGATAAATAAGTACATTATCACAATCTGCATATACATACATGAAGCAAGTATTAAAATGTATACAATTTAAAAGAAAAAAAATCTTGAATTTAACAACAGACAAATAAACATAATGTGAAGAACTGAGACTCATATTTGGATCTTCTATAATTTTGTAACTCAAACTATTGTGTTTCTCCTCTATTTCTGAACCAGGATTCTCATTGAATTTCACAGAACACTTTCTTTTTCATTTAACTTGCCATCAACTCAGACTTATCTCAAAGTTTAGTGTAATTGTCTTTGAATATAGAAAATTATATTCCTTGAAGGCATTCTAACACTTTCAAAAGTCTCACAAATTGCTGATACTTTAAGAATTAGTTTAATATTGTAACTGGAGATGTTTATGTGTCTATACCAAATTAAGATCTATGCCCAAGTGCACCAAAGAAGTTAGCTTGCAAGAGGACATGGGATTGAAGAAGAAAATGATGAATATACTGTATTTTGCTCTCAAATCAAGCATAATAATCATATAATTGTAGTAAATTGTTTTATGTATGTATACTTCTTATCATACAGAATATGAATGAACAAGGTAAATGGTTTAATAATGTATAAGACAGATATACCGGCTTATACCTGTGATCCCTGCACTGGGGAGGCCGAAGCAGGAGGATTCTCATTGGTTTGTAACCATGCTAGGCTAGATAGTGCGTTCCAGCCAGTATGAAAAACAAAGAGTAACACTGTTTTCAAACAAAATAAAACAAAGTGAATACGGATAGTAAAAATTATATACGATGAAATGAAATGCAATTAACTAAGTTACCATGGACGGTGGTAAACAAATATGGCAAAAGCCAAAAAAAATAAAGAAATAGAAATCCATATAGCTAGAATGAAGAGTTATAATTATTTTGACAAATTTAATTGTTAGGTAGCAGGAATATAATATAATAAATATGACATTAAATATTAATAACTCATTTCATTTTGTTTATTTGAAACAAGATTTCACTATTTAGCCCCACTAGCCTGGAACTCACTCAATAGACCAACCCAGGCTAGCCTTGATCTCAGAGAGCTCAACCTGTCTCTGACTTACGAGTGCTGGGATTAAAGGTGTGAGTCACTACATCTACCCCCAAAGTATCATTTTTGAATCATTGTTGTCAATCATGCATTAAAGATTTTCCATGGGGTGACACCTTGTGAGCAGTTTTCATGTATACTGAAATAGAAACTGCCAGAATCTCTATTTTACAGATAAGGAAATAATTGAAAATAAAAGCAAAACAAAAAAAAAAAAACAGAAAAAAAAATGGCAAAGAGCCAAATCTAACTTCAGCAGAATTTCAGAATCACTTAACACTAAATTGCCTACTAAATAAGTAAAGGCTTTCATTTTGAACCATTACTTAGTGAAAGTGGACTAAAACATTTAGTTACTACTAATAGGATCTGATAGTGAAACATTTCAATTATCATCAGATGGAGAAGGAAAAATATGCATATTATGAAACTCATCTTTCCAAGAATATTTAAAACCTATTTAGTCTTACCCATGAATTCAATCCCCAAGTGGTCTGCTACACCAAAGTCAGCATGGAAGGGGAGAAAAAGAAAAGGAGAAAAAGGTTAGGAAAAATCCAGACAAGGTCACACTTATAAGATCAAGCAGATCTACTTTAACTATGTTAGCTTAAGAAAGGTAAGTTGTAGACTACCTGCAAAAATGGATCTCTTCACTCTTATCCCCGTTTTCACAAATCCTCTGAATTTTAACTTGGAATTTTAGTAGTAGAAGGATATGTAAATAATAACATATGTTTAATACCATTTGGGAAAAGAAGGACTGGATCAGTGAATATCTGGTACTTCTATTTTCAGAACCTATTCTTTGTAGATTAAGTATTTTGTTCACAGAAACTTATTTGGAACTCTGTATTAATAAGAATGATAAAGCCCAAATCAGGCTATGACCGGGTATAACCCAGTGGGCTTCAAGTTTACACACACACACACACACACACACACACACACACACACACACGCACACACAAATAGATGGTACTAGATTTCTTCTTTGAATTTGTTATGTTTGAAAACTCTACATTGGCAAAACTGAAAATCTTACATAGGTCACAAAAGACTGAAGGCACAAATCCAGTGTTGATGACCTACAACCTTGTAACTGCTGAGCTTGACACTCCATCCAGTCAAAAACAAGTGGCAGAGGTGTCACCCTCTGATCAATGTGTAACAGACGTTCTGAGTAGCTGAAGTCTGCCTGTGACCCTTAGAGTAAGGAACTGCATTGGGCTTGTTTATTTAAACAGCATCTTCTTTCTCTTAATCATTTCATTATGTATTCGGTCACTTCTCAAATTCAACACGTTACTTAATGGTGTTTTCTGTTGTAGTAATATTTGTCTCGATTGAGAATAAGCAGGGGAAAAACTATTGTTGAAACTGCATTTGTTTCCAAATGTAATTACTAAGTTTCCTTTTAGGAGATTTCCATTTGGTAAATAAGTATTTCTTTGTAGAAAACATATGCTTAATTGCTTTGAATATTTCAATGATTTTCTTGAGCATGAACAGTTTACTCTTAACTGGCACTGCACTAAAATATAAATGTATATGCATATATAAGACAAAGCTTGGCATTTTAGCCACTGTAAGGACTTAATTCATTGCCATTTATTTCATTTGCAAGGTTTTTCAACCACCACTGCCATTTGTAATACTTTTCCTGAGAACTCCCATGTCACCTTTCACAGTTCCTAATAACTTCAGTTCTTCTATGTTCTATGTCTGTCCAATCAATTTGCCAGTGATTCTTGTTAAGTGGATAGAATTTGTTTTAACTGAGTTTAACTGAGAAATGTCTACTTTTGTGACAAAAGATAGTGGCAGTGTTTCTAAAACACAGATGTATCCCTTTCTCATTAGTAGGAGTCTTGACAAAAAGGAAGTCTCTCTTAACATGAAAGTTGTCAGAGTTCTAATTTTCAGATGCTCCTACACATTGACATCCATATTCTTAGATACTAAAGGAGAACTGCTTACTAATTTTATGATGGCATTTCCATGGAAATGGAGACCACTGAAAATACAAATGAAAGTTAATTTGTATTTAAAATTTCTGCCTTCTGCATTTACATATAACACACACACACACACACACACACACACACACACACACACACACCGGTGTATAAAAATGCTAAACAGTGTGATCATTATTATCAGTTTGAGGACACTGACAGACTTTGGGTCTCACAGAAGGATCAATGAAAATCCATGAAGAGCAGGTGACAGAAAAGCAATTAATTTTGTTATTTCAGTCCTACACAGAACATAAACCATGCAATTTCTTCCAAGACTTTGCTGACTATTTCTCAAGGCAAAAGGCCTGCCTAAGGATGTAGAGGGCTTCAGGAAAGCATCAGGAGCAATAGTCAGAATTAATCAGTTAATAGTTTATTTATTTATTCACTGGAGCTGTTATTTTCCAAGAATTGCACAGATCTTAGGGCAAACCTAGAGGCACATTGCTTAAGCAAAAGCCATCTAATTTCCCCTTTAGCCTGTATGTAAAATTTATAATTTACATTTTTCTAATACTTCAATCAACTTTGCTTTGGGATACTCACACTCCTGTAGGGTATGGCAGTGGCTAACATTACCTAGCACCTACTGGTGTAGGTGAAGATGGTAAGAATCATCCCAGAGTAAACGCTTAGGATGGCAATCATCCCCAGGTCACAAGGCCATCTTAGGGCACAGACCGGTTAATTAAACATCTACAAGGACATTAAATACAATCCATTGGGCTAGGATTGAGACCCAGGAGTCTAGCTTTGAGCCTTTAGTAATCAGAGTTTACAAATGTCCTCCTGGTGAAGAAATAGCTAATTTCTACAAAATCGTCAGGTAATGAGATCTTCAGGGAAGAATTACTTAATCCACTTAAAAGAACTAGTTCTTTTTTAAGCATCCTTGGGCATTATTGAAGCATTACTCACTCTCTTCTTCACCCCTGGTCTACTCGTGAACTGCCAGACAAGACCTGGTTTGGAGAGGATATAAAGGAAGACAACTATATCTTGGATCTAAGGAACTAGACTGCATACCATTAATATTTCCTCATTCTTGGTATACAATGGGATGGTTTGAATATACTGATATTGTACCTAATCCAAGTGAATTGACATCTGCCTTTCCTCAAATATGACCTTTTTTGTGTAGAGAAAGTGCTGAAAATCTACCTGTTAAAGATTCTCAAACAGCATGCCCCGTTATTAACAACAGTCATCCTATGGTGACACAGATCTGTTGAACTTATTCCCCTACTAAAGTTTAAGGTGTACATGTCTATGCAGTGAACATGACTCAAAACCTTTTGAGCTTCCTGTGATAAAATATTCAGAGAAAAGCAACTGAAGGAAGAAGAATGAGTTTACTTAGGTCACACTTCATGTTATAGTCTATCATGTAGAAAGTCACAGTGGCAGGAGGTTGAGAGAACTGGATACATTGTATCCACAGTCCAGAGCAGACAGCAATGGGTTAATGTAGCAGCTCCTCTCTTCTTAAACAATTCCAAATCTCCCACCCAGGTAATGGTGCTACCCACAGTAAGGAGGCCTTCCTACCTCAATTAGCACATAATTTCTCATGGACATGCTCCTGAAAGCCAATTTAATATATGCAAACCCTCATCAGACACCCTTCCCAGATTATTCTAGATTATGTCAAATTGAAAAATCTAACCATTACACTGGGTAGAGTTGTTTGGCACCAAGTGTGAAGACCTGGGTTTGATTCTCAGAACTGTCCTGGGGGAAGGCAAGAAGTTAATCCTTGCTAGTCGTCTTCTTGCCTCCACATTAGAGCTGTGTACATGTGCCCACACACATACATACACATTAAATAATAAATAAATCAAGAAAGAAAGAAAGAAAGAAAGAAAGAAAGAAAGAAAAAAAAGAAAGAAAGAGAGAGATATAAATAGAGAGTGAAAGAAAGGTTAAAAAATAAATGATCCTAGCACTCGGGAGGCAGAGGCAGGCGGATCTTTGTGAGTTCAAGGCCAGCCTGGTCTACAGAGTGAGTTCCAGGACAGCTGGGGCTACAGAGAGACCCTGTCTCGAAAAGACCAAATAAATAAATAAATAAATAAATAAATAAATAAATAAATAAGGAAAAAAAGCATTCGAACAACTTAAGACCTTTTGTTTACAAGCCCTTGCCAAAAGGATGCTGCCAAATGTTCCTAGAGTAGACAAGCAAAGAGAAAGCAAAACCAATCCTTGATGTAATTCTAATCTCAAGTAGGACAGCCTGTTGTCCAACTCTGATGAACTCCTAGCAATGGAGTATGGGGAAAACACAGTAGGAATGTGGGCTGAAGGCCTATTCCTGTTAGAAGCAACTGAACAAGACACCATATAAACAGCACAATCGCAAATGCAATCATTTAAACCCTTGTTCCATGGAATGTAGAGAAGAATGTCCCATGAAAATAGTGATCTGTGCTTTATAACATTTGAAATCTGGAGATTAGCGAGATGGCTCTGTGGGCAGATGTGCTGCCAAGCCTGACAACCTGTGTTAGATCCCCACAACCCACATGGTGGAAGGAAAACAATCAAATCTGTAAGTTGTCTTTGACCTACACTTGAGTGGAGTGATGGAAGGCCTTACACACAAATGCATAATAAATAAGTAAGTAAGTAAATAAATAAATAAATAAATACAAAAGCAAGTTTTGGAAAAGAAAGTTAAGCTGGGCATGGTGGCACATGCCTTTAATCCTAGCACTTGGGCAGCAGAGGCAGGCAGATGTCTGTGAGTTCAAGGCCAGCCTGGTCTAACTTGCAAGTTCCAGGGAAGCCCTTTCTCAAAAAGACCAAAAAAGAAAAGAAAAGAAAGTTACTCAGGAATGTTACAGAAGAGGGAGTCAGAAACATTGTAAGAGCCAGGGAGGTGGTGCAAGACCTTGTGGAAATAAAATCCTACAAGTTCCTAGGACCTTGCTCCTATAAACATACAGCATTGGTGTTAGCATACACAAGACTCATGCAAGGACAAGCTCAACCAGACAAAAACCCAGCATGGACTACAGAAATGGGTAGCAGAAGCCAATCTCAGCTGCAGAAATATTGGCAGCTGATTATGGTTGGGTGATGAAAACTTGGCCTTCTTTAAGAAAGGGACCACAGATAGGCTGACTAGAGCTCTGTAGATGAACTGGCATTGAGGAATGGCTAGGAAAATTAATTTGGTACCATAGACCCTAACACAAATGACAGCACTATGAACTCCAGAGGAGGGGACTGTGGGAGGCTGCCAGTGGAGAATGGGGCATAAAGGCCATCAAGACTGATTGAGATGTTATGTATAAAAAACACAAAATTGAATAAAAAAACTGAAAAGAAAGCTACAACATTGGTTCAAGATTCCATGTTGTCTCTACTTCAGGAAACCAGGCATATTACATGTTTGTGGTACAGACTTCCTGTGATAGTTCAGGAGGCAGCACTTGCCTATGTGCAAAGAATGGCTGTGCTCTAAGAGAGGGACTGTCTTGTGCAACACTCAACTCTGCTAGTCGCTGTGTGAAATACACATCATACAAAGGCAGAGCAAACCACCCACTCAACTGTGAAACACGTCAGTTATAAAACACCCTATCTTAATAACACAACTCAATCTATCACTCTGTAGGTTCCACCCACAGAGCCAAGTCAAAAGACTTTTCCTCTGGTGAGACCCCAGGAAGACCCAGTCCATTTGAACACAGAAGACTGAATTGGATTTATGGAGATGATAAGTGGGGTCTTGAATATTTGCTGACCATCATATCTCAGCTCATCATTCTCTAGCGGGACATTTAGCTTTTCCGTGCTACAACAGCTGGCCCATGTATTCTCCTTGTTCCCAGATGAGATCATAGGCAAGACAACAAAGGTCATGTGTGGAAAGAAGTTCAGACATGGCCCCATTTATTATAGCAAGACAGGCATGCTAGGAAAGGAGGAGATGGAATCAAAGGTTTCTGATTAAGGACAAAAGCAGGGAGCAGGAAGTGAAGGTGACCTCGTCTGTGGCATTCAACTTCTGGAAAGCAGCCCCTGAGATTTTCAGAGCACAGGCCTTTCATAAAGTTAAAGGGTCACAGCACGGGTGGATTTTGTTTTCTACAAGCTGCCAGAGCATTCAGCTGTGTCATTATGGGAAAGAGACTCAGGGTAGTCATGAGAAGAATGCAGGATCAGGATGCAGAGTAACAAGCAGAGTGGAATCCATTGTGCCTGGGTCCCATGGAAGGGGACGACAGTGGAGTGGGAGAGACTGGGACCCGTCAAAGGGGGAAACAGAAACATCCTTTTCCAAGTGCTGTGTTCGATCCTGTTGTCTTTGCCATGAAGAGAAACCCAGGCTATTATCTATCATCTTTAGAGCTATATAGTGGAGGCTTTAGGCTATGGATGCATGTGAGATTCTAAACTCTGTGCTTCCTTTGCTAAGTGATACTCCCTTATCCAACACATGATTTTATTCTTCATCAGCATATACATATTTTGCTATTGAATTTTTGCATGCTTATGAATAAAATGTGATTGTAAAAATCATGGTAAATCACAATGGAAGTCTGGCTTCATGTCTTCAAAAGCAATTATTGGTAACTCTTTGTTCTATCCTTGCTAGTCTTACTTTCATAGCTATAAATAAGTTGAGCATCAACTGTACTCACCAGCACTCTGTATCCCTTTCCTAAGGCACATGACTGTCTGTGGCCATGTCAGCTCTGTAAGCTCAGTCCTCCCTCACTTCCATCACACTGGGGCTAACAGCATTTTCCAGTGCTGAGAGGAGGCCATGACACCATTACTGTGGCCAGCATCCCACCAGACAGGCCACCATCAATCACAGAGAGGTCAAAGCCCCTTTCCAGTAAAGTGGACCCCCATTTTCCTTTCCCCGGACCTTGTTACAGAACATGATCTCTTTGGTTTTCTTTCCCCAAACTCCATTGCTGATTGTTACTGAAACACGTATCTCTGTTTCACAGTCTTGCCATCAAACTAAGACTACTCATTTGTGTTAAAGGAGAAGAGAACTATCATGTAGATTGGGCTACATGCTGGCACACTCCACACTCAAGCATTCCAAACTGCAAAATGAAATTTCAAAACAGGGCTTCAAATGCTGGTGAGATGGCTCAGTGGGTATAAGCACTTGCCACCAAACCTGACAATCCATTCGAACTCAGTCTTCACATGGTAGATGGAGAGAAATGACTCCTGCAAGATGTTCTCTATCCTCCCCATGTCCGATGTAGAATGCAGGTGTGTGAGTACATGCAAACACAGTAAATAAATAAAGTTTTAAAATTCTGAAATAGGGTTTCAGTAAAGGTTCTTGAGTGACCCTGTGCTTAGAACACTCTAAATACAAATCTTCTGGGGATGCAGATCAGTGGTAGAATGCTTGTCTAGCAAAGGTTATAATTCCTGTTCAATCCCCAGAACCACCAAATTAAATAAATAAAATATTCAAATTTTCCTAAAGAGCTTGCAGAATTGTCCTGGGAAGTATCTTGCAGTACTGGATGTAACTCTAACTCGGTTTCTATTTTCTGTCCAAATAAATAATTAAACAAGAATCACTATTGTATTAAAAAGACTTCATTCAAAATAAATACTGCTGTAACACAGTCCCAGAAAAACAAACGACAAATGGCACTCCTCATCTGTGGATGCTAGTGTCAATTACCTAGTTGTAAGTATTTCTTGTGCATGGCCCCTTGAGCTTTTGTCCAAAGCAGTTGGGAGTGATGCATATTGGAAACAACAACAACAACAACAACGACAACAACAACAGAAAGGACTGCATCAAAGAACTGACTGAAACGATGAACTTCTGCTCAAAACAATCAACTTCCACATGGAGAATTTTGAGAAAGACTGAGAAAGAGATGAAAAGATGTTTGGCAGAATGCATGAGCTCTGGTGGGGTGCAGGGATAGGGTTGGGGACACGGGTCTAGATTTGATAAAAAAAATATATAAATAAAAAAATAAGATCCTTAAACAACCAATTTAAAGTTGTGAAGCATTTGATAAACTCAGAGATAATAACTTTAAAGATGTAAAAAAAAAATAAATACTGCTTTTCTTTTGTCTATATAACTAATGATGATAAGTCGTTTTAAATAAATGCGTAGAACTTTTTGCTCAGGAAACTCGCAATAAATCATCCAGTTTCTTCTCATGCTGCATCAGCCTTTTTATCTTTTCCTGGGAACCACCCTAGACATTATTGCATGCAGTTTTAAATATTAGCTTTGAAAGTTCTCCGACTGAGGTCTATTTAACACCTGAGGTAATTAACTTTCTATGAAAAATGAAAGGTCATATTTTTAGATTCCTAGGTTCTTTGCATGGAAAGTCTTACAAATTTCAGGATAGAAGGATTCTTATGCCATTCTTAATCTTTAATTTATCTTGTGAAAATTTCATACATCTAGAACGTCTCAGGATCATATCAGTTTCTCATCCTGCCATTCAACTTCACACCCCAACTTCATGTCCTCCTTAGATAATTATCTTTTTTTTTAAGTCCACTGAGTCTAATTAGTGCTGCCCTAATATAGATGGACATGGGGTCACCCAGAGGAGTAGAGACAATCTTCTAGTGGTTGCATTCCTAAAGAAAATGATTCACCCCGGCTGAGCAGCCACCAACTGCCAATAGCAACTCAGCTTGGGGGTGGGGATGGGGGCTTGGGACTCTCTCCCCTCTCCGTGGTGGAATGTTTAACTCACTTGGTGTTGTACAGGGTTTGTGTACAGAGGTGTAGGGTAAAGGAAGGTTAGGAGATGGTTAACCCAAATTAAGAATATATTGGGGGTGGAGAGATGGCTTGGTAATTAAGATCACTAACTGCTCTAGCAGAAGACTCAGGTTCGGTTCCCAGCACCTACGTGGTGGCTAACAACAGTCCATAACTTCAGTTCTTGGGGATCCAATGCCCTGCTCTGGCTCTGTGAGCAGTGTATGACATGAATGCACTTAACATAAATACAGGCAATACACTTAAAATAAAAATAATAAATTTAAAAAGAATGCATAAAGAAACTTTATGAAAGCATATTAGTTTGTAAGCAGATTCTTATGTCCATTTTACATTGTTCATTAATTTGGGCTATCATAGAATCTGACATTTTATGGATTCTAAATAAATATGTCTTATACAAATGAAATGACTTCTGGAAAAGCCCATTTACTCACTGTGTATGTGATAGATTGTCCCTATACAGAGCACAATCACTCTGCTCTTTGTGCAAATAATTATTAAAATGCTTACTAATAATTATTTTCCAAAAGCAATTTTATACGGAGAAAAAGAAGTTGAGATATGAAATTGAATGGCAGAGTGAGGAACTGACATGATCCAGATAGATCATACATACATATGATGCATGTATATATGTATACATATTTATATATGATGTATATAAAATCTACAAGTGTTTCCAGATAACGCCATCTAATCAAACTACATTTAATCATGTTTTACTTGAGTCTTCAAGTCCAGAGTCCAAAAAAGAATGAATAAATACATAATAAGCATTATAAAACTGTAGACAGTCTGAGAAGGCCCAACAAGTATATATCTGCTACATGATTTTTGAGTATAAGATGTACTGGAGTAATTTTCACCCCCCAAACTTTAATTTTTCTATGACAGTTGCATATTTTTGAATATTAAGGCTTTAATTTCGATTTAAACAAGATTTGTAATAGGTCTTCAATTATTTTTAAGTATTGAAATCCCATCTGTTTTATATCAGATTTGAGATATCCAGAAGATATTGAAGATATTATATATAAAAATATTATTACATCAATAAGTTTTCTCATCACTGTGACTAAATACTTGATGGAAACAACTCAAGGAGGGGGGAAGAAGTTATTCTGACTTATGGTTATTTGGCTCATGATGGGAAGCTGTGGGAGAGCAAAGCAACTGACGATAACTGGGCAGGAAGCATACCAAATGATTAATGTAGAAAACCGGTACCAGATAAATCAAATTCATTTTATTTCATTATATATATATATATATATATATATAATATATATATATATATATATGAGTATATTTCAGCATGTACATAAGTGTACCCATGTTGTCCAATGCCCATGGAGGTCAGAAGAGTATGTCAAATTCCCCTGGGACTGGAGTTATAGACAATTGTTTGCTGCCATGTGAGTGCTGGGACTCAAACCCTGGTGTTCTGTAAGAGCAGCCAGTGCTCTTTTGTTGTTTGGTCTTTTCGAGACAGGGTCTCCCTGTAGCCCCAGCTGTCCTGGAACTCACTCTGTAGAGCAGGCTGGCCTTGAACTCACAAAGATCTGCCTGCCTCTGCCTCCCAAGTGCTAGGATTAAAGACCTGTGCCACCACGCCCGGCAACCAGAGCTCTTTAACCACTGAGACATCGCTCAAGTCCAGAAATGGAATTTTTGAATTGGCTAAATCTGAATTTTAGTTCTTGGGCCTTTGGCACTGGTTGATGGAAAAAATTTAGAAGATTTTGCAGCCGTGGGCTAGAGAACACTGTCTACAGTGCTTACTGGGTAACTTCAGTGGAGTCCAGATCAGAGTGCTAAACAAAACGTAAACAGGAAGGACTGGGCTTATGAAACAAAGTAGCTCTGTGGGGAACTAGGCTAGAGGTGTGTCATATCATATTCTAGGAGTGAATTTATCTATGTTTTGTGTGTTCTGAAATTCTGTAGCAGGTTGAGTTTAAAGGTGATTAATTAATTTGGTGTGGGAAATTTCAAGAGAATAGCATTCAAGGGTAAATATTATTGTTGACACTTTTAGTCAGATTGATAGTGTATATCTTGAGCAAAATTCAGAGGAAAAGGGTTTTTAAAATGCAGTCTGACCAGGAAAGGAATAGTTGAAAGTTCTAGACAAGAAATGTGATTATTAAAGAGATTATCGCCATTAAAAACAAAAGAAGCACTTTGTAGTAAGGAAAGAAGAGATCTCTTAGGGCCTTTTAAGATGAGCAGATCACATCCACCACGGGCTCCAGAATGTAAAGTTGTAAATTCCTTTGAAAGACACTTCCTTTAGAAGAGAGCTACCTGTGGCGCACGCCTTTAATCCTAGCACTTGGGAGGCAGAGGCAGGCGGATCTTGTTAGTTCAAGGCCAGCCGGTCTACAGAGTGGAGTTCCAGGACAGCTGGGGCTATAGGGAGACCCTGTCTCAAAAAGACCAAAAAAAAAAAAAAAAAAAAGAAGAGAGGCTACCTTTGATACCCTATTCAGCACAGGCAGCCTATGTTAATGTTTTCTTGGGTTCAGCTGCCCAGGCACTCAGGGGGAACTGGGCAGAAAACTTTGATATCATCCATGTGATGCTTGCTTCTGGAAAGGCAGAATGCAGTAGTTATAGGGATTATGCAGGCTTCCACCAAGATTTTAAAGAAAGACTGAGAAGTTATTCAATGTGTACCAGCATTAGGGTCTGCCAAAGACCCCTGAAAGGGCAGTGGGTAGTAGTAACACTGTTTGATGACATACATTTTGTTTATAAAGTAACTACAAGTGTATATGATGCTGTTTGCCATAGAAATCCTTCTTTATTTCTTTCTGTCATTTTCGTGGAACTTACTCTCATTTTATTCTGTGTTCTCTACCTTTGCTACTGTTGTGCCAAAAATACCTGACTAACTTAAAAGGTGAGCAAGAGTCCAGCATGGAGGGGCTGTGCTGTTTGGATTTGAGCTCCAACAGGCTTGAGCAAATTCATCCCCAGGCTGGGCCTTTTCAAACCTACATGGCTCCTTTTGTAGGTTTACTCCTCTTGGCTGCACCTTTAGTCAGCAAATGTTCTGAGTTCTTGGCTCCCACAACATTCTGGGGTCTCTATGGCAGTTAAGATTCACCTCTATATCAGAACTTCTTCATCCCTCCCAATGTCCTCTAGCATTTCAGATAGTAGATGACAACAAAATGTTTATCGAATTGTTTTCTTAATTCTACTTTTTCCCCTTATTTCATATATGCTTGTGATATTTTCTAATAGTGACTCATTTATAAATGAGGCTTTGTACTTTCAATAGTAAGTCCTTTCGTGTAAGTTTTCTCTGCCTTCCTCTCTTTCTTTGTGTTATATTTGTGTGGATCTCTCTCTCTCTCTCTCTCTCTCTCTCTCTCTGTTTCTCATTGAATCACTTTCAAGCATTTGTGGGGGAAAGCAAAGACCTGTTTTTTCCTATTCTAAAACCTCAGTCAAACAAGATGTTAGAATAGGAAATCTTCTCAGAGATAAATATTCATATATAATATTTTGATATTGATTTCTTTAGTAAAACTTTAAAAATTATAGTGTCGCTAAAGTTTCAAAGAAAACCATCCACAGGGCAGGCCTTCTTTAGCAGCCATCTAAAGAACTTGTTTTATTTTCTTGTTGCTGTGATAAAGTATCCTGACAATAGTAAATTAAGAGGGAAAAGGTTTGCTTTTGCTTACAGTTTTAGGGACGTACAGTCCATCTTGGTGGAGAAGGTAAGGCAGGGGTTGGGGGTAATAATAACAGGATCAGGAAGCAGAGAATGAACAGGAGGTACAGCCAAACTATAAAGCCTCAAAGCCCACCCCCAGTCATCCACTTTCTGCAGGGAGAGTCTACCTACTAAAGGTTTCACAACCTTCCCAAACTGTGCCACCACCTGGGAACCAAGTGTACAAATGCATGAGGCCACAGGGTACATTTCACGTTAAACCTCGAACAGTATCTTAATACAACAAGCTTGCTGAGGCTCCAAGTGTTTGAATCATCCACTGTCTCTTCCGATCTTCAAGACTTAGTTCACACACTATTCCAAGTGTTGTCCTGTCCACATCAAACCTTGCTGGTGGTCGTATGTCTGGAGGTCTGAACTTCTTTCAAAACATGTGCCTGTCTAGCAGGTAGTAACTATTTAAGGTGCCTTGGTTGTTTTTGAATACACAGAAGAGTGAATAGAGGGTATCTAAATTATTTTTGAAATGCATAAATTCAGGTTGTCTACTGTTTGGCATTGTGCTGTTAGAGAAATACATAAAATCAGGCAACTGGTAAGAAACTATGGCAACCATGTGGTTCTTACTGTTGATTATGTTTTGTTGCTTCATTCTGACAAGATACGTTCCAACATTGCAAAGCACACTAATTTAATATTTAATGTTATCTTTTATTGTAAAAAGCACTGGAATGGGAATAGTTTCATAGTTTATGCTCCTTATGTTGCATATTTCTATTACCAACTTTAAAAGTCACATTAATTTATCCTTATAAGCTCCAGAACATCTGGGAATACTTGATAATGAGCACAAGAGAGGACACACTTGGCTACTAATGGATTAATTTATTACTTCTGCAGACTTAAAATGTTGCAATAGGATAAAACTTTTTCCCCTAAATGCATTATCAGTTGAAAATGTTATTTGTCTCATTTAAATGCAAAGAACAATTCATTTGTTACCTGCTTCCTAAATCCATTAAGCAGTTAATAACATAAGGACTAATGTAAGCCTCCTTTCTTTAATAGAAATAAAGAAATGGAAATTATACCAGGAGAGCCCTTCTCTCAATAATGGCTGCTCCAAAGTACATGGATTATTCTTTGTAGTCTAGAAAAAAAAGGAAAGTTCCTTTATTAAAATAACAGATGAAACTATCATCTAATAATTAGTTGAGAATTCATTTGAAACTAGGTATCTTGAAGATCTTCCCCTCTGCCCCTCATTATATTCTTTTATACTCTTTCTGTGCATATGCATTTTATAGAAGAATGGTCACTCTGTTGGGCATCCTATTAGTGTGATAACCTTTTCAAAATGTTGTGAAGATATCAGAACTTAACCACTCATGAACTTAGAAAAAATTTATTTATTCATTTATTTTTATTTTATGCATATGAACTTAGAAAAATTTTAATTATTCATTTATTTTTATGTGTATGAGTGTTTTACCAGCATGTATATAAATGCGATGACTGCAGAAGAGAGCATTGGACTTCCTGGAATTTGAGTTATGGATGATTGTTAATTGCCATGCGGCTGTTGGAAACCAAACCCAGTCCTCCACAAGAGCAGCCAGTACTCTTCACCACTGAGCCATCTCTCTACCTGCCCCACAGACCCTGCACCCCAATTTTACTTATCTATCACTTAAACACTAGCTGTCCTACTTTGCTTTATGTTGCTGTGATGAAACACAAACCAAAAACAGCTTGGGGAGGAAAGAGTTTATTTGGCTTACACATCCCATTTGCAGGCTACCAGGGAGGGAGGCCAAAGCAGGAAGCCAAATGGGACAGAAAGCTGGACCAGGAGCTGAAGCAGAGACCACAGAAGAATGCTGCTTAGTGGCTTGCTCCAATTGTCTGTTCTCAGCCTGCCTTCTTATACTACCCAGGATGACCTATGAAGGTATGGTACCAGCCACAGTGGACTTGTCCACATCACTCAACGATCAAGAAAATGCCTCACAGGTATGTCCACAGGCCAGTCCAATAGAGGAACTTCCCCAGGTGAGGTTCCCTCTTCTCAGGGGTGTGAAGTTGCCAGCTGAAGCTCTCCAGCACAGTAGCCAAGTCTGTAACATTTTTTTTTTCTTGACTCTTCCATCTACAAGTGAGGCACTGAAATCCACATGACCTCTGAACACTTCCTATAGCACCTGTGTTCATTTCTCACTACCGGCTTTAAAAATGTACCAGGAAGCAACATAATAGAAGAAAGATTCATTCTGGGTCACAATTTAAGAAGGGATGTAGTCCACCAAGTAGAAGGCCTGGTGGTGGGAGTGTCACCACTCATACTGTGTTTGAAGCCAGGAAGCACAGAGGTGATGGTGGTAGTCATCTTACAATTCCCTTTATACTCAGTCCAGGACCAATATTCATAAGATGATGCTACATACATCCATGGGGGTCTCCTCCTCTTGGCTATACCTCTCTGGAAAGACCCTTCTAGAGACACACAGGTATGTATTTCATAGGTGACCCCAAACCTAGTCAACCTTACACTGAAGGTTAGCCATCATTATTTTTTTTTAATTTTTATTTATTTCTGTATGTGTATGAATGTACTGTCTGCATGCAGGTCTGTGCACCTGCATGTCGTGCAATGCTGCGGAGGTCAGAAGAGGGTGTCGAATTCCCCTGGAACTGGAGGTCTCCTGGGATTGGAGTTTCAGATGGTTCTCGGCCGCCATGTGGGTGCTGGGGATCGAACCCCAGTCCTCTGTAAGAGCGGTTGGCGCTCTTAACCGCTAGGCCATCTCTCCAGCCCCTAGCCATCCTTATTAAGGCCAGTTTTCAAAGAACCTGAATATCAGAGAGATAATCTAATATACTAAAAATTGAGAAGTATGTTCTCTCATTAAGTTGTATCACTGACATCATCAGGAAACATTGTACATTGTCTCTGTTGACCCTTAGGTCACACAGTAATGAACTAGCCCAAGCAGGTTGTCCAGCTGGTCCTTTACTTTTCCTCTCCATGTCTAATACCCTCCCTGTCCATATGTAGTTCAGTGAACTTTAATCTCTGTTAGGGTCTAAGTATTATTAGAGCTGCAAAGAATTATTCCTCATACAGGGTCTCAACCAGAAATGTTCCTCCATGGATTGTGTTGATTCTGTCTCATCACACTCCATTCTAATTATTGTAGTTATTTGTCGATTGTCCCGTCTTCCTCAAATGATTGCATCCAATTTCATAAAATAATGACTCTTGGTTTTTATTTATATCACAGATTCTAAGACAGTGCCTGCACACATTCAACACCCAAATAAATAAAAAAGCTACATAGCTGCATAGCTTTAAAATTTTTTGATCAATGTGATTTTTATTAGTGTTAGTTTGATCTATCTTGTATCCTTCAGTTCAGTGTGTGCACATGTGTGTGTGTGTGTGTGTGTGTGTGTGTGTGTGTGTGTGCCCATCTGGCTATGTGGAGGGCCCAGGACAACCTCAGGTGTGAGGAGTTGCCTTCTCTCTTGTTTGAGACAGGCTCTCCATTTTGTTATTTGCAGCTGTGTACTCCAGGCTTGCTGGGAGTTCTTTTCTCTTCATCTCCCATCTTGCCACAGAAACAGAGATTACGGAGACATACCTACATGTCTTGCTTTATGTTCTCTGGTTTCAACCACAAGTCCTCACCCTTATGTGGCAAGTGATTTTACCCACTGAGTCATCTCCCCAGCCCTGTTTTAAAAATTCTTAGTCCAAAAGAAGTCAAGGTATGTAATAACACGTTTCTAATAGACAAAGAGCCGGACTTGTATTGCTGGTTCATTTGTAAAGATTTTCTACATGAAGGTAAGAAATGAAAGAAAGTAAAAATAGCTACAAATGAACCTTCAAAAATGTCACTTCTTCTGCCAAACCATATACATATATTTTTCTTCCTGACCTCCAGGTTTAATTAGAGGAAGGGAAATAGGGTTGCCAGACCAGGCTGTCGCAAGCTTTCAAAGTCTAGTCTCAAGAGACAAGAGGATCACAGAGCACCCAGTGGCCTTTGATCTTCAACCCTGCCTTTATAGTAGCAGATGAGATACCCCAAAGGCTAGAGATTAGCTTCCAGTGTGCCTTCATGGGAAGCAGCTGTGAACACTGCTTCATTCCCCTCACTACGTCATCAGGTTAGGAGATCAAGAACACCGAGGAAGACAATGATCCTGAGAAACTGAAAAAAAATTATGATATCTGAACAGAGTAATCAGGACAAACCCAGAGAGGCTCTACCCAGCCTTCTATCTCAGCTCCCTTGCACCTGTCTCTCTGTCGGGGCCCTGGCAAAGCCATGGCTTGTCTCTAATACTGATGCAAACCCCAGTTGACCTAAATAAGATGATTCAACTGCAGTCATAATTTTCCTCAAATCCAATGAAAGAAAATTGGAATAAAAGACAGATAACTGGAATAATTAAAGTAGTAATAATACAGCTTAGGCATGCACTTATTCTTCTTAATACACACACCTTAACTCCTTTCTAACCTGCAGCATCATGGAGCAAGACCCCTGTTATTCCATTTTAGAACTGCACCCCATGAGGCACACAAAAATTATTTTCTTTCCTCAACTTGTAACTAATAATGTCAGGATTTGAATTCATGTAGCTGCTTTCAAGTATGTACCCTCCGAACCCATTTCACACATGACCTGTTATACACATTTATCTCATATTTTATAGAACTAAATTTAGTCCTAAGGCATTTCTGAAACCTATCATATCTCAAAATGAGATACAATTTCACTGAATTCAAAGCTGTCATGCTATTTTTACACACTCCACATTTTTGTAAACTCTTTTTTTTTAAAATGATGCTTCTTGTTCTTGAAATCTTAGAAAGTAAAACAAGCTAATTTGCATGTTAAGTAAACAGCATATTTATTTTATTTGTTTTGTGTGTGTGTGTGTGTGTGTGTGTGTGCTGTAGCAGTTCTTTTATAGCTCACATTCAGTGCAGCTCTTAAACCCCACTCCCACCCCAACCCCCAAAATATATCTTAAATAAGGATTGGACAAGTCAAATAACATCAAATAGTGGAAATAGTAAACGATTGAACAAAACATTTACAAAATATCTAGAAATATTTGGATCCAACAGATGGGCAAACATATTCTTTTCAAGTGTCTCTCCTCAAAGAAAATAAAAATGAATCAGGTTACTTTTAATACAAAAATGTCTGTCTCTTTCTTCTCTCCCAGGAAATCAGTTTCACACCTATTAAGACCTATAGTTCTGAGACTATAAGCATCTTAAGGAAATGTAACTTGGTATCCTTTTTTCCTTGATCTTTTACTCTTCCCATTCTTGTTTCAATGTTTTATGTTTTTTTTTTTTTTATGTTACAAAAGTGGAGCAGAAAAGAAAATGTGACTGCATTGGTCCATTTCAAATTTTGATGCTGATGTTAACCTTCAAACAGGAATCCAGACCTTTACATCAGATCACATCTGTAGCATGTGTTATTTTTTTGCTCAAAAATCTCTACTTCCCATTTTACTCAGAAGGACAGTTAACCTCAGCATCAGAATTTGAAATGGACCCATGCAGTCCACTGCTCCACTGACTTCCTAACAGCATTTCTACCCTTTTCTCTCTCCTTTGCTCCAATGCATCTCAGTGACTTCTTAGTCTCTCTACCTAAGGGCATTCTTTCTTTTGGGCAGGCTGCATCCCTGTCCAGGATCTCTTCTACAGCTATCACAGTGTTCAGTTCCTTGCTTCCTCTTTTACTTGGGTGAGCTCATCAGCATCACTCACACAGAACAGCACTTCCTTCCTATCTTCATCACACAGCTTTCCTTACTCCATGGACTCTACCATATGAAGTGTCCCCATGTGTCTTTGGTGATTTTCTGTTTCCCTCCCTGCCCAGGACATAGAAAGGAACTTCTAAGAAGGGACTTCACAACTATCTATTAGTTTCCTAGTGCTGCTATTTAAAAGTTATCAGGAAGTAGTTGGTTGAAATCATAGAAATTCACTGTCTCACAGTTCATAGAACAGAAGTTTTAAATCAAACCATCTGTAGTGGTGCCTCCTTCTGACGGCTGCAGGAAGAGTCAGTTGCATGTTTCTCTTCTATCAAAAGGTGGGTGGTAATCTTCGCTATTTCTTTCCCAGTAGAAATGTTACCAAGACTTCTTTACCTTCTTGCAACAGAGTTTTTTGGTGTGTGTGTGTGTGTGTGAGTGTGTGTGTGTGTGTGTGTAAATTTCTCCTTTTGATCAGAATATCTATTATATTGGATTAGAAACCAAGCTTAATTCCATTTTACCTGTCTTCTTTGAAGACCCCATCTCCAAATTGGGTCATAGTCACAGGTACTTTGTATTAGGACTTCAATATATGAATCTTTGAGCAACAAAGTTAATATGATATGATCTGTTTGTGGAACATTTGTGTTGTATCTGTGACAAGTAGGAAAAAAGTCTGTGATATAAAGTAGGAGCTCAACAAATATTTATAAATAAACAAAGGGCATGCATTATTGGGAAATGCAATATAAGAACCAAGTTGTCTTGTTAACCCTTCTCCAGCAGAGTCCCTTCATGTCAAACTCATAGTATTCTCCTTCTGATGGTATTTCCCCCTTCTCTGCACATATGTTTCTCGTCTCTCTCCACAAAAATCTGAACTGTTCATTTAAACCTTCATAAACTATCTGCTTAATAACATGCTCTGTGAAGCATTCAGAGAGTCCGATGAGGGAAATATGATCTTTGAGGGAATGATTCTGGATAGACTCACTGGATTCCAGTGGATGAACTTGCCCTTAGGGATGTCTAGATACAAAGCTTGACTTGATGGGCCTTAGTATATGGCAGAAAGAATGAAATCCAGTGGGGGTATGGGGTCTTCAGAAGGGGGAGGGGTATAAAGATGATAAGGGGGTTTTGTATGAAATGCACAAAAATTCAATAAAACTATACATAAAAAGAAAAATTAAAACTTATTCAAAATTACTGAGTATATACATTTCTGAATGCAATGTCTAAATCAATATGTATGTACTGTCTCTGAGTTTCTACCAATGGAATCTTGCATTGAGTACTAGGAACTCAAAATTTTTGAAAACATGGTCGATACCCTAAGACTGTTCATTTTGGGATGAGGAAATGGAGTTCTCACTTCTGAAACACATTGATCACCTAACAGATGATCACAAATTTCCAGAAACTGATTGTCTAAAGAATGTTTGGCTCAATAAAGCCTCAAAAAATATGCTATGATAGGAGTAGATATTAGCATTTGATCCTATTGGCTTTAATTTCTAGTCAGGAATTATCTTTCAGTAACCACATGTGATTTTAGGGAAGGTACTTAACTTATCTATGTCTCATTTCCCTTTTTCTGTTTAAGAAATGAGATGCATACGCTTAAATTGAGACAGGTATCTAATTTGGAGGCTGATATTTGTCTACTAGGTAACTCTCTCCCCTACCGTATCCTTTCAAAGTGTCAGTGTGATGGATGAAAGCAGCATGCTTTGCAGCCTGCCCTGCAGCATTTAGGTTCACCACATGACACAGTGATGCTTATGAGATCTGAAGTTATCATTTCTGAGTGAGGCTTTTCACAAAGTTCTTCATTATGGGAAACACTGAGCTGACCACATACCATGCTAGGGGACTTCCTCCTTTTCTCAGCCTTGAGGGAGAATAGAGCGTGCCACCAAGAAGCAGCATCCAATAATATGGGACACCACAGGCTGCAATGACTGATGAAAATTTGAAGAGGAGTTGGCAGTTATAGCCAGTAATGATGGAACATTCCTGGGTTCCTCACACACTTGCAATTCCCATTACTTCAGAATAAAAAATCAAGGGCTGGGGGTGTGGCTCAGCAATTAAGAGCACCAGCTGCTCTTGCAGAGGACCTGGGTTCAAGTCCCAGCACCCACTTGGTGTCCAACAACCCCTCCCTAACTCCAGTTTCAGGAGATCCTATGCCCTCTTTTGACCTGCACTGGCACTGGACTTATGAATATTCAGACAATATATTCATACACATAAAATAAATATAATACTAAATAAGATATGTTTGAAAAAAATAAAAAAAATCCTGTTTCCATTTTATTAGTTATTTTTTATAACTTGTAGCTGAACATAATCTTAATTGATGAATGCACAAGCCAGTGTCTTAATCGCTGCAGACACACTTGGTGTAGTCTCTTTGGTTCTATCTAAACAACAACCCTTTGAAACTACTACTGAATTCATTTAATGAAGGACTTAGATTTATGTTGTCTGTGAATGGATAGTCTTTTCTTACCAATTATTTAACAGCTATTATGCCCCCTTATATTCAGTTCCTCTTACAATTTTCTTGTTTTATAATCTTCATATTTTGAAGAAATACACTCAACTTATTGACAAATTAATATTCTATTCCTGTTGGTTCATCAGGTATTTCAAATAGGCTAGTAAACCTTTGAGTTTTTGGCACTCCTTTACATATTAACATTCAAGAGTTCTCTTAGAATTTTCTTTGATAATATATGAAGAATAATCTTCCTTCAGGAATTTGTTCAAGTGAATTATACTTGTTGCATAAAAATGCATTTGTTAAAATACTTTTTAAATGTTGTTAAATTTTTCTTACATTTATATGTTTATTAGGGGGCACGTGTGTGGAACAACATGCACATATAGGTCAGAGGATAATTTATGGGAGTCAGTTCTCCCTAAAATGTGGGTTTTGGGGTTGAACTTGAATTGTTAAGCTTGGTGGCAAATTTATTCACCTGCTGAGCAGTTGTGCTGCTCCAAAAATACCTCTTAATAGACTTCCAGGTATCGGATCATCAAGGGCTGCCATCATCCCCCAGATTTCAGGGTGGCTGTTGGATTTTTCTGTCTCCTTTGTTAAGGAGGCTCCAAGTCTCTCTGCTTCTACATCCAGTGTCAAGCTTGGCTGCCTGCTTTCGGTTGTGGTCTGGATCCTTTGGTAAAAAAGGGGATGTGACTGTTGTGCTTAACTTAGGTTATTCTTTCAGATCACAATGGGCGATGTTCAATTCTCTAAGTGGTTCTGCTTCTATGATCCTATCCAGGAAAGAAGCAAAAATGAAGAATAAATTCTCTCTGTGGGTAGCAATGAAGTCTGGGACAAGAGAGTGTGTTTGTTAACTGTGGGCTCTAGACAATCTTTGCTGAGTCAAAATGCAGAAGAAAAGTGTACATTCTATGAACAGGATTTTAAATTACATTCTCATGGTTATTCTTGAGATGTATTAAATTCCGACTGTGCATCTCCATGTAGCATAGGAGTGCTGTGTTTATAGTAGTTTAAAGATTAGGGTGCATTAGTGTTCTTTTACACTACTTTGTGTGATTGGCGTTTACAGAATCGTTCAAACCTAGTCAAACCAAATCTTGTTCATTTTCCACATGTTTTCTACTTTGCTAAAATATCTACACTTTTTCATTCCATGGTTTCCTTGGATATCAGAAAGGTCTAAAAGAAGCGTTGAACTTTTTTATGTTTTCCCTCCTTTTCATTATATAGTTTATCTATTTCCTCCATTTCTGTGTTTCTAGAGCACATTTACTAAGACTTTTTATCATCAGTTCCTCCATTAAACCAGGCATGTTTAATTTCTCCTATGCCTGCCTTATATACATAAGCACACATTGACATTTTCCTACCAATATCACAATGATGTCTATGATCATGAGGTCTATGTGGCCTCATCTAGAGGGTGTTTATCGAAAAGGGAAATCCCATTGGCTAATACCAGTGTTGATGACAGAAAAAGCAATGTCAGACTATGAGAAGCTTAATTTCATCCCCTAAATGAATGAAGAAGATATTCAATATATTTTGGTGATATATCAAGTTTTATGTGAAGCCATACCACCAGTATATATATAAACTCAGAACAAGCCTGTAACATTTGAAACCATTTAAATTTCTAACCTAGTTTCTGAGTAGAAAATAAACAGGTGTAACAGCCATTATTTCAACACTGACATAATTAATCTTTTGCTGTTCTTCAGAAAAAAATTAACATATACTACAAAAATATCCTCAGTTGGTTTTTAGTGACTAACACGAATATAGTCCCTTATGTGAAAGAAGACTGGGGAAATCTTTTGGTTCTTAAGAGGCTGTATTTGTGATCATAGAAGATTGGCTAATTTGGGGCTAGAGAGATGACTCAGCAGTTAAGAGCACTGACTCCTCTTGCAGAGGAGTGTGGTTTAAGTCCCAGCACCTACGTAGCGGCTAAGAACCATCTTTAACTCCAGTTCCACGGGAATCTGATGCCCTCTTCTGACCTCCACGGCATTGCACAACATGGATGAGCCAACCTACATTCAGACAGTACACTCATACACATAAAAAATAATAAAATTAAAAAAAATTAAGAAAGGTTGGCTAAATTATAGATGGAGTAAGACCTAGACACTTTTCTCCCTTTGTGATATGAGAATATTAACTGTCAGTGATGCCAAGAAAATTGCCCAAGATTATCTAACTGGTAAATAATCATTCAAACTTCAACTTCAGTTTATATATATATATATATATATATATATATTCAATTTTTCGAGTTTATAAATTATATATTGCAAACTCATTATAGATAATCATAGATGTAAAATTGCATTAGCAATAGCAAAAGAAAAACTATAACCTCATCTTTTACTACCATAGTAAAGCTTCTTAGCTTCTAAAGTTCTCTTCCTACCATCATTTGACACCTGATTCAGGGATGCTCCCTCAGAAATGTGTCAGGAGATGATTCCATCAATGTGCAAATACCATAGAATGGACTGATGCATGCCTAGATGGCTGGAAGGTATTCTGGGTGTCACTGAGTGTTCAGAGGATAAGAAAGCCAAGGACAGTACAGGGAAACATGGCTGACACTGTAAACTCTGCATTCTGGCCACACTCTAATATTTTAAAATGTCCCTTATTTTCAATAATAATTTACATTTAGTTCACTGCCACTTTTTCTTTTATGAAGTTTTGAACTTTTGATTATTTGATAACATATGTAGTTATACAAATGCTTTCTTTATGTAATTATTCTATAATGTTTCTCTTTTTGATTCAGTTTTAAAAATGGTTTGAAATTACCAACCAGGCTAGAAAGATGGCTGAATAGAGGCACCTGCCATGCAAACCTACCACAGAGTAAATTTTTGTAACAATGGAAGAAAGGAAAGGAAAGGAGGCTAATGTCCAGAGTCCTCTGGACATTAGCCAAGAGGTGCCAGGAGCACCATTCAGCACGGGCTGAAAGACAGTCTAGATACAAAGCAATCTGCAACTTAAACCTCAGAAATCAAGTGAGGAATTTCTTCCATTCCTAAGCCTATGGGCAGGCTGGAAGTCTTAACTGCAAGAGAATGAACAGCATGTTCCTTGGAAGTATGGGAATGGAATAATGGAAAAGATACTGCTTTACTCTAAAGAAGGTACCCACCATGGGCCTTCTTTAACCCAAACGGTCCAAGCTACGATAGCAGGCATTACTGGAAGCTATCTTGGCTCAAGAGCTAGCAGCCCAATTCTTGATTGTGCCAAACCCATCAATCCAACTAGGTGAAACAGGACCCTCAGAATCCTGCAAGATTCAGGACTAATGGTTACTATAGGGACAGATCTGGGTCTCATTCAAGGTTGGTGCATAGGAACTAGGGAAGCTCCCCCAGCCTATGACATTCAGACAGAAGCTATTGTAAAGTCCCACTTTAACTTCTACCATCCAGGGCGAGATAAAGCCACAGTTGCTTGTATAATTTCTAGAAGGTGGCCACTAGTGAGTCAAGTAACTGATAGTATCTGTGATCTGTGGAAAACAGGCATGATCCCCTCAGCCCAGAGCCTTAGGGACACTACTGGAGCAATGTTCCAGTTATACCTGTGCCTTTCCACCAGGAGTTGAGAACGATGCCAGAGATTTCTGTTAACTCTAGCA
The DNA here is from genome assembly GCA_009823505.1 of Rhizomys pruinosus. Classification (NCBI taxonomy): domain Eukaryota; kingdom Metazoa; phylum Chordata; class Mammalia; order Rodentia; family Spalacidae; genus Rhizomys; species Rhizomys pruinosus. The sequence continues at coordinate 138,539 of VZQC01009989.1, forward strand.
AACAATGGTTGAAGCCTGGCCACTAGTAGCTCAGACTTCAACCATTATTTGCTCTCACTGGGAACAAACTGGGGTGATCTCTTTCCACAACACCAGCATTAAGAGAACATGTGTTGGTCAAATAACCTCAGTATCACCCCACCTGTCACCGTGGAACAATTTCTGTAACTTTAAATTTGGGGCTACTATACCACAAGCTTTGTTATCACCTGATTCTGCCTCACATGTACAGACATCACCATGACACGTGCTCAACCTAAAAGATTTAAGAAAGTCTCCTTATGTTCCATATGCCCAAGAAGATAGATACCAGCCCTTCCTAGTTAGAGTAGTTATCATCAAAATGGCAAGAAATAGTGAAGGCAGGTGAGGATGAAGAGGAAAGGAAACTCATTCACACAGTTGGTAGAAATGTAAATTGATACAGGTATTAAGGAAACCATTAGGCAGATGCATCAAAAACATTAAACATATTACTTCTATTGATCTAGCAATCTTGCTACTGTTCTATATCAAAAAGAGATGCAGTTATAATACTCATGTTTGCTAAAGCACAATAAAAATCTATCATCTATCTATCTATCTATCTATCTATCTATCTATCATCTATATCTATCATCTATCTAATCCATCTATAGCTATCTATCATCTAGCTATACTTACTTATCCATCAATCTGTTTATGAACCTATTGGTTACTAGATAAGGAAAATATGTTACATAACAATGAAATATTATTCAGCCATAAAATAGAAAGAAATTCTGTCACATCAACATAAATAGGACTACAGGCTGTTATGTAAATAAAACAAGCCCAACACAGAAAGACAAATACCACATACTCTCATTCACTTGTGCAAAGTAGTAAGTCAGTCTTATAGACGACTTAAATGGAACGGTGTCTTAAATTGAAGGGCAGCAAGGATGACAGTGAGAACTGAAATGAGATGGGGACTCACTCTGTAACCCAGGCTCCCAGAGAATTCAGAGATCCTCCTGCCTCAGCCTCCTGAATGCTGATTTGTGTGATAGGCACAAGCAACCATTCTTAGCTCTAGTTCTTCTTAAACAAATTAGGATAAGAACTGATTAAACAATTCTTGACATGTTTCAAATGACAAGAGTATGAATTTCTCCACTCAAAAAATAACTAACCACAGAAGAGATGGAAATACTTATTATGTGATGATTACAGATTGCATGCGTGTATCAAATTTTCATGATGTACCCCATAAAGGACAAACACTGTGTCAATAAAATGCTTTAATTTACTTTTGTATTTGTTATCATGTATTTTCATTAACACCCAACACACACACACACACACACACACACACACACACACACACACACACACTATCCTAGCCTAGGCAGAGTCAAGATCTTCACTATCAGTCTTCTACCTCCATGTCATGTCATACAGGAAGATGCTTGTTGGGGCAGAGACTCAGGAGTGAGTCAGTATGCTACGGTGTGATTATGACTAAGATGTCTCCAAGTGGTAGGGATTTTTCAGTTCCACCTCATGTAGTACAAGAGCGAGCCCAGAAGAACACGGAGAATGAAAATACATCAATGAGGTTTCAAAGGAGAGTTTCCCATGCTGCATAATGTCATTTAATTAAAAATAGACACTTATTTTTGAAATAAACAAATGAGACACATAAAATAATCATTCATTAAAACATATTAGCTAGCTAGCTTTTATAATTATGACACTGACTATGATTTTCTTCATTAATATGAGGAAATTTCCCCTAACTGGTTCTATTTATAGCATCAATATTCTTAGAAAATGTTTCTTGTCACATATATTTGCCTATACATATGCCAAGGTTTCCATTGTAATTATATTTGCATGAATCTCATAATATTTAGTGTGTTTGTTGATGTGCTTAGTTACCATGGTGATTGTTTTGCATTGGTTAATGGCTGCT
>VZQC01009989.1:145474-254109 GCA_009823505.1 Rhizomys pruinosus
TGAGGCAGGTGAGGATGAAAGCGGAACAGGCAAAACCTCATTTCTACACCGTTGGTGAAAATGTAAATTGATACAGAAGGTATTAAAAACATTAGGACAGGAGCATCAAAAACAAATTAAACATATACTTCTATAATATAATCACCAATCTAAAAGCGAAAGAGTTATAACCTATGTTGACTAAGCACATCAAAATCTCATATCTAATCTAGTCATCTATCTATATCTATATTAGACTATCTAATCCATCTATAGCTTCTATAATACTATACTTACTATTCCCAAAAATCTGTTTAGAACCTATTGGTTACTACGAATAAGGAAAATTATGTTAACATAAAAATGAAATATTATTTTCAGTCACCATAAAAAGAAAAGAAATTCTGTCACATCAACATAAATAGGACTAACAGGCTGTTCTGTAATAAAACAAGCCACAACACAGAAAGACAAAAATTACTCACATACTCTCATTCACTTGTGCAAAGTAGTAAGTCAGTCTTATAGACGACTTAAATGGAACGGTGTCTTAAATTGAAGTGGCAGCAAGGGAAGACAGGAGAAATGAAATGAGCGGATCATCTGTTAACCAGGCTCCAGAGAATAGAGATCCTCCTGCCCGCCTCCTGAATGCTGATTTGTGTGATAGGCACAAGCAACCATTCTTAGCTCTAGTTCTTCTTAAACAAATTAGGATAAGAACTGATTAAACAATTCTTGACATGTTTCAAATGACAAGAGTATGAATTTCTCCACTCAAAAAATTAACTAACCAAACAGAAGAGATGGAAAATACTTATTATTGTGTGATTACAGATTGCATGTCGTGTATCAAATTTTCATGATGTACCCATAAAGGGACAAACACTGTGTCATAAAATGCTTAATTTCAACTTTGGTTATTGGTTATCATGTATTTTCAATATAACACCCAACACCACACCACACACACACAACACCACACCACACACACACACTGCACACTATCCTAGACTAGGCCAGAGTTCAAGATCTTCACTATCAGTCTTCTACCTCCATGTCATGTCATACAGGAAGATGCTTGTTGGGGCAGAGACTCAGGAGTGAGTCAGTATGCTACGGTGTGATTATGACTAAGATGTCTCCAAGTGGTAGGGATTTTTCAGTTCCACCTCATGTAGTACAAGAGCGAGCCCAGAAGAACACGGAGAATGAAAATACATCAATGAGGTTTCAAAGGAGAGTTTCCCATGCTGCATAATGTCATTTAATTAAAAATAGACACTTATTTTTGAAATAAACAAATGAACACTAAAATAATCATGTCATTAAAACATATTAGCTAGCTAGCTTTTATAATTATGACACTGACTATGATTTTCTTCATTAATATGAGGAAATTTCCCCTAACTGGTTCTATTTATAGCATCAATATTCTTAGAAATGGTTCTTGTCACATATATTTGCCTCATACATATGCCAAGGTTTCCATTTACTTATATTGCCTGAATTCATTAATATTTAGTGTGTTTGTTGATGTGCTTAGTTACCATGGTGGATTGTGTTTGCATTGGGTTAATGGTGCTTATACTTGCTAAATTACATTTTACTGTTACTTGAAGTGTCCCTTTTAATCTGAAATCCCCCATTAACCTTACCTTAAATTCTGGCCTCAGTATTGTCCCTTTTAAAAAAATGCTATGTTTTATTATTTTTCCCTTCCCTTCCCATCCGCCCCACGAGATCATGCATTCCTGCCATAACAAGTCCTTTGGATCTTTCTCTCAGTATTTTTTTTATTTAGGAACTCACATTTTCTCTTTAATTTTATGTTACTACTAAAAAATGCATACATACTTTCCACTCCATAATATCGAGAAATTATTCACAGCGTCTGAAAGTCAATTGCGTGGCTAATTCTAGGCCCATGTAAGAGATTTACATTCAACACAACAGTTGCTTTCAGATACAAAAATATAACAAAATATGTTCAGTTTTTGCCTTTTCTCTGGGGACTTGTGCTAGCATCAACAAATGAGGAACCCCATTCACTGCTGGTTTTTTCTGGGACTGCTGTTACTTCACTTAGCATAAGGCTCTCAGTTCCATCCATTTCCTGCAAAGTTCATGATGTCATTCTTTCTTTAATAAATACCTATTTTGGTCATATTAGAACCCATCCTATTTCACTCTCCTTACTAACCCACCTGATTTCATTCAGGTTACTCTAATATATTATCTACTTCTATAGCTATAGCTATTCTATAGTAATCTCCTATCCAAATTTGTGCCCTTTGATATGGGTCCACTTACTGGAGTCTGTTATCTTATTCTGTATCACAGCTTTAAAGTAAACGGTCCCCACTCATACAACCAATTCAACCATTTCTCAGCAAGCTAATCATCTCCAATCGTCCTCAGTGTCGGGTTGTGGGTTTCTTCCCCCCTTCCCACTACTCTGCTGGGACTTTTTTCTGGCCTGAAGCATACATCGGGACTTGTTATGCTCTCACTCTGTTGGTTGGAGTTTCCATATGATAACCTCCCTAGCTGTTCGGAAAACTGTTTCCTTGGATCAGCACCCCATCTCTGGGCATGAGTCTTTCTTCCTATTCTTTACACATGTACCTTGAATCTTTGGGTGGCAGAAGCTTGATATGGGTGCTCCATTCAGGGCACGACATCTGCAGTCTCTTATCTCTGCTCATTGTACTTCGTAACTATGATTTTTCTATCCTTATTTGTCAGCGTGTCCTGCATAGGCATTCGACTTCGCGTATCCCGTACTAAGCCACTTAGCATGCCCCTTCTATTGTCCCACTCTCAGTTCAGATGTGGCGGATTTTTCTTGCTGCCACTATGCTTCCTTATAGACTGTATCAGAATAGCAGAATGTAGTTTCTTCTTTCGTCATTACGGTTTCTAATCTACTTTTTTATTTACTTTCATAGCGTCTTAGGTTTACGAATATGTAGCCTCTACTATGAAATGACCCCAGTTCTTCCTGTCTTTTTTCTTCAAATGTTAGGATTGGATGGCTCTTTGTTGTTTACTTGTGGTTGTTGCTTTGGAACAGGACTTTTCCCATTGAAGTAGTGGATTTATGACAAGGCGAATCCGATTCGGGGGAGATAGAGATAGGAAAGGGCGAATCGGAGTAGAAAAGGGGAGAGGGGATGGGATGAGGGAAAAAGAGGGGGAGGCCATTAGGGATGCGGATGGATCAAAATATAAGAGCGCGAGGGGGAAAAGGGGGGTGTGAGAGGGGCGGTTGCTGTGAATCTGGTGAGGTGTTGCTATGTCTTTTTTTATACGTATTCGTCTATCTCGTAGTACGGGGAATGGAATTCGTCTTCCTTCCAGAAATGGTCAGGCCAGTTCCATTGCGAGCTCTTCCTTGCTTCCTCCTGTCTACCCTGGTACCTTCGCCTCTTCTGTTGATCGGTTTCTCTTCGATTTTCTTATCTCCGTTCTGTCCTTCTTTTTGCTGTTGTCTTTGCTTTTTTGGACAGGTCTCCCTTCTCATTTAGGCTCTGATTCTTTTTTTCAGGCTTTTCTGGACTCCCCTGATCACACCTCGCCGCGTGAGGAGCAGCCACATCCCAACTAGTTGCATAGGTCTATACCACAGGCATGCACAACAATTCCGCGTGCTGGAGGGAATACAGTTACTTATGTTACATTTTGTTTGAATTGATCTGATTGTGACTCTCACAATTCTTTCAGACACGTTTCATTTTACAGTATATTTTACTTATAGATTGTATTTGCTTCTTTCTGTATAACCCGATATCTTGATTCTATCGTTGACGTTTAGTTGTTAGTTGTAATGGAAAGCAGCTGTATAGCACAGACTTGTTTAGGATGCGTAATGATACTATTGATACATACAAGTCTATTTGTTCCTCTAGTTGTGGCCTGGATAGCCCTCTTTTCTGCTCAAGGAAAGTCTCAAGAAAAAAGGGCCCAAGCATTTGGGTGTTAGTGTCCTTTGCAAGCCACGTTACCTAAGATTAAATAGTCCTGAATAGGCATCAGATATATAAGTCCAAACTAAACCTATCTGTATCTTATCTGCTATCTATGTATCTCTCCATGTATTAGTATCTATTTGACTCTGTCTGTCTGTCTGTATCTATTATTGTATCTAGTATCTAGCTAACTTACTACCGACCTCCTACCTACCCTACGTGGTTATACCTATTTATTTCTTTTCTCTTTTATTTCTGAAGAAGAGCCTTTCAACAGTTACAGATTTTTATACCAGTTGTAGGATATTTATTTTAGGTATCACAAACTGAGCAGCTTAAAAATGAAGGATATACATTTTTCCCCATATGTAGATGAAAAGAGGTCCTGGGAATCATGAGTGCACTTGGCCACACCCCACACCCTCCAAGTCCTTAGCAAAGCATCCATTCTTGCTTGTCATAATGTTTGGTTGCTGCTGTCAATCTTTGTGTTCTTGGCTGGTAGCAACCTGACATGAATCATCACCTCTGTCATCTCATGAAATTCACTGTGCAGCCTCCATGCCATCAAATCTCCATCATGAGACATAGGGCCCACATTTCATGTATGACTGCATTTTAACTTGATTATTTCTGCAAATATTATTTGCCAATAAAATGACATTCACTAGTACTGTTGCCAGGGCTTGAGAACTTCAGTGTATCTTTGGGAGGGGACATGATGCAACTCTTAATCCCAAAGGAATTAGCATGCTCTGATTAACAGAAAAAGAATGAAGAAGCAAATGAGAATTTACTAATTCAAGCTTGCTTCTAAATCTGTAGTGCTTTGAACCTTCACTGTTATATATTTACTTGTCTTCAGCCTGCTGCTTTGCTCTCCTCGTGAATTGCTTGTTCATGTGGTTTTCTGAGGCAGCTGTAGTGCCGTTTATAGAACAATTGACCGCAGGTTAGTGGTTAAGGGGGCATGTGGAATTAGTCTATTCTGCTGTTTTGAAGAATAATGTATATAGAACATCTACTAACTCAAGACATATGAGCTGTACCTCTGCGCATTTTCTTCGATCTCGCTTTTTATCCGGCTATTCTGCCTCATATCTCATCGCTCAGGACAATCCCACCACCACCCCAACCCCACCTCAAATCATCCCAGATCATGCATTCATCATAAACTGTCCTGCATCTTTCTCTCAGTCTTTTCTTTTATGCTTAGAATTCAAATTTTACTCCATTAATTTCATGTATGCTAAAAATGGATACATACTCTCCACTCATATACATAATTACCAGAGTCTGTAAAATCGTTCTGGTGTTGGTATTCTGAGCCCACTGGATTGGATTCACCTTATACAACATGTTATTACAGATAAACCAAAAATATATACCTAAACTGTCGCTTCAGTCTTGCTTTTCTCTGGGGATTTGGTGTTAGCATCCACAAATGAGGGAACCTTGTCTCCGTTTGTCTTTCTTGGACTGTGTTACCTCACCTAGCATAATGGCTTCGAGCTCCATCCATTACCTGCAAAGTTCATAATGCCATCTTCTTTACTCCTGATAGTACTCCATTGAATTGTAGATGTAGCACATTTTTTTTGTCATCCACTCATCTGTTGAGAGGCATTTGGGTTTGCGTTCCGCTTCGCTACTTGTGAAGGAGCTGCATAAATATGGATGTGCATATGCCTTTTGGTTAGAAGAATGAAGATCTTTGGGGTATAGACCAAGGAGTGGTATGATTGGCGTGCAGATGGGTAGGCTTATTCTGAGTCTTTTCAGGGTCTCCACACTGCTTCCATAGTGGTTGTACAAGTTTACATTTACCACCAGCAGTGAATGAGTGTTCCCTTTCCCCACAACTCTCTCCAGCAACTGTTATCTTTTGTTTTCTTGATTTTAGCTATTCCGTACTGGAGGTAGGATGATATCTTAGAAGTGTTTTTAAAAATTTGCAATTTCCCTAATTATTAATGATGATGAGGCACAAATTTTAAGATGTTTCTTAGTCCTCTTTATTACTTCCTGGTGAGACTCTGTCAGGCTTTTACTCCATCTTTTGAGTTAGGTCATATTTCTTCTTCTTTGTTTTTTGGGTAGTTTTATATATATCTTGACATTACTGCTCTGCAGATGTGTCACTGGTAAAGATTTTCTTCCCATCTGTGGGTTTCTCTTCACCGTCCTTGTTTTTATTTCACTTTTACAGAGCTTTTGGCAGTTTTATGATGTCCCACTGTCAACTATTGACCTTCCTTGTGGCTTGTCTGGTTAGCAAAGTCTCCTCCTACACCCTATGTCTTATAGGTTGTTGCAAACCTTTTTTCTTTTATCACCTTTCAGGTTTTCAGCTTTCACATGCGATCTTTTATCCTGTTGGCAGTTGATTTTGTACAGGGTGAGAGTGTAGGGTTTTAATGTTCTACCAAAATGGTGTGTCCAGTTTTGCCAACCACCATTCGGCTGAAGGATGCTATCTTTCCTCCATTGGCTTTTTGCTCCTTTGTCAAATATGAGAGGTGGTTGAATCTTTACATGAGCTCCAAGTTTGGATCTTCAATTGTTCCCATTGGTCAAGTCGTTTGTTATTTCTTGCAGTTCCCAGTGCTGTCTTTATAACTATAACCCTTGTAATAGCTGAATCTGGTAATGTATCCCCAGTATTGCTACTCTTCACTCAAGGTTGCTTTAGCTATTGGGGGCTTTTTGTTTCCTATGAATTAACGGATTTTGTTCTAATGCATGTTGCAAAACGCTCATGGGGATTTTTTGATTGGATTGCAGATGAATCTGTATATAATATGGGTAAATGACACATTTTACTATATTCATATTTTCCAACAAATTCCTGTGACATGGGAGGTCTTTCCATCTTTGATGCCATTTTCAATCTCTTCTTCAGGGTTTTAAAATTTTTGTGTAGAGGTCTTTGGTGTCTTTGGTTAGTTTATTCTAGGTACTTTTAATTTTATTTTTGAGGCTATTGTGATTGGGAAGGTCCTCCTTTATTTCCTTCTCCGTCGCTTATTATTGGTGTAAAGGAAGGCTACTGATTTTTTGTTTATTTTCCTTTTTGTTATTCCAACAACTTTTTCTAAACTATTTTGAAGAGGGTGGTGAAGTGGACATGCACGTTGCCGTGTTCTGCTTAAGGGGAATGCTTCCAACTTTTCTCCATTGAGGATGATGTTGGCTGGTGGTTTCTTTCTGTATATGGCGTTTGATTACATTGGGAATGATCCCTGCCAGTCTAATCCTCTAAAGACTTTAAGCATAAGGGATGCGGATTTTGTCAAAAGCTTTTCTGCATCAATTGAGATGATTGTGTGGTTTTTGTCTTTAGTCCATTCATGTGTTTATGATATTTATCTGTTTGCATATAGTCCTGAACCATCTCTGCATCTCTGGGGTGTTCTGGGGTGGGGTGGGGTGGACGGGGGGAAGGGAAAGGAAAAAAAGAAATAATCCGAAAATGATGAGAAATAATGAAAACAAAAACCAATACAAAAAGAATAAAAGAAAATAAAAAGAAGAACACACACCCACAAAACAAAGCTTTAATCTGCATTTACCTTATGACAAAATTGTAGTAGAAGCTTAACATGTTTTCCAGCTTCTGAGCTTTGATACAATGTCAGTTTATTTAAAACTCAATTTTTATGACCCTTAGTATTTATAACTAGCTGAATACGGAAATGTTTGCTTTTCCTGTCTTAAAAATAATTTTTAGGGCTGGAGAGATGACACACTAGGAGGTAAGGCGCCCCCCGACCACTCTTACAGAGGACCCGGGTTCTATTCCCCAGCACCACATGGTGACCGAGAAACCGTCTGAAACTTCAATTCCAGGAGAACTCAGTTTTCCAGGGGAATCCGACACCTTTCTCTGAGCTCCGCAGGCATTTGCACGACACAGGTGCAACAAACTTGCATGCCAGACAGACATTCGATACACATACAGAAATCTTAAATAAATGCCGGGTGTGCTGGGACTGCCTTTAATGCCTTTAATCCTAGCACTTGGGAGACAGAGGCACGCAGATCTCTGTGAGTTTGAGGCCAGCCTGCTCTACAGAGTGAGTTCCAGGACAGCCAGAGCTACAGGGAGACCCTGTCTCAAAAAGACCAAAATAATAATAATAATAATAATAATAATAATAATAATTTTTAGAGAAACTATGTTATAAACCTGATTAATTATAACCCAAACTTCAGATATTTCTTAGTTAATTCCTAATATATCTTTCACTCTGATAACTTCAGCTCTAGCACAGAATATGCAGAATAAAAGGGAGATACATACATACACACCTACATATATTTAAACAAATCAACACACCTGCTCTTAATGAAGTAAATATCTATAAATATTTTATCTCACTCTCTTTAAGTATGCATAAACAATGATAAACAACACAGTAAGCTATGATGAACAGAGGGAGAGTTGATCTTCCTTAAGGGACTGATGCTAGACAGGTTGAACAGCTTCCAGCTCGAACTCACAACAAGGGACATCTGGGTATATAAACTTGACTCCATAGGCCTTCATATGTATGATAAAATGCATGAAGTACTGTGGGTGGAGGATGAGGGCTGCAGCTATGGAAGGAAGTGTGCTAAATATGATTAAGATGAAATGTATGAAATTCACAGAAAATCAATAAAAATAGTTTAAAAAGACAGGACGCATTTTATATTTCAATTTTCCAGTCTGTACTAATTTCTCTAAAATTTTGAGGATGAATCTCTCTCTCCTCATGGAATAAATAGAAATATTCCTACTGTCACTTGAAGATAAGCTTCTCTATGTGAAAGAGATGGACATCTATCATGGCCACAATGGACCATGTTTAAAATGCTGCCTTCTGGGTCAGGTGGGAAGCTCATTCTGAGTCTTTTAAGGGTTCTCCACACTGTTTTCTAATGCCTGAAGCGGCAGGCTAAAGAGAAATTTCAAATAGCTTAAAAGCAGAACTTTGGAAAGTCCCTCCAATATGGCACTTGGCCTGTAGCCAAAAGGCGGTGGCTGAAGAACACGGTGTGCATGCTTCAGTAACTTTTAAGATGTTAGGCTATGCTACTCCTTCAAGCTTGTGAACAGAGCATGCTAGATAGAGCATGGTATGCATGGAAGCATAATCTGTCTGCTGATTGGCCCACTACTGTTATAAAAGTTCTTGGTTTCTAGGCTGTGAGATAGAAGGAAACAGCACCATTAAAAGAATCTGCAACAAACAGACATGTGATCATTCCCAGTCTGCCTCTGATGATCCAGCGCTGCTGGACAGTGCATTTTTCATAGTGATTGTACAAGTTTACATTCCCACCAGCAGCAGATGAGTGTTCCCCTTTCCCCACAACCTCTCCAGCATCTGTTGTCTTTTGTTTTCTTGATCTTAGCTAGCTGTATTGGAGTGAGATGATATCTGAGAGTGGTTTTAATTTACATTTCCTTAATTATTAATGATATTGAACACTTTTTTATTTTAATGTTATTTATTATATTTTAAGGGATTCACAATATAAGAGCACAGTTGTTTTCAGATCATATTGACATTGCTCAGTTTGCCATACAATTAGGTAATTGATGCTAGCATCCACAGATGAGTGATACCATTTGTTGTTTGTTTTTCTGGGACTGTGTTACTTCACTCAGCATGATATCTTCTAGCTCCAACCATTTATCTGCAAAGTTCATGATGTCATCTTTCTTTACCACTGCATAGAACTCCATTGTGTAGATGTACCACGTTTTCTCTATCCACATTTTCTCTATCCACTGGTCAGTTGAGGGGCACTTGGGGGTTGGTTCCAACTCCTTGCTATTGTGAAGAGACCTGCAATAAACATGGCTGTGCATGTATCTCTGCAGTAAGATGAGTCTTGTGGGTACATGCCCAGGAGTGGTATGGCTGGGTCAGGTGGCAAGTTCATTCCAAGTCTTCCAAGGGTTCTCCACACTGCTTTCCATAGTGGCTGTACGAGTTTATATTCCCACCAGCAGTGGATGAGTGTTCCCCTTTCCCCACAATCTCTCCAGCACTTGGTATCATTTGTTTTCTTGATCCTAGCCAGTCTTATTGGAGGAAGATGATATCTTAAAGTGGTTTTAATTTGCATTTCCTTAATTATTAGCGACGTCAAACACTTTTTAAGATGTTTCTCAGCCATCTTTAATTCCTCACTGGTGAAGACTCTACTCTGTTCAGCTCTTTACTCCCTCTTTTGAATAGGTCATTTGTTTTCTTACTTCTTTGTTTTTTGAGTAGTTTATATATTCTTGATGTGAATGCTCTGTCAGATGTATTACTGGTAAAGATTTCCTCCCACTCTGTGGGTTTTCTCTTCACCTCCTTGATTGTTTCTTTTGCTGTATAGAAGCTTTTGGGTATATACCCCAAAGATTCATCCTACCACAAAGATACATGCACATCCATGTTTATTGCAGCTCTCTTCACAATAACGAAGAGCTGGAACCAACCCAAATGCCCCTCAACAGACAAGTGAATGACAAAAATGTGGTACATCTACACAATGGAGTACTATTCAACAGTAAAGAAAGATGGTTTTATGATTTTTGAAGGTAAATGGATGGAGCGGGAAGCCATTATGCTGAGTGAAGTAACACAGTCCCAGAAAGACAAACAGAGAATGGTTTCCCTCATTTGTGGACACTAACACCAATTCCCCCAGACAAAAGGCAAGCTGAATGACATTATTGTTATATTTTTGGTTTATCTGAAAACAACTATGTTGTTATAATATGAATCTCTCAACGGGCTATTTTCAGACTCTGTAATTACTGTATATGTGTGAAGAATATGTATCCATATTTTAGAGTAATATAAAATTAATGGAGGAAAATGTGAATTCCTAAGCATAAAAAAAGACTGAGAGAAAGATGCAGGATGGTTATGGAAGAATGCATGATCCAGGGTGGCGTGGGATGGGGTGGGGGGAAGGGTAAGGGGAATATGCCTGAACTGAATTGAAAAATGATGCATGAAATACACAAAACATCAATAAAAAAAATAAATAATAAAAAATAAATTGCTGCCTTCAAATATCACCCTGAGTGTTTTGAGATTCCTTTTTTTTTCTGTGTCTCTGGTACTTATTTCAGGAAATGCAGTACTACCAGGTACATCAGAATATGTGTGCATTTCTGTGTGCATTGAAAATACTGTCCACACTGCTGTTCTGAGGCCTTCAGAGTTCGTTTGTAATTTGTACATGAGACTCTCCAGCTCATCCCTTTGAACTGTATTAACAAGTAAAAACGTCTTCAGTTACAAATATATTTATTTCTAAAATCCGGTTTTCAGCTCTTTTGTTGAACGGGCCATAGTTACAGAGCAGATTTTAAGCTTTGTCCTGAGCAAATTAGCACCAATAATAGCATGAGTAAATGCCTCAGTCTTCCAAATGCAGCACAGATCCTGTTTCTCTTTCCTGACCAACATTGTTTGGCCTGTATTCTTTTTCAAAATAAGCAGATGTGCACACATCCAGGAAGTCTGTTGATTCAGATTAGCATTCCTGCTGCTAACTCCAGTGCTGCGTCCCAGGGCTTCCTAGAAACCCTGAGGCTCCTGATCCACCCTGATTCTTCAGCACTAAAACTTCCTGCACCTCACATGGATGAGAACAGGAGAAAGAAGGAAGTCAGGCAGCTTGGGGGGAAAGGACCAGGACTCTCTTCCGTGGCAAGAAGCTGGAAACTGTCTTTGTGGTTCTATTGGCAATTTTGTCCTTGCCAGAGGCCACAAGGATTTAGAGACCCTGAGCCGTGCTCTGGTTTCCTGTTATCCTCCTTCTCTTTATGCCCAGGTGCCCCAAAGCAATCAGGAGGGTGTGACACCAACCCCAGCCCAGACCTGAGTCTAGAGTCTGTGAAGAGAACTAGCAGGCCATTTAGAGCAACTCCATTTTGTGCTAAAGATTACTTGGAAATAGTGTCATTTTGCAAAAAGCTGAAATGACAGGCAGGTGGTGTTTACTCAGATCGACCCTCGAACCGGGCTTCAGCAGTGAGGTTGCAGAAGAGTAATGGGAATGGGAAGGCAATAAAGTGGGTCAACTTTGGGATAGCAGGGACGAAGAGAGCCAACAGGACAGGGATGAGCCAACAGACATAGCCGGAAAGGGGGGGGGTGTCATCTCTGCTACTTGAAATAATGTAAGAAGAATGGGACCCTAAAGTTAGCCATCTGATAGAAAAAAAATAAAGAACCCCAGTAGTAACTAATAACTAACCTGAAGCCCACCAAGATGTGATCTTTGCCTTTAAAAAAACCCTGTATAGGGGCTGGAGAGATGGCCTAGCGGTTAAGAGCGCCGACCGCTCTTGCAGAGGACCCGGGTTCGATCCCCAGCACCCACATGGCGGCTGAGAACCGTCTGTAACTCCAATTCCAGGAGAACTCCAGTTCCAGGGGAATCTGAGACCCTCTTCTGACCTCCGCAGTATCGCACGACACGGGTGCACAAACCTACATGCAGACAGTACACACATACACATACAAAATAAATAAATAAATAAAATTATTTAAAAAAAAAACCCTGTATAGGATTTTTTCAGGTCACTCTCCTACCTGCGTGTAGTGGGAGAGTGGACCCTGATGCATCGGTTATCAATCTGGCCTATTTTTTTCTAAATAAACTTTGCAATTGGTCTTTTTTCTAAATAAACTTCATGAAAAGCAGCTGCCTGTCTCATTGGTGTTCTGGTGGGGATCCCAGGACCCTAATATCTGGACACCTCACAGGTGGAAAAACTGGACTGATCAGCTCTCCTCTCTGGGCCTCAACCTGGAGTCTGCATAAGTCCCATTAAGCTTTCACCTTGTGTTTATACTGAAGGCATTTCTAGAAACTCTTTTCCCCATTGCCTATGAAATTAATTCTTCAAGTTCAAGAGAAAAAGGACCCAGCAGCCACTGGCTCAGGGTGGCTTTAGCGGCTGTTGCATTTCAGGGCCCCTAGCCTGAGCTACTGCTCCTCTTGATGAGAGTGCCTCATTGCTCTGAATGACTTCGCTTTTCCCACATCAGTATCAAGTGTTTTGTTCACAGCCTTTCATGCTGACACTCTTACTCTGGGAATAGATAACCTAAGGAGCATTTGCACTGTTCTTAACACTTTTGACACATCCTCAAAGATTTTCTAGTTTATCTGTTTTCCTCTGTACTGACTGGCAACTTTGGATTGTGTCTTCATGAACCAGAGACTGTAAATTAATAGACACTGAAGAATTATACCTTCTTAGGAATCTCATCCTGGGGGAAGGGCAGGCTAATGCCCTGGTACCAGAAGAGGAATTTGTCTGAAGGAAGAGTTTCTCACTGTTCTGACAGTTTGTCTCAAATGCACTTATTCCTTGTCTTTGTTTAAATTGCCACATGGCTAAAAGAAAGGAGATAAAAACTTGCTCTTTCTCACTTCAGATTGGCCAAACTCTAAATAAATCCATTTTCTTTACCAACTTTCGTTGCCAAATTTCTTTTGAAATGCATGGAGGTTAAGGGAGCTGATGTATGGATGGAGTTGTCCAGCTACACCTTTCACTCTCTATCATGCAAATCATGGTGAGTGCTAAATATTTACCAGGTAGAAATCATTGCATTCCTTTCATTTCCCTTCAAGTATAGTTCCCCTTCAATCAGAATGAAATGTCTCTAGACCCCAGCAGGTTTGAAACTCCTGTCTTTGTACTTACTGGGAGGCTGAGCGTCTGCTCAACAAAGGAATTCTCCAATCTCAACACGAATTCAACAAATATGCCATAGGCCAAGAAAAAAATCAGTGATGAAAATGAAGGCCTGACAAGGTATTAGATATTTATGTCCTGAAATATCATTCATTACTATAAATGGCAGCCCTTTAGTTGAAAATTCATACATTAAAGATTATCAGTGTTTGGGGCTAGTCTGCCCTTGCTTATTGCTCTCTCTCTCTCTCTCTCTCTCTCTCTCTCTCTCTCTCTCTCTATATATATATATATATATATATATATATATGTTTAATATCTTCATGGTGTTTCTTGTGCATGAACTTATGAACTTGAAGGACATCTTTACTCTGAGAATCCCTTGTAAACCACTAATTGCTATTGTGGTCTCTTAGAGATTGGTGATGCTCAATACACTAAACCAAAGATCAGTAAACATTTTTTATAAAAGACCCCAGAGAGTAAATCCTTTAGTTTGGGGGCATTATAGGGATTTAAATGTTGCAACTATTTAGTTCTATTTTGGTCACAGCATAGCCATAGTAAATGTACAGATTGTGTTAAAAATATAAACAAAGAAGAAATCAAACAATGATATCTGAATGTCACAGTTTTCATATATCATGACATATTCTTGATTTCTTTTTGTTTTTCATTTTAAGTATATACTTTTTATTGAATATTTATGCATTTCATAAAACACATATTAATCACATTTCGACCCCCTGTCTCCTAAGTGTCCCCTCAGAGCCCACCCACAGGATTTCATATATTCTATCATATATGTTAAGGCCTATCACATCAAGTTTATGTACCTAGCTGTCTCTTGGTGTGAGTTCATCCAATGGAGCCTGTTAAGCCTACTGAGAGTCACTTACATAAAGAAGACCAACTGTCCCTCACCCAGCAGTGATCAGTTGCCAATAATTCTTTGGTTACTATTGGGGCTTCCTGCCTACTCTCCAAATTCTATGCTGGGATTTTTGTCTGATTGAGTCTGCATAGTTTGCTGTCACCATTACTGTAAGTTCATATTAGCTAGTTCCCAGAAGCTTCTTGTTTCCTTATGGTCTGTATAACCTTCTGTCTCTTATAATCTTCCTGCCCCCTCTTCTACACTAGTCCCTGAGTGTGAGTGGGTGAGGTTTAATAGAGGAGTCCTGTCTAGGGAAATGCACTTTTGTGTTTTAGATCTTTTTAAATGTTTGGAAAACTAAGCACATTTCTTTTCTGGCAAACCACTGAGATGTAGTGGACTGATATTGGCCTGGACAGATGAGGCAGCTTTCAGGCCCTTGTACAAAGCTCTCTTTCCCCATGGAGAATCTCAAATCATAACTTCTTTTCTCCAATAATAGATCCTCTAAATATAGAAAATTCCATTTCAATTAAAGACAGTGTTTCCATGTTTATGCTGCATCCCTTGGCCATGATCCAGAGTTTTGGATAAATTCAATCTTTGGAAAACATAGAAAGGAATTCTGAGGATTATTGTTTTTTTTCTGATCTACAAAGCTAATGGCAGTCAGATCACATTAAGATGACCTCCTAAAAGATCAGAGAAGGGACAAAGATGAAAGATAATGAAATCCAATCAGCTTCTCCCACCCGCTGGGTTGTTGAAAAAAAAGGAGAGACAGAAACTGTAATGTCTGTGTGGATATGTGATACTGGGAAAATTCTTTAACTATTTAGAGCCAAATGAATGGAAGCATTCTGATTGTACCCTTCTTTCCCCATTTCATTCTGCAATGTTTGTTACAGAAATCTTAGTAACATTTGTTGCTTCATATCCAATTTTCCCATTCTCAATGTATTGCCATATTCCTAATAAGGGCATTTGAAAGAACTGAAAATGGAATGTCACAAACACGAATACAGTCAATGATAACTCAGATGTGCTGATTCTGTTCAAAGACAAATGGTAGTATAAAATAATCTGCCTCTGACTGTCTATCTGCATGGCTATTATACGATTATAGAGTCCTAGGGGCTAGAGAGATGGCTTAGTGGTTAAGAGCAAGGGCAGCTAATAATTATGTGTAATTCCAGTTCCAGGGAATCTGACACCCTTTTCTGATCTCAGAGTGCAATGAACAGCACAGGTGTACTTACATACATTCAGGCATACCACTCATACACATAAAATAAAAATAATGAACAAAATATTTTTTTAAAAATCATGTGGTCCCCCAAAGCATGAAAAACCTTTTTGCAAACCATCTTCTTTTTTTTTTTTAAATCTTCAATGGTTTTTATTATTTTCAATTAAAGTATGATATCAAATCATTAAACAGAATTTACACTAAATACAATTGTGCTTTGACTACTTGGCGTTCACACATACATAACTTTCCTCAGAACATACACAACTTTCCTCAGAAAGCCCAAAGACCATTTTTACCTGTTTTATACCCAAGTTAAAGGGAGCAAATGACTGTGAATCACACTACTGAAGAGAAATTCATATTATGGTCTTTTCTCCTGGACCTTCAATAAAGGCTCAAAATAATTTCATATTTAAATGTCTTTATAACAGAATGTATTTGTATTAAAATTTTAGGCTAGCATGTAAATGTGGCTTTTTATTTATTTATTTATTTATTTATTTATTTATTTATTTATTTATTTTGAGACAGGGTCTCCCTGTAACCCCAGCTGTCTTAGAACTCAGTATGTAGACCAGGATGGCCTTGAACTCACAGAGATATCCGCCTGCCTCTGCCTCCCAAGTTCTGGGATTACAGGCAGGCACTACTGCACCTGGCTTGAAAGTGTTTTTTAAGGTAAAAAAATTCAGAATGTTCACTGAAGCATTCCATTAAAAATATGTAAATCCCATTAGGTACTTGGCGATTCTCCCAGAATAAAAGTGCCTCATCCACTGTCCTAATATAGTTTGTAGTTTGCTGTACCAGTCATTGTGGTTATTAGGCCTTAGAGCTGGGATTGTGCCATCAATCAGTGTTCTCCCTTAGCAGGTTGACTAGTGTTCTCCAAGACTATGAGAGGTAGCCTTCAGGCTTGCAGGTCAGTTCCAGCTCCATTGCACCAAGTCCTGTGTCCAAAATATGTCATGACCATAAGGGAATAGACTCAGAGGGGTTGCTCATATGAACTTACAGCAATGGTCAGAGCATGCAAAGGCCCGTGCACACTCAAGGAGACAAAACCCAGCATAGAACTGCAGAAATTAGTAGCAGACTCCAATGTTAGCCAAAGAACTATCTGGCAGCTGATTACTACTGGGTGAGGAAGAGCTGATCTTCTTTAAGGGAGGGACTCTAGATAGGCTGACTAGACCCCCATGGATGAACTTGCCCTGAGGGACACTTGGGGGGCACTAACTTGCCTCAATAGGGCTTAACATAAATGACATGAAAGAATAACAATAAATGAATGAAAGAAACCCAGTTGCTGGGGAGGGCAAGCAAGAAGAGTCCACCTTACTCTGATACAAACAAGTGAGAATGGGAAATGTTGAGTCTCAGTGACTCCCAAACACAGCTTCCAAGAAAACATAAAAATGTGATATGAATGAAAGGATTGATGTGATCAAAATAGTTCCTCTTAGAGGTCTTCAATTTGTTTTAATACTGCAAATCAATCTTAGAAAACATACACACATGCATACACGCATGCACACAGACACATATACATCTGCACATACAAACATCACATACACATATATCACACACATACATGTAATACATATACATGGCACACATATACATACATCACATACATACACAGACAAGCACATACAAACACACACATATATATGCATATCACAATCATATACACACAGGCACACACACATATACACACATATCACACATATCACACACATAGACATCTTAAACAGCTCTGAAAACTGAGGAAGGTTTACTTTATTTATTTACAAATGAGATGTAGAGAAGAATTTCAGGTGTATATGTGGGTCCATCTGTACTTTCAACCCAAGTAGCTTGATGTGAGTGGGATCCAAGGGAAAAAAAAAAATGGCCAGTTCAGTCAGAGAACTACTGTGGCAGTCAGCTGGGAACAAACTCAGCATCTCCTAACGTGTATAGCACAGCAGATGCACTAATTTCAGGTAGGAGGAGCAAGCAGAGCCTCTAACCAGAGAAGCAAGGTAGGAACATGGTGATATTAAGCAATCAACACTATTTGTACCCAAAGGAGTCAGCTCTGCTGTTTCTTTTACTCTCTTAACTTTTCCCTTTTATTAAGTTCAGCGACCCTATTTTATTCTATGGCTCCCTCAAATGCCAAATGATTCTTAGCTGTCTTTATTTGCAATTCACGGTGACTCTACCTGTGACATTTGCTGAGTGGTGACTTGGGGAGAAGTGATTGTCTCTATGGGAGCACCCCAGGGGACTGAAGTTGGAGCATTAAAAGGCCATCCGTGAGTACAGAAGACTCAATATTAGTCTCAAGTGAGGAGTTTAGTAATTTAAGTTCTTTCTGCCAAAAACCTAATCTGCTCTGTGTTGCAGTAAGGGCTAGGGATAGATGAAAAGATCAGTGGGCACAGCTTTTTGGAATAGCCAAGAGCTCTTAAAGAAAACGGACTTAGATACAGACTCCTCTTCAGGCTGATATAGTGCTCACACACCCGATGTCATAATAATACTGATGCCCCTGAACATGGTCCGTAAAAATTACATAGACCTATGATTTCAAACACAGGCATTCTATTATATAAAGGAATCAGACAAAGTAATTGGCTTTATTTTATTCCAAAACCCAGATTCACTTCCATCCTCTAATGTGAAACAGATTGAGAGACTGAAATATTCAGACAGTTATTATTATTACTTTTTGTCTTTTCAATTCTTAATCTGGAAAAACGGCCCTCAAGGGCGCAAGATGGTTCAGCAGGTCAAAGTACAAGCTGTCCCAGCCTGGCAACCTGGGGTTGATCCATGGAATCCATATGAAGGCAGAAGCCACACAAAGAAGAGTTTAGAGAAATACCTCCCCCAAAGTGTTCTCTGACATGCACATCTGGACCGTGGCGCACAAGACCCAGGGCACTGATGGCAAATTTTAAAAATTGAAAACAAACTTACCTTCAAATTTCAGCTATTTCTTCTTTTCACATAATTTATTGGGGGAAACTGAGTCAGCTTAAAGACAATAAAAAGGAAGATGTACAAGAGACTTTTTCATAGAAAAATATACTTAAAATATGTGTGCCATGACTCATACCGTTCTAGGAAGGGACAAGGTGTTATGTCAAGGCACACTAGGGCTAACTATAATTGTGGCTCAGTGGATGAGGGGACAATTAGACTGGAACCAAACTGGTCTGCATTTATGGTATTGGTGGAGGAGGCTTACTGCAGTTACTGCAGTTACTTCAGTGGGAAGGTGACCAAGAAAGTAAGTAGACCAGGGTTCCAGAATATGGGGTGGTATTAGGGAACTAGTGGGAGGCCAGGCAAGCAGGAGATCCTGATGGAGTGCAATCATGTGAGATATAGCAGAAAGCAACAACACCAAGCTTCAGAAAGCACACAGTATCCGTAGCATCTATTAGTAGGTACCGGAACACCATCGGTGTACTAAATGTGGGTCAGGATCAAATCTATATGATGATTAAAGCAAAATAGAACGTCAGGCCTAATCTGGCTGAGCCTATTGGTAAGGACACATGTTTCCATTCTGTGTTAAAAATAGAGAGTAGTGATGTATGTGTGTCCATGCCGTGGTGCAGCCCGTGACTGGTATGGTAATCCTGGAAACATCATTTAAGAAAATAATAAAAAAGAATGAGAGGGAACACCCAAGTTAGTAGCCAACATACAGAGAATGCATAGCACATGATCCCATGCTTTAAAATGTTTTTGGATACATAATAATTAAGCATACTTACAGGGTACAGCTTTGTAGGTTATGTCAATACAACATAATGGGCAAACTAAGACACTAGCACTTATGTCTCCTTAAATAGTTGCCATTTATTTATGCTGGAAGGCAATTTGAGCTCTTCTTTTTCTTCATAAAATATGTAATAATTAAAAATATTTTATTTATTATTTTACTGTATGTGCATAAGTGCGCCCATGTCACGCAGTGCCCATGGAGGTCAGTAGAAGGTATCATATACTCTGGAATTGGAATTAAGGATGGTTGTTAGCTGTCATATGGGTTCAGGAAATCAAACCCGGGTCCTCTGCAAGAGCAGCCAGTGCTCTTAGCCACTGTGCCATCTCTCCAGCCCCCAGAATAGATTATAATAAAACATTGTTACTTTATTGTGCTGTAGCATTATGACTACACAGTTTTGTTCTCTTCCTGACCCCATTATATGAATGCTTGGTTACAAGCCAAGAAAACTTTCAGAATGAAGGGCATCTCCTTTCTAACACAATGACGAGATTGCTAGAAAAAGATGAAAATGTTCTCCTTGAACTTTGTGTTAAGCCCAGATTGACATTTGCTTTGTAAGAAAGTTGTAAAGTCCTAACACTCTTATACTGCAGACCTGTTGTGAATAGTTATCTACAGGATAATGAGGTCTGCAGTGTTTAGAACACACACATGCATTATATGTACATATCTTCCTTTGTCATAGCAATGGGGATCAAACCTAGGGAGTTGTGTATGCTTGGGAATCAGTCTACCACTGAGCTGTGTCTCAATCCATATAACAGATTTTTTTCTATTTTGCTTTAATATTATATCTTAAGTATCTTCTCACATCCCTGTGGCAGAATAACACCTATCATGTGGTAAAAAGTTTATTTATATAAACAACCCCTCTTGTATGTTTTTGAAGAGTTGTTCTAATAAATATTTATGCAGTGTTATTACATCCTGAGTATAAATCTTTGACTATATTTCTACTGCCCAGCATGGAAGTTACATTATCGCGAATATGCAACCTTTTAATATTCCCATATATTAATATTATTAAATATTGACTATTTTCTTTCCAAGGAGTTTGTGCCAAATGGCACAACTGCCACTAGAAAATCCTATCTGTAAATGACTGAATTTTCAATATATTTTACAGGAAGCAGTGTGCTTAGGCTGCCCTAAAGAGAAAGAAGAGCATTTAGGCTAAAATGATTTCTGTTAAGAGGTCTTACCCCCCACACCCAAATAATCTTCTGCTTTGAAAAACTTTGAAAAGACTCAGAAGAGGAAACAGGACATGTATGGCAGACTGCATGAACTTGGGAGGGGAGGGGGCATGGAGGGGAAATGAGTCTGGGTTGAACTGAGAAGTGGTGTATGAAATGTACAAAACTTCAATAAAAGATAAAAAAAGTTTAAAAAAATGTTTGAAACCATGGCCCAATAGTCCAGCTGAGTCTTTGCTGAATGAATCTCTGTTTCTACAGACTTCTTTCCTCCAAAATATAACTGGAAAATGAGATTCAAGAGGGGAAAGACGATGTATATCTTAGAAACACATATCTTAGCAGAATTTAATTATTTTACATTCCCAGTGTGTATCTAAATTGACACATTTCTAATAGAACATTCCTTATGAAACTCTCTAGCACCAGCTCCCAACCATGCATTGCAAAGGAGTAACCAGGCTGCATACATGAGGCAGGCATTCCTTAACATTAATTGAACAACAGAAACACTTTACAAACCCATGTGAGCCAAGAGTCTTCTCACAAAGAAAACCATGTTATTAAAGATGTCATCTCTGGGAGGTCAGCAGTTCAGAGGATGCATGAGGCTTTTAAACAGTTGGCTGGCTACTCAGCTCACTCCCATCCATCTTCATGGCCAGGGATAAATCACTTTTCTCTCAGATGTAGACAATATGTCACTATAATAACTTCTTAATATGATATATAAAGGCTGCTTTAAAAAGCTGTCATCCATAACATGTACATTATTAAGAGGCTTTCCAATATTATTTTTAAGTAAATAATCATGGGGACACTGTTCTGAATGACCTTTCCAGTTCAGGTAGAGGCTGATTCTTTTTGGCTCTGTGTTGCGCTGTAGGCTCTTGATCAGAAGGATCAATTAAAGATCTTTCAGCTACCAGCTAAGCAGCTTTCTTCTTCCCTCCCATGTTGAATCCACAGGCTTTGGGCTACTTAGGGAGACATATATAGGTGAGTGAAGACATACTAAGTGGGTACAGTCTCTTCAATGACTGTGAGAAGCAACAGATCACCTTTGGTTAGTTAGGCACAAAGCTCACCAGCTTCCCTAAGTCAAGGAACAAGGGCTGCATTTGGCCAAGAGGAGTTATTAATGCAGAACAAAAATGCATACTTATGTATACATATATATATATATATATACATATATATGAGATTTTTATAATGATGGTAGTTGACAATATCATGTCAAAATGTCACAAGGTTGGTCAAAATGAGTAGAAGAAAGTTAGCAAGCTCTGGAACTCTCAATAAACAGGTAGTGTCATACATGTGGAATCGGAGAAAGATGGAAGTCAAAAACTAACATTGGTAGGAGATGATAGTGGAATGGTTTGGGTGAGACATGTCCACCATTGGTTCATGTATTTGAACACGGTCTCCAGTTGGTGATGCTGTTTCAGGAGGGTATGGAACCTTACAGAGGTTGAATCTTCCTGTAGATGTAGAAGTAAGTCATTGTGGGTAGCATGAGGGTTGATAGCTTCACTTCACATTCAAGTCACTGTGCTTCCTGTGTGATTGAGATGCAAGCTCTCAGCTTCCTGTCCCGACACTATGCCTGAGGCCAGGCTTCCCTTCCCATTAAGGACTTTCTCTCTCTGGAACTTAAGCCACAATAAGGTCTTTCTTTTATAAGTTGCTTTCAGTCATGTTAGTTCATCACAGCAACAGAAAAGTATCCAATGCAGATGCATGGGAGATAAAAAAAAAAATTAACAGTGGATCCAATGACTAAAAAAGGTATTTCAATTTAATTCTGTTTCACTAACACAGTTTTAGCCAAACAGAACACATTAGCAGGCAGTCAGTCAAAGACCTGCCCGACTGTAACTCCTGTCAGAGATCTCATCATAATTGATATGTTTTTTTGACAGTCTTATGGCCACTTTTCCATTTCTGTTATCCAAAGCACTCCACAGCTTCAGAGACCCAGTCTTAACATGACAGTTTGCCTAAACGGATGTCATCAACTCTCCTCAGCAATGTAGTATCAATGTAAAACATAACTTTTATCATCAGGGGAATAAAAAATGGTCTATTCTGAGCCAAATAAGAATACTCATGGCCAAAAAGATGGATTCAGGTTGTCCCAAACACTGTGTTACAACATGGCAACAGTTACATCAACTTTTGTAACCACAGAACAAGAACTAAAAAAAAAAAAAACAAAAAAACCCCCAAAAAACCTCAAAGCATTTTCCAAAAACATCGGTGGGACATCAGCTGGATGAGTTCCAGTGAGAAACACTCTGGTAGACATTTTAGATATGATCTGATAATGTTTAAGTTATGGGTTAGATGACTCAGAGGTTAGAACTGGCTGCTCTTGCAGAGGTCCCAGGTTCGATTCCCAGCCCCCACATGGCTGATGATCATCTATAACTCCTGGTCCAGAGGGAATCTAACACCTTCTGACCTCCGCAGGCATTGGATGACACGGGCGCATGACACACATGTGGACAATACACTCATAAGCTAAAATAAAAATAATAAAAGTATTTTAAAAAGAAAGCATTTCAAAGATTTTATTTGACAGGCTAAAGGATGTTAGGTCAGACACAGAGGGGATTCAGGATAGCCCGAGATAATATGTCTCTGAATCTACAAAATCTCAGCTTTCCACAGTCAGGAAATTCTAATTAGTCATTTAACTTATGTGATCTTCAATATGGCTATAGCCTTTTTTTTGGGGGGGGTGATCCTTAGTTTGTTGCAGGAATGTTTTAATTTTTGTGGCAACACAAAAAAGCAAACATGAACATGGGTCAAACTAGACTACAGTGTCAGCGGAGTGAATTGGGGCAAAGCAAATACAGACGTCCCCTGTGAGCAAGACTTCTTTGAGCCGCAGATGAAACTGTACTAAATAAATATAAATATAAAGGCCATCTGTCCTGCGTGTGAATACCAGAACTTCTAATTCCAAGTTTTCAACTTCCAAAAAAACCATGCTTTAATTATCTATATGTGAAAATTTAATTCACAAATACTTTTAGACTTAGTTTATGATTTCTATTGACAGTAAATATTGAACTACTGTTGTAGAATGAAAAAAAATCAGTTTGTTGAAGTAATAACACTGTGTGAAGCAAATACCCTTCTTTTTCTATACTGTTTTGAACAGTTCTACTTTTATTACAGAAAAGAATATGTAGTTTAAGCCGGGCGTGGTGGCACACGCCTTTAATCCTAGCACTTGGGAGGCAGAGGCAGGTGGATCTTTGTGAATTCAAGGCCAGCCTGGTCTACAGAGTGAATTCCAGGCCAGCTGGGGCTACAGGGAGACCCTGTCTCGAAAAGACTCAAAAAAAAAAAAAAAAAAAAAAAAAAAGAATATGTAGTTTAAGATAACTGCACATAGACCCATAGCTAAATAGGACAGGAGTTCTTTAATTTTCTTGTATTTTAACATAAATCGTGGCTTTCTAAAGAAGAGAGTACCTCATTTGCTTTACTGGCAACTCAACATCCATCAGGGAACACATTTGGGAAAACATGATTTCAACATTAACACCAGCTTTTTACTTTGTTCTAAGGTCATCGTGCGCACAAAGGCACCAATGGTGACAGCTTGCATAAGACCCATAAAAAAACTTGGGCTGGAGAGATGGCCTAGCGGTTAAGAGCGCCGACCGCTCTTACAGAGGACCCGGGTTCAATCCCCAGCACCCACATGGCGGCTGAGAACCGTCTGAAACTCCAATTCCAGGAGAACTCCAGTTCAGGGGAATCCGACGCCCTCTTCTGACCTCCGCAGCATTGCACGACACGGGTGCACAAACCTGCATGCAGACAGTACATTCATACACATGCAGAAATAAATAAAATTAAAAAAATTATTAAAAAAAAACCCTCAAACTAGACAAAAACTGGTCATAGAACTGATAAAAGTGGTAAGAGTCCTCAGCTTTAGCAGATGAACTCTTGGCCTCCCATCACTGCTGGGTGAGGTAGGTATGATTTTCTTTAAGGGAATAATGCCAAGTCAATAGGCTGACCAGGCTACAGTGGACGAATTCACAGTGAGAGACATCTGAGAACACAAATGCAATTCGAAAGGCCTTAACATATGTAACGGAAAACATGAAATCTGCTGGGTACACTATGGGGAGTGCAGATAGAGCAGGAGGTCTAAATAGGATTAACAGGTATTGTATAATATCTATATCTATATCTATATCTATATCTATATCTATATCTATATCTATATCTATCTATCTATCTATCTATCTATCTATCTATCTATCTATCTATCTATTGAAAAAGTGGATCCTTCTAGCTGGCTTCAAGATTCATTTGTAATCTAAACCCTCTTTAACTGCTAAAAATCGTAACTTACTATGCCTCAAAATAGCTGTCCTTGTTGCTAAGCTTCTTTAGGGCTTTGATTATGTGCTTTGTCTAACCTGGGCTTCATGGTCTTCTCTTTGATGATACAAATCCCAAATTTAACTCATCTGCTGCAAGAGTCTAATAATGACTCAAAGGAGTTCAATACATTTTTTTCAAGTTCACAGACATGACAAATGGCAGAGGTATGAGAGGAACTGAGAACTGCTGAGACCCCCCCCACCAATCCCTCTCCCTGCTTCTGCCAGTGATTCAATTAGACCTGTCTTTTTTAATGTCAGTGGAGTTGGAGTCTGTGAAAGCCACACACGACTTTCAATTCAATACATGTCATTGAAGAATCGTATACACAAGGCAAGGTAAAAATTGAGCCTAAAATCCCATTAACGGGGTTATAATGAACATAGGCTTAAAACCTAGAGCTACAGCACAAAGTCTCAACTTAGAAAAGAAGTTAAAAATTTACTTTAGGAAATAAGTAAAATTCCTCATTTTCTCTAAAGGACTACAGTACAGGGCGGATTGTCATCTACAGGGAGACCTGTTTATGGAATGTTCCTTACCAGATTTTGCAGTGACAAAGCCTTTACTTCCCATCACATATTCAGCACAGCCACTGCAGGTTTGTGATCTGAACAGACAGAGAAGAACCCAGGGGACAAGGGTGCCTAATTTAATAGCTTTCCTTTGCTCGTTAAACTTCTAGTCATTCCTCCCTCAGATAACTGCTCACTATCTTATTTTGTAGCCTCACATAAGCCTTCATGGTTTGTAAAATTCATGTCTGTCAAGTGCAAAATCTATCTGTGATTTTTAAAAGACAAGTCGTGAGAAAATTCAAACAAATGTCTGAAACTCAGAATAGCCCATTTCTCATAATTGTAAATGTTTATGGTAGCATCTTGTTTGTCCTGAAAGCAAAATGAGGAAAATCTATGCATTTTATCTAAAGAGAAGAAAAAAAAAGTGCTCAGAAATGTAGGTAGGGCATGGCTATTAAGACTGCTCAAGAAGCCGATTACAGGTAAGTCTTGACTTGTCTCCATACCTTTACTGGACTGAGAATATGCTGGCTCTCTGATGCATTTCAACCACAGTCTCTGCTCATCCTGCGGACAGGCATGTGTAGTAAAGATCAATAACAGAAAACACCAACGAATACTGCTGTCTCACACTTGTTTCTGAATTTCTGAATGGACAGTTTAGTGTTTCCCTAGTAGGCCCCTCCGCCCATCATCCAGCATGTTTCATAAAACTCTCTTCTTTCTGCAGTGCTGTCTCTGGCTAGTGCTATGACAAAACTTGTGATTGTCTTAGTCACCTTTGTTCAAGGAACAGCTCATATAGATTGCAGCAGTTCTTTGTGATCAAGCAGGGAGTGATTTCCAAGCAATATCATTTGGAAGACGACTAGGAGGGATCCTCCATCTTGAGTGATGAAATCTAAAACACCTTATGCAAAGCATCCCATCAAAGAATGAACAAAAGCTTACAGAAGCCATTAACAACAGTTTTACAATGACATGATATAGGCATCTTTTAGGTTGACAATGACTCATTTAAATTCAACCAAAGACCTGCCATAAAATTGTTTTTAATATAAAAGTACGAAGCACTTTATTTTTTGATTTGTCTTGTTTACATGGACTCCGGGAGATATTCTGCTATCTGAACCTATTATATTTGCTTCAAATGATGTAACTATTGTTTTGGTTTAGAGGCAAGGTCAAATTGATTTTTGAAAGCCACCTAGAGGTTTTGTCTTTTAAATCTCTAGTAATATCAGAAATAGGAGAATTATCATAAATCTGGACAGTTAGTTACGGCTAACATTAAAATCAACACTGCACTTTGGAACAAGGCTTCCCTTTCATTCCTGCAATCACTGTAATACTTAATGGATTTATTTTCTCTGCTTTTTTATTTTTCTTTTTTTCTCCTCTCAAATGGAGCCAAGGGACAAAAGAATTTACTTTTTGTGCTAGTATTAAAGATATTTGCAACCACACCTGACAGTAACAGTCACCTCAGTGGCCCTAGGAAGCCTACTCTTAATGCCCAGCCATCCCAGGACTGGCTCTGGGTTTTATTCTCATTGAGAAAGTAAAGATGCCTGGACTTAAAAAGCCAAAGAAAAGGCACACACACCTTTGTATTGTCATATTTTATAGAGGAGCTGGGCACTTTTTTTCTGTATCTTCACTCACAAACATTTTAACAAGAATTCACATATACATTAATAGCACAAAACTAAACTGGACAGCACTGAAGGAGTTTACTGCAAGAACTAAGTCCTGGAGCTGGGAGAGGTCAAGTGCAAATTCGAGGTGAAGTCTTGTTAATTCATGCACAGTCTGTAGCCAATACTTCCTCTATCCCTTCTTCATAAGAAGTGGGAATAGGGACTCATTGATTACAGTTCCTTTATCTCAACGTCTCTATGATTTTGAGTTCCTAATGCTTGAAAAGCTTGAAAAAGTGGGCTGGAGAGATGGCCTAGTGGTTGAGAGTGCTGACCTTTATAAATATATATATATATACATATGTACATGTTTATATATATATATATATTACATGAAATTTGGCAGAGTAGTAAGTGAACATGCAGATAAGAGATGAGATCTAAACATGATCAAAATTATGTGAAACTCACAAAAAAATCATTAGAAATAGGATAAAAAAGATAATGTGGGGGGTGAGAGGAATCAATATGTGTTACATACATTCATGTAATTGTGAAAACCAAGTTTAATTTTAAAATTATCATACGAGGTCAGAGATGGCTCAGCAGTTAAGAACACTAGTTGCTCTTAACTCACAGGGCACCGTGTCTATAATTCTAGTGCAGTGACATCTTACAGTATGGGAGGAAGCATTTGCTCATTATATATTTGATAAAAGATTTACATACAAAACATATGACAGTGTTTCAACTCAATAATATAAAGTTCCATATTAAAATATAGGTAGAATATTTATAAGACTTTCTCTCTATATATATGATAAGTAAATGCAAAAGATGTTCTATAACTATTTTTTTTTTTGGTCTTTTTGAGACAGGGTCTCCCTGTAGCCCCAGCTGTCCTGGAACTCACTCTGTAGACCAGGCTGGCCTTGAACTCACAAAGATCTGCCTGCCTCTGCTTCCCAAGTGCTAGGATTAAAGGCATGCGCCACCACGCCCGGCTATAACTATTTTTCATAGGTAGAATATAGATATAGAGCTTGAAGAGGACTCAGAATAGTTTTGTTGTTCTTGAGACAAAGTCTCCCACTTGACATCAGTTGTTCTGGGATATCTCTGTCTTTAAGGGAATGACATTGAGGACAGATGGCATACCACTTCATCCTTACTAGGCAAAGTAGAATGAAAAAGAAATGATAACAAATATTATTTAGGATGTATATTAATCAGAACTTTCATACAATGCTGGTGAGAGTCAAAACTGGTACAGCACCTTCAAAAAAACCAATTTCACAGTTCTTCAAAATGTTAATATTAAAGCTAACATATAACTCTGCAATTTCACTTTGGGCATATATGGAAAAGAATTAAAACCAAATGTGCACACAAAAGCTTGCTTATAAAGGCTATATATCAGCATCATTTAGAATAAGCAACTGGAAATTACCTAAATGTGCATTAATTTATGAGGTGAACTGTGGAACATACATGCAACTGAATATTATTTGACAATAAAATAATGAAATGATGGTGGCATATGCTACTATATATCAATTTTGAAAATATTACGCTTAATGAAAGAAACCAGATATAGGAAGGCTATATATTATACAGTTGTATATGCAATATATAGAACAAATAAACCCAGAGACAGAAAGTACTAGATCAGTTATTCCTAGAGGCTAGGAATAGAGATGACTGATTGGCAGTCACTAATGGGTAATGCCTGCTTTCAAGGGGAGGGTGATGAAGTAGATAGCAGGGCTGATTGCTCATGCCTTATCTCATAAAGATGTATAATTTTTACTACATGGAATCTCAAAGGTCTTAAAGTTCAATCCATATGTGCGTGTGTGTGTGTGTGTGTGTGTGTGTGTGTGTGTGTGTGTGTGTATAAAAAAGAGGAGGAAGAAAGGTGACAACAAATAGAAAAGTACTGGGTATTGAGCAATGGAACCATAATACACTTTCAATAGAGATGTTAGACCAGCCCTGGGATTACTCTGAACAAAGAAACATTCTGAGATATGGCAAGAAGGCTGGCACCCTGTATCTACAATCTTAGGATGCTGGCTGCCCCCTTTGGCAGAGCTCCTCAGCCATGGCATTTCTGAGAGAGGGACTCAACTATGAGCTCCCAGTTGCTGACAACCAGCTGTCAGCAGATCTGGGAGAATGAATACTTAGTCCCGATAGTGAGGACAGAGGCTGATGGTGGGCTGCATGCCTTCGTGACACAGCATCTGTCCCTATTGTCTCAGCCAGGTAAGCCTAACAGCTCCTCTGAAAGTTTCTCATCACATTTCAGTTTCTCGACAAATGTGTTATATAAGTGATGCTGCTTTGGTTTTTGCCAGTCAGATCCCTGTATCCTAGTCTCTGGAGTCTGCCTGGTTTTGATGTGAGAGTGTCTAAAGCACATGAGCCCATGCCTTGTTTTCTGCACAGTGAGATGCTCTGGAGGTTTAGATTTTCATTTCAGAGATTTTAGAGCCCCAGATTTACCAGTCCTGCAGCTACTGGAAAATAACATATGTGCACAGGTGGGATTACAACAAGCAAGACAGTGCCATCCTCAGCTCTCAAGAGGAGAAAAGTGGACTGGACTGGCTGTTGGTTATGTAAATACATGTGTGAGAAGAGAGAGCATGAAAGGAAATATCCAGAGGCTCTCTGCAGCAGAGGGAGGGAGAGTGAAAGGGAGAAATAATAATCAAGCTAGCATAGACACTTGAATTATCCAACCATCCTGGAAGTCCTGTGTAAAGCCGAGAGAACCTGGGCTGGGGGATTAAAAGGCTATTCAGGGTCACACTACTGTTAGGAAGTCCAAGCATGCAGGAAAGAAAGAAACCGTAGTGGTCTTGGAGGCTGGGGGTGGGGGTTGTAGAGGATTAAGTTTACAGAAAGGAGTTTGACTTAGTCACAGTCTTCTAGGGTTCCTGTGCCCGGAGCCACAATGATGGTCATTCAGACCCCATGTCAGACCAGTCATGTGGCTCTCTTCTACCTGTAAACCCACCACTTCTTACAGAAATTGGGAAGTAATTTGAAAAGGGAAAATGGATTTAGTTACAAGCTGGGCAAACCCCTGGTCAAAAAGACTCCTGTGTTACTGTTTTTTTGTTTTTTGTTTTTGTTATTTTTGTAGAAGGGTTACAGTTTTTATACAAAAGATGGACTAAAGCCAGGAAATTCGGATATAGTAATGTCAGAACTCCCAGAAGTCTATTCCTGGGAGGTGAGTGTCTTCTTTGGTCAGCACCAGGGTTCAGCATTTCCTTTCCTTCAGCAAGAGATTCCGGAGGAAATTCTAAATCGACTGTAGAATACTTTATGTATTGTTTTTATTGTATGTGTATGAGTGTATTTCCTGCATGTGGGTAAGTGCACCTGTGTCATGAAACACTCATGGAGGTCAGAAGAGGGCATTAGATCCCCTGGAACTAGAGTTATGAATGGTTGTTAGCTACCATGTGGGTACTGGGAATTGAACCTGGTTCTTCTGTAAGGGCAGCCAGTGCTCTTAACTACTGGGCCATCTCTCTAGCCCCAAGGAAATTCTAGTTCTTAGGAGTCCATTTTTCCAGTAGTCTGATGACCACAGGGATGGACGTAAGTGTCTATCTTTAGAATGTCAATCTCCTCTCCTGTCAGCATTTCAGAAGGACAGCTGTAACTAACTTGGACAAACCTTGACCTAGACCCATACTCCAGCACTACCTGGGTAGGCATTCTGGTGGCACTTGCTTCTTAGTGTATTCTAATGAATTTCCCTTTAACTCCAGACCTAGCTACACTAGTTCCTCCTATTGCTTATAAAGAAAACAGTACCCTTCTGTTTAGGATCTCCATGTCTTCAACTGAGTCACAGGTCCTCAGGGCAGCCTTTTCTAAGTTTATATAGACCAGGGAAGTAAATTAGTAGCTAGTGTGTTAACCACTCTTCAGAAGAACTATTGTTTATATGAACAAGGGAAACAGAGATTGTGCTTCTAGTATAAGCCTTTGCATATATTTTGTCTTGTTTTCTCTTCAAAATAATGATGACTATAACATGTGTATATCTTTGAATGAGAGAACATGGTCAGAGAAGGTGAATAAATTGTTCTATTCTCTGCTGCTATTAAATGCAATATTGCAATTCTCTCCAAAGTTTCTTGTAACACAGTTTAATTATTGTGTACACACAATAGTGCTAACTTTCTGAACAGGTTTATGTAGGATGATTACCTGTTACTCATGTTAGGATTTTAGATTGCCCACTACTTAATTCAACTACACCATGCTGTAGTCCTCTGCCATCTAGCTAAAGACCCATCTTTCTAAGTTAGAAGTCTTTCCTAAATTTAGAAAGCAGAGACAAGATGACTAGGGAAGTAGTATGGAAGAAGAATTGGACATTAAAAATGAATTAACAGTAGAGAGAGACCTCTTCTATAAATGTTTCTGCCTGGTGTTTAGAAGAAATGAAATCTTAGACTAGAAGTGACATGAGAAGCTAGGTCAACACAGGTAACTGCAGAGCAGAGAAAGGGCATCCAACGGGAGGCAAGGATGCCCACATGGCTGTCAGTTGGCCAATGTTACCATCACAGGCCTGAGTCCCCTCTTCTCCTCTGGCTGTGATGACACTTGAAATAAGCAGAAGTGTCTGCAAAGGAAGGAAGTGCTTTGCTTGGATAGGGCAGTAGAATTTGAATGATTTTTAAAAGAATGTAGTAGTCTTTGAAAATTACTTTTAAATTGCTACTATCATTTTTACCATCCACTGAAAAATGATTTTTGATCACATAACTACAAAGGACTGGAACAAAACAACAACACGCCGCTAAGGTGAAGCACAAGTCGACTGCCCTTATTTTGTCATCTTATCTATTCTCTAATGAGAAACCAGAGAAATGGATTAAAAGAAAGGTCACCTTTTATTTAGCAGGAGGAAATGTATGCAGATAGCTGATGCTGTGAACTACTTAACAAAATGAGCTCTGGTCTGGAACAATGAACACTGAGGAATAACTCATTTCTTACAATAAGTCAACAGCTGCCAATAGAGAGTGGGGGAGCCTTGACTAATGGGACTTCTTCTATCCTGGATGCCACTGATGTAATTCAGGTGGTTTAAAGAGCACTAATATAAAGGAGATACAATTTCAATTATTGAGAAAAAAATTCATAGACTTCCCTTAAAGTAAACATGAGCTTGTTATCTACATGTCTTGCTAGAGAAACAGTGAACACAGCAAGCGCAGAGCTTAAATGACACTGGAAGCAGAAATAGAAACATAAGAATATATGAGTTATTGCTGTGCCTGGGACAGTCATAAAGAACTTATTGATTTGGATGTGTGTATGTATGTGTTTATCTATTTTTATTTTATGTATATGAGAGTTTTGCCTAGAGGTATATAGGTCCACCATGTGCATGCAATGTTCATGGATTCCAGAAGAGGGCATCAGATCCACTGGAACTGAAATTACACTTGTTTTTTTTTTTAATTTTTTTTTTAATTTTATTTATTTCCGTATGTGTATGAATGTACTGTCTGCCTGCAAGTTTGTGCACCCGTGTCTTGCAATGCCGCGGAGGTCAGAAGAGGGTGTTGGATTCCCCTGGAACTGGAGTTCTCCTGGAATTGGAGTTTCAGACGGTTCTCGGCCGCCATGTGGGTGCTGGGGATCGAACCCGGGTCCTCTGTAAGAGCGGTAGGCGCTCTTAACCGCTAGGCCATCTCTCCAGCCCTGAAATTACACTTGTTAGCCACTACGAGGGTGCCAGACTAGAATTCCAGCCCTCTGGAAAAGCAGCTGATGCTCTTAACTGCTGAGCCACTCTGCATCCCTGAAAATCTTACAGTATTTCTATTAAATGTTAAGAGACAAAAGTCTCACTGAAAATATGAAAATAAGAAAATGGCAAAAGCATAGATAAGGCTTGTTAAGGATCTAATATATGCCAGACATAGTTCTGTGTTGATTTCATCTAGCCCTCACAACAATGGTAAGATGGAGTTTATAATGAGGTTGTTAGGTCCTAAAATTTACAACATCATAACAGACAAATCAAGATTCTAAGCTATTCACCTGGTAAGTGGCATCAATTCCTTAACTTTTATTTTCACATTTGTGTGTGTGTGTGTGTGTGTGTGTGTGTGTATGTGTGTGTGTGTGTATGCCTCAGGGGTATGGGTGGAGGTGGAGTTAAGAAGTCAAGTTGTAGGAGTCATTTTCCCAATCATGTAGAACTCAGGATTCAGGATGTGGTATTAGTATGCCAACATTACAATTACCTGAATAAAAAAAATCTTGACACATACATTTAGTTTGTAAGAGTGTGTCTAAACTCAAGGAAAAGTCTTTCCCCTAGACATTTGTGCCCTGGAACTGTGCTAAGAGAACTGTGTTTGGAACTGTGTCCTTCAGTCAGATCTCACCCATGTTTTTATTCAAATGGTTTCTCCTGCTTCAACTGGGCACTTACAAGTTTGGATCCAGCCTCATCTTCAACAATCTTGCCTTTTCATCCTTGGTTCTAGAATATCTCATATATACAAAGTCAAATATCCTTTCCCAATCTTTGTGCTTTCATTGAAGATGGGCATGCTGTCTTTCAACACTGATATGTTAATTCTCAAGACTAGCCACATTCATTCATTATTTTTGGGGGGTTGACTAACCAATAAGGGTTCTCAGGGCACAAGATTATGTGTCTAGGTCATAACAGCACATGGTCACTGAGCTTGCCAATATTAATTAAAAGTCATTAGTCTGAGTTCTGTCCATTTTATTAGTCATTCTTGTACCAGGGTTCAGCACTCAGGCTGTCAGGCTTGAAAGAAAAGGCCTTTATGCACTGTGCTACCTCACCAGCCTGATGTTAACTCTTTGAAGAGTAGCTATTCCACTCCTCCCTGCTATACCAAGGCCTCCGCCATTTCATCTATTCGTTTAAACAGTTACCTTCTTACTCTCGAAAACTCCCCTCCAACCAGATTCTTGCCTTGTGTATATGTTTGATTTGTTCCACTTCTTTTTTTTTTTTAATTTTATTTATTTATTTATGTGTATGAATGTCCTGTCTGCATGTAGGTTTGTGCGCCCATGTCGTGCAATGCCGCGGAGGTCAGAAGAGGGTGTCCAGGGAACTGGAGTTCTCCTGGAATTGGAGTTATAGATGGTTCTCAGCCACCATGTGGGTGCTGGGGATCGAACCCGGGTCCTCTGCAAGAGCAGTCGGTGCTCTTAACCACTAGGCCATCTCTCCAGCCCCCGATTTGTTCCACTTCTGTCCACTGAGTTTTGCTGTTTCAAGGCTTAGTCCTGTGTGTTCCTCTTTTAACATCTTCCCAGGAATCTGCATCCATGATGTTCATCTCTAAATGCTACATTTCAAAGATTTCCTCATATGCCAGTTATAGCACTTGAGCCCAGCCTTGGAGATCCACTTGAGTGCTACTTCCTGTTTCCATATTTTCTGAATCTTACTAGGATACTGGAGATCAAGCCTGCAATCTTCCAACTCTGTATGAATAAAAACACACTCATCCTATAGAACTCAGTCATGGACCTGGCATAAAATGTGTGTCAATATTACTACAGACAATGAAAATGATAAAATTACTTTTAGGTTTAGAAAATTATTCTACTTCCATCGCCTCATCTACTATACCATCTTATTAGATATTCATAAGAGTCTGAGTTCATATTACTCTATTTTACCATAGTAGTTATATTATGCTGTAACATTGTTTCCTTCATGTTACCCTAAGGGAAATGAGAATCATTGGTACGAGGCTACTTTGTTGGAAAATTGTACTTGGTTTTGGCAACTGCTTAGGGTTTATACTCAATGTATAGTTGATAAATGAATGTATTAGTTACTTATCTGTCAGTATGATAAAACACCATAATCAAAGCAAGTTATAGAAGAGTTTATTTGGCTTACAGTTCCAAAGGAATAAATCTATTCTGGTAGGGGAGGCAGAACAGAACAGGGTCAGAACAGAACCTAAGAGCTCATACCTTAAAGCACAGGCAGGAAGCAGAGACAGAGCCGATGGTGCAAACGTGGAAGCAGGGCAAGGTTATGTACACTCAAAACCCATTCCCAGTGACATGCTTCTTTCAGCAAGGCCACACCTCCTAAGGGACCCTACCTAAATAGCCATCCACAGGAGACCATTTACCACATGTACAACTACTTGAAACTATAGGGGACATTTATCATTCAAATCACCATGATGAGTAAATGAATAAACAAATATTCAGATTAGGACTACTAACTCCAAGTATCTCATC
Source organism: Rhizomys pruinosus (assembly GCA_009823505.1). Classification (NCBI taxonomy): domain Eukaryota; kingdom Metazoa; phylum Chordata; class Mammalia; order Rodentia; family Spalacidae; genus Rhizomys; species Rhizomys pruinosus. Next base: position 181,136 of record VZQC01009989.1, read on the forward strand.
ATAGTGGGATTTATGTGAAAGCATACCTGTTTATGTTTTCTTCATAAAGTCTTACTTCAGTACAGTCTTCAGAGTTTGGGTTTTGTATCATCTCACAATTAGTTTCAGCATAGATCAAACTCATTAGCTGATTCAGAGAGAGATAAAATATCTAGCCTAGTTTAACAGGAGTAAATTCTCTATTAATGATTATAAAATATGCACGGTGGCTTCAAACAAGGCTAATCTTGAAAACTTCACAGCTTGATCCCCATTATAAAATATTTCTTGTGCTCTTTAAAACTTCTATAACAGCATTATCATAATAATTCAGGATTCAAGATATCATTGAAATGAATCCACCTTTTTTTGTCCAAAGTAAATGGCATGTAGTTACAACAGGTCAATAGAAGATTTCTGTCTGAGGCAGAAACTGAATTTCAAATAAATATGTATGAACAACAAATTTGCTTAACATTTAAAGAACCAGGCAGCTCTGAGAGAAATCTGACTTTTCTAAATTATAAGTGCATTAGGTCTGGATGAAGTAAGGTAGGTTGAGGTAGAACAGAAGATATTATGTAGTTAGTTCTCCTTCATTAGAGTCAGCAATGTGAAAACAACATTCAAAAAAATCTGTTCAGTTAGAAAATTTACATATAACAATCTCTGAGTTTAATTTGGGGATTTATGAGGAAAAACTTCTGAGACTCCCTATAAAATACAGCACATACATATTAAACATATCTATAAAACCAAAGTTTAAAAAGCTTTAAAGACCTATGTTTCAGGTTCTGATTTTTGTGTCTAGATCTACCAAAACAAAAAAAAAATTAGCCAATATCCATGGTCCACATATCCAAAAGAAGTTATGTTGGGCCTTCTTATCTAAGTTAGTATCACTTATCCAGGCTTCTGGTCCTACAACTGATTCCCTCTCAGAAGTGAGCTGACCTCTCACTTATTGATGGTCCTTCTTCTTAGTTCTTTTACTCACCTCTCTCTTCTTAACTCGTAAGTCAGGTCTGCAAGAATTAGCTATCCTCTGAGTCACTGTCATCTGAATCAAGCAGAATACTGTCTAGCAAGGACCTAGGAAGATGTTCTAAAGACCTTCTGGGTTTATGTACTAATGACACATGTCAACTCTAAAAGGAATCTCAGACATGTGGAACAATCAAATCTTAAAAATGCTTCTAGAGAGAAGCAGTATGAAAAATTTTAACCAGCAGGTCTGAATTTAAGTAGGGCATCCAATAACTTCTTTTTCTTTAGTAGTTGAAGGACCCTCAAGGAAAGCCTACTTATTATCTCTTGTCTTTTATGGACCTCTGGTGTGGGAATGAGGATTGTAGACTTGAATATGAATTTTTATGTAAAAAAAAAATGTGTGAGTGGCGAAATGGATGTCAGTTAAGGGTGCTTCCTGGTCATCTAGGAGACTGCAGTTGGGTTTCTAGGGCTCGTAAGAGGGGTTTACAACCACATGTAGCTGCAGCTCTAGGGGATATGACATCCTTTTCTGACCTCTGTGGTATCCACATAAATGTCACACACACACACACACACACACACACACACACGCACACACACACACAGAGAGAGAGAGAGAGAGAGAGAGAGAGAGAGAGAGAGAGAGAGGAAACAAATTTTTATAAGACAATAACTTAATGAAATAAAGCATATAATCTGATCATACAAAAAACATAACATGAGGCTGAGGATGTAGCTCAGTTCATAAAGTGCTTGCAGAATATGGAAGCAATCATGAGTTCAATATCCAGTGCCATTAAAAACACCAGGTACAGTGTTGCATGCCTACAGTTTCACCACTCAGCTAGTAGAAGAAGGAGGATCACAAGTTCAGGTTTGGAGTTCAAGGCCGTTCCGAGCTACAAGAGACCCTATCTACTCCAGAAAACAAACAGACAAAACAAAACAAATGAACACAAAATCAGAATGGTAAACCAATACTGTCTTATCTATTTATTCAGACAACTTTGTGGTAATGGATAAATGACAATCAACAGTAATCAAACAATAAAAGAAAAACAAACAAAGCAAACAATAACAGCAAACCAGTACTCATCTGTTTAGATATAAACTTGGAGCTCACTAATGGATATGAACTCTGAAAAGCTATAGCTTGAAAGTGTTATTATTGAGAAATTATCTATGTCAGAGTGTTAGCTATAGTCATTAAAATGGCTATTTGTGAAAAAGAAAATATATCAACAGAAAATAATGTAGCACTCAAAACAAAAGAGCATCACATCTTAAAGGAGACTTGAGACATGCAAATATTATGAGCTCTTCAATTTAGATCAACATATTCATTAAAACGAGTTAGTATGAATTATTATAAAATTAAATGGAAATATATTTAATTTCTTTGAAGCACTGCAGAATTATTACAGAATTTATCAGGCTTATATACATAAATAAGATTATAAATAAATAAATTATACATAAATAAGATTATAAATAAAGTGGTAAACAGAACACTGAAACTGTATCTGCCCTTTTCCAGGAATCACAACAAAACTGAACATCAGTTTTATGATAAAGACCACCCGCACTGGAGTGAGTAAGCCCAGATTCCTACTGCAAACTACACCTTAAATGAGCAGTAAATTTAAAGTCATTTAACTAGAAAAACAAAATGACTCAACTATTCTCCATCATCATGAAACAGCAAGAAAAAATATAACCATGGTTTTGAATACTGACAGAATGAAATTTTTAGAAAAGTCATAACCTCCAGTGGCTTTCTTCCATGATCGTGGTGCGGTATCCAGCTCTCAGGACTCTCAGACACTAAAACATGTTATTCTTAGGACAGAAGAATTTTCTATCAAAACCTCAACAAAATCATGCATATAACTTTCAAAGTAAGTTAGGTGTTCAGAAACAAATCAAGTACACAAGAATGCACCCTTCCATTAAAAGCAGCACACACACACACACACACACACACACACACACACACACACACACTCATACTTCCCTGTACCAGACATGGTTCTGAATGCAGATTTAGTTAAGTGGCAGATCTGTGAAGTCCAAGTCCACCTGCAAAGGGCATAAAACCTTTAAGTGTCAGGTGCAGGAACAGGATGGTGAACTGTATGTAGCCTGGCCTACTATACTGGGAATGCACAACACTCTCCCATTCATCCAGTTCATTTGTCGATTTCCTACTGGAGAAAGGCTACAATGCTTTTCCTAAGAGTATGGTTAAAAGCAAGGAAAAACCTTAATCTTCATGTCATGGAGCAAGTGAAGTTATAAAGTTGTATTTTTACAATGGACCTTTACACATCAGTGAAAACTGCTTACATGAGAGAATACAAATGGCTTAAAATCTGTAGTTGGATAAAAGTAGTAGGTATGATATCATCTGTATAACCTTGAAAAAGAGAGGAACTTGAAATTATTAATGAAACCTTTAGGAATATACAAGGAATTGGTAAAAATTGATTGCAGTTGGAAGAGAAAGTAGGAAAGTCAGAAAATTGAGGGATGAGGGGAGGAAGGAAAGGAAAGTGGGTGGGGGAGAGAGGGGAAGGGGGTAATTGTCACAACATTTAATGCTGTGAGAGGGTAGGGGTAAACTCACAGCAATTGTGGTTACTTGCATGAGACCTACACAAATCACATCGGCTACATTTTGACATACATGGGGCAGATGGTTTTTAAGCTCCGCCCTCTACTGATGAGCCACTGGCAGTGGATAGTTGCTTGTGGAGAGAGACTCTTTCTTTACTAAGGATATGGCATATGATAGTTTTCCCACACTCTGGTGGGTGGTTCCACATCCATGTATAAAATATAGTAATAAATGGACCTAGTTGGTTATTAAAAAGAGAGACGTGCTGGGTGTGGTGGCGCACGCCTTTAATCCTAGCACTTGGGAGGCAGAGGCAGGCAGATCTTTGTGAGTTCAAGGCCAGCCTGGTCTACAGAGTGAGTTCCAGGACAGCTGGGGCTACAGGGAGACCCTGTCTCGGAAAGACCAAAAAAAAAAAAAAAAAAAAAAAAAATAGAGACGTGAAGTTTGGGAGGAGGGTATGATAAGGGGTATGGAAGAGCGTTGGAATGAAAAGTGAGGGTTGAGCATGGTTATTATTCATTATAATAACCTGACAGTGGGAGTTACTGAGGACAATAAGGAAACAAAGCTAGTAATTTTTTCTCATCTTTAATTTTAATAATGGAGGAAGGAAAGAAGTGGGGAAGGAGGATCAGGAAGAGGAGAAGAGAAAGAAAGAAGGGGTGGAGGGAAGGAAACTTAGAATCTGCTATGCCTTTCCTTAGCTTCCATTTTACTTTTTTAATTTTAGGTTTATGAGTGTTTTGTCTGCACGTGTGTAAGTGTGCCTGTGATGTGCAATGCCTGCAAAGGGCAGAAGAGGGAGTTGGATACCCTGAAGCTGAAGTTAAGGAAAGTTGTTAGCCACCACATGGGTTCTGGGAACTGAACCCAGGTCCTCTAGAAGAGCAGCCGATGAGTGATCTTAACCACTGAGCAACCTCTTAATTGTTATTCATTGTCTGGCAACATGGCATGGCAGGGCTCTTTCCCTTCTTAATGTGCATGGAGCTTTTCTCCCAGTGCTGAGTAACTGGTTGAAAATTAAAACTGAAACTTCTCTGTAAACATACAGGAAATCAATGAAAGCTTCATTAAAGCACACTATCCAAGGTAATCATAATTTATTTTCTAAAGTATTTTGAATAACAGGAAACTTTTCAATAATCTTCACTGTGCTTTAGCTAATAATGCCATTAATTAGTTTCCTTGAGCGACTTCCTGGGTGTTTTATAAACGATTTCTTATCCTTTCTCCTGGGGAAGAAGTCATCATGCATTCAAATTGCAATCAATGAGACAACTCTACAGAAAGAGGCAATCCTCTCCACTGAATCTGCCGCAGTGATTTCTTGTTCTTAACCTGAACTGCAGAGAAGACTTGAGGATGGAAGGAATATCTCAGGCAACTCCTTTGTCAGATGGATCAGGGAGTATTGGGGGTTAAATATATCAGTGAGGCAGAATGAACACCAGACACAGAAAAACAATGTCCACTAAGTGCCAGATTCACAGATTAAGTAGGACAGTAATGTAGTTGACTTTGGGAACACTAGTCATTGTCCTAAGCCAGCACTGATGAATGTGCAAAGAATTGATCGAAAATTTTCTTTTATCAAGATATAGCTCAAAAACATCTTTCAGGAATCCACGATGTAAAACTTGTATGTCTCTTTATTTAGATAGTCCTGCTGGTATGAGAATTAAGACTCCATATAAAAATGACTCCCTATCCAGCACTTGGGAGGCAGAGGAAGGCAGATCTCTGTGAGTTCAAGGCCTGCCTGGTACATTGCAAGCACCAGGCCAGCTGGGACTAAAGACCAAAAAAAAAAAATGACATCCTATAATCTCATATTAAAAGAAATATAACACAAATTCATTCACTCCAGACTGGAAGCAAAAGGCTCCTATTATAATATTTTTTAGGTTTATAATATAATTCTCACAAACTACAGTAATATCCTTTTAATAATAAAATAATAATAGAGATCTTACTAATATTTGTTGGCTACTACCAAAGTAGTGGAGTGCATGAAACACAGTGTTATCTTACTTACATCCCACAGCGGCCTTAGAGAGTAGGAAGAAATGCTTTAGTTTGTATAGGTAAAGAAACTGGTCAATGTCAGCTGAACTACCAGTTTAATTTTCTATTGGTTATGGTGTGGTGGGGGGTAAGAATTGAAACCAGGCCTGTTGGGCTCCAGGAGACCCTACTACATCCCTATAGTCTCTTGGCTTGACTTTCTAGGATCCAGAAATAGCATCGGATACTGGAAACTGAATCTGAAGTTCTATTTCAGTGCTGTCTTATGAATTGTACAAAATAAAAACAAGCATATGAAGGAATAATTGCTCACCTCATATAAGCACAATGAAGAAAGACAGACCATGTATGGTAGACATTCATCAGGAGACTGTGATGGAAGAGATGTTTGAGGTGGGTCTAGAGGGAGTAGGCCCTTAAAAACTGGACAGGATAGAAGATACTTAGAACAAAACTAAAACATAAAACATGATCATAAAAGTAGAATAAAGAGACTGAAAAGTTGGCTTTGAGGAGCAAGGAGTGCTTGTACTTCAACTAAGTTCTCATTCACAGAAAAGTGTGTTGAAAAGCAGAGACACAGAGCCTAGAGCTGAGGGGAATCTGGGAAAAAAATGTCTGATACTGCCTTCTCTTCAACACCACAGTCCACACAGAATATGGTTCCTCATCTCTCATTCACTATCATAAGGTCACCAGGGAATCTGTGTGAGGATTGAATTCTGAACACCATCCACTAAATGAGAGTAAGTTCAAAGTGAAGCAGATGAAAATGATGTGGTTGGCTTAAGATATCTAAGATCCCTTAATCCCAATATGGCATCAAATTTGCCCATTTTCTCTAACCGGAAGCTAACTAATGCTTCCTTAGATAAGTGTGTGTCAATCATACCACATGTGGTGACTTTTGTGGTGAAGGGAGGTAGATTTGAAGATGAATACCTTCTGAAAATATCTTTCAGAGTAAACTGAAATGCCAGGACTCCTATACTAACATCAGTCTTGATTCTCTGCATTTCCAAACCCAGATAAACATAGGCGGTTGATTGGCAGCAAACCTAAAGCGACATGAGGAAGGATGCAAAGATCATTCTCACTCCTGAGGGCTCTGGGCTGTAACAAACACTTTATGTCTATCTACCTTCTTACCGGAGCCTCACTTTAAAGTACTGGAATCTGGGGGCTGGAGAGATGGCCTAGCGGTTAAGAGCGCCGACCGCTCTTGCAGAGGACCCGGGTTCGATCCCCAGCACCCACATGGCGGCCGAGAACCGTCTGAAACTCCAATTCCAGGAGAACTCCAGCTCCAGGGGAATCCGAGACCCTCTTCTGACCTCCGCGGCATTGCACGACACGGGTGCACAGACACCCGTGCATGCAGACAGTACATTCATACACATATAGAAATAAATAAAAATGCCGGGCGTGGTGGCGCACGCCTTTAATCCTAGCACTTGGGAGGCAGAGGCACGCGGATCTCTGTGAGTTCGGGGCCAGCCGGGTCTACAGAGTGAGTTCCAGGACAGCCAGAGTTACAGGGAGACCCTGTCTCAAAAAGAATAAAATAAAATAAAATAAAATAAAATAAAATAAAATAAAATAAAATAAAGTACTGGAATCTGGGGCTTGGAGCCCTGGCCTTTCCCCCTGTGTGATCACACCAACAACCTTGTTGTGATTTACTGGGTATTCGCTAAGCTCAATTTATCCAAGCTGTATATTTCTGCACCTCGTATTCCAGTTTTCACCACAACCCTTCAAGAAGGTACTATTGCATCTGCTTGTTGCTCATGAACTGGAAGAATGGAAAGCTTAAGAGCTGTTGCTTATAACACACAGCTAAGGAATTCTGCTGAAGGAAGCAAGGGTGCCTAATGAGAGAGGCCAACACTTTCTTACCCCATGATGAGTCCAAATGCACCACTTGTCTCTTCCATTGCCACCCCTATGAAGGGTGTCAGAGATTCTGATTTTTATAATCATTCAAGAGAAAAAAAAGCAAAACAAGAAAAAAAAAAAAAAAACTGGGAAGAGAAGCCCTTTAAGCTAAGTGATTATAAACAACAAGATTTCTAAGATTTACAAATGAGATTATTGAACTAACATTTGTGTTTTTAAATGTGCCCTTCAGCAAAGATAAAATAAGCAAACTTTCCTTCATGCATTTGTCTTCATTGATTTATCAGGAGATGGATGGTAATCAGATTTCCCTATCTATCCTGTCAGTAGAGCCCACACAAATAAGCGCAAGAACAATTTATATGCAGTTTATAAGGATATTGACTGTGCACTTCTAAATTAAACCTTTAAAACAATTTGTACACCCACACATCAGGTCTTCTAATTCCCCCATCACACCACAATAAACTTCACTGATGGTTTTATTATTGGTTCAACACAGGGACATTTCCTGGAGGTCTAATGTTTGAGAAGAAGTATCCAGTTTAGCCCCTCATAGAGCTCCATGTGAATCCCAAATTAACTAAAAAAGAATCAAGTAGCTGCCTACATCTTCTTTAATATTATTTAAAGCATACTTTCTTCTACTATAAAATCAAATTTTATGTTAGCTCAGAGAACTGAGATAAGGAAAAATAAAAGCATAACTAAAGAGGCTGGTGGGCCAATCTGCATTGTGAATGGTACTTCTTTTCACTATTAACCTGGAGTGTCACATACTTGGGACCTAAAAGATGTACGTTTCCCTTGAAATCAGTGTGTCTAAATGTTATTCAGATGTCTAAACACTTGTCATCTCTAGATTATTTTATATTAGTGCATTGAATTTGAGTTTATTCACCTTGAAGAGTATATTTGTTCTCATAGTATTTAGACCATGAAGAATCAACTCAAGCTGAGTTATCAGAGATAAGATGCTTTTAGTTCTATTTTTTTGTTATTGATCACCCTCATCCAAATTTCAGACACTAACATTTATTTGGAGAAGCTAAGAATTTGTGGCACTTGTTTCTCAGTCTTCATTAATCTAAATTCTCTCCCTCTTTCTTAATACCCAATCATTCTTTCAACATCTATGATCCACAAGATACTAGGGTAAAAACATTTTTTTTCCTTAAAGAATATAGTAAGGGTCTAGGAACTTGGCTTAATTGGAAAAGTACTTCTGGTGAACTTAATCCATTCTAGTATGCAATTGATATTAACATCGTTTGATGCAAAGTAAACATATATGTCAAGGTAGAATTTTCTTAATTTTTGGTAAGAGAAGCCTTCGAATATGAATGTAGGTCAAAGAAGCTTGCCTGCAAGAGAGGTCAGAGAAAACAAAACGTGGGGCAGCAATGCATTCTGGAGAGTGGTAAATTGCAAACGTCTGCTGGAACAGATAATCTGAATTTACCATCACTTCATACAGACATTGAATGGGAAAAACAAATACCACAGAGCCGTGTGAGCATATCCATCTTCCAGAATATTCCTCTTTTAAGAAATCCTCTACACTCATCAAACAGCCTTAAAAGATAAACCACATTTGCCAGGTTAACAGGCATTTTGTCAGCCCTGAGCCTGTCATATTTGAGTCTTTACTGTCATTCCATAGCCTAGAGACAGGAAACTGAGGATTACAATTTTCTGTCTGTACAAAGCCTAAAATTATGAACTCTGTGGATAGCAGTGACACCTTGATTAACCCCCCACTTCTACAATGCCACAGCTTAACACTTTTAGTTTATTGTTGGGTGGCTTGGCACTCTGCTAATGGCTCTGATTTCAACTGGAATATGTCAGCTCAATTGTTTTGAAAATAGGAAGGAAAATGAGAAATGAGATAGTTTTCTCACAATGCCATGTCAAGATGTGAAGACAAAGTGGGAGTCACATCTTCAGCTATGCATTTCTTATGTCTTTGAGTCTTGTGCTCCAAATCTTAATATATATTGATCCATATATTTCTCCCAGTTCTGGGATTTCAACATGGTGATTGAAGTTCCGCATTTAAGGAACATAAAATAAATATACAGACCCAGTGGACAAGACTTTGAAAAATAACTTTTCTTTAACAGAGCACACTAGCTTCTATACGAAAATAATATTCCAGAACATTGCCTGCATTATCAGGGCTCAGGTTCCTGAAATGTCTTTGTAGCATTCACTTTATCTTCATTCACAATTTTTCTCTCTGAGCAAAATGTTTATTTACACTCATCTCTGGCTTTCTCTTCTTCAGAGGTGATGTCTTTGTATCTCGTTGCCTTGGTTAAAGCCTTCTTAGGGTTTGCAGGTGATAGCTCTGCAGCCTGACTCTATCCTGCAGCCCTCAGTTCCCTGTTTCCAGCTGAAATCTAAGCCTAAGGATTTCAACTTTGTTCATCACATTGCCCTTAAAGAAAGCGAAAACCCAAACTTGTTGACTCCTCATCACATTAAAAGGCTTTCCCCTGGTATATGGAATTATTTAATTACTTGGTACTTTGTAGCCTTTTAGTTCATTATTGGGTGGCTTGGCACTCTGCTAATGGCTTTAATTCCATCTGTAATATATCAGCTCATTTTTTTTTAAAATAGGAAGGAAAATGAGATTGTTTTCTCACATTGTCATGTCAAGGTGCGAAGACCATGTTGGAGTCCCATCTTCAGCTATGCATTTTATATGTGGCCAACTTTATAGAACTTCAAAATATTTTGATACATAAAACAGACCTTCATCATTTTATCAGCATTGACAAGGAGAGAAATTTTATTAAATTGTAGATTTGCCCTCACATGCAAGATTGACTCTCTTATTTCCCATAAAATCCCACAGAGCGACGTAATGTAAGTCAATATTTGTGAAGTGAATTAATGGTACTCATTATTAGATTGCAGACAATTTACTGTTAGAGGTCAAGTTTGCTTTTCTGTCTATAGACAAAAGGAATTAAGGCATGATAATTAACCTAGGGCTTGTACCTTTGATAAAACCAAAACTGAAAAATCCTATAAAAGGGCTATTTAGTCATCAGCAATGTCCTGGAAGACACAGATGGGCAGGGGTGGTGAGAAGTGTGATAGCAACAGAAGACAGAGAATTAAGATTCAGGCCCAAGAGAGTTAGGAGGAGGGCTGGAATGTCTAAGGGGAAGTGAAGAAAACCAAAGGCAAAAACCTCGAGGAAGGTTTTGGAGTCAAGGTTCTCATCTAGATGTGGACAAGAACTCTACGTGTGTGCTAGGGTCTAGCTCACTATTCTTGGGCTTTGAGCCCTATATGGAGCCAGGATCAGAGAAGAGTAGACAGAAAGGAAGCAAGTCAAAAGCGTTCATGGAAATCACTATTTTATTTTATTTATTTTATTTTACATTAAAATTTATTATTATTAGGTATATTTTTTGTACAAGATTATGTTGCTAATCAAATCTAGACCCATATCCCCCACCTTACCCCCTCATCCCACCAGAGCTCATGCATTTTGCCAAAGATGTTTTTCATCTTTTTCTCAGTCTTTCTCAAAATTCTCGATGTGGAAGTTGACTGTTTCCATTTTAGCTGCCCCGTTGCTGGGAAATAGCAATAATATTCACTGTGTTGGGAGCAAGTCTTGAAGTACTCAGTAGAAATAGCCCACACTTCCCTGTCCCTTTTCTGTCCTCCTGGCCAGTAGCCTACACAAGGATACCATTAATTTGGTATGCTGATTTTATGACACTGCACCAGGCTCCTTGGTTCAGAAGGGTCCCTAGGGATCCTACCAGCTACTACTCCATCTGGCACATGGATGACCACATCTGTACTCTCACTTAATACTGCTGGGTTTTGGCTGGAATTTCTTGGAAGACTATAAAACCTATGGCATTCTAGATTTTAACAAGGCTTTCCTTAAACTAGGCCATATTCTTACCCTCCTCATTTTCTAAATCCCAGAGATCTCAAGATACCCAGGCCATCGTTTAATTCTCATGAACTTTTGTTAGCATGCTGATGCTGGCTAGCTCTCATTTACCTGCCTAAGTCCAACTGAGCCCCCAAGTCCATGTCATCTATAGGACCCTCATCTGCATCATTTCATTCTGCAGTCAGGGTGATGACTGGCATTAAATTCTCCCAACAAACTGTGTCTCTCCAGTCACATGTGTAACCTTATTAGAGCCACAACTCTCTGCATTTTAGGGGACACCAGAACAGCTAGCCCTGCTGTGTGTCCTGAGGGCAACAGGTAAGAATGTAGGAATGGGAAATATGACAAAATTGAAGTTGGTACCATATAATAAAAGACCTTGAACTCTACAGTTATCAGCCTGACTCCATCTTTCTAGGACTCTGTCTCCTAATGGTGGCCTGTGAATATTCTAAGAACTTTTCATAATTCTCCTTTTGATTGCTAACATGAATAAGGATTTATGATTCTATCTAAAATCCGAAAAATAAATGTTGAATTTTTATTTACAAAAGTAGCTTATTACTCTCCTTTCCTTCAGGGTGTTTCCTTGAAACCATAATGAAATGGTTATTCAAATTTTAAAAGAAAATATTTGATCCTTCTGACCTTTTGAACTGTAAAACTACAGTTAGTTCAGTGTTCTATCAGAAATTTACATGCTACATTAATATTATACTCTGATTTAATCAATAAGAGTAGTTGTCTTTACAGTGTGAGTCTCACCTTATCTACAGGGAGAAGTTTTTAAGATCATCAGAGAATCCTGAAACTCTGAATAATATGCAGCTCTCTAAACATATATTACTTCCTATTCCTACATGCATACAATAAAGCTCACTGTATAAAGCTGGCACAGGAAGACACTTAAAAATACTCATAATATACAGGCGTGGTGGCACAGAGGCAGGTGGATCTTTGTGAGTTCAGGACTAGCCTGGTCTACATAGCGAGCTCCAGGACAGCTCTCAAAAGGACCCTGTCTCAAAACAAAACAACAACAAAAACAACTAACGAAAAAATAAAAATCCACAAACTTTTTACTATTTATTTATTTGGGGTCTTTTTGAGACAAGTTCTCCCTGTAGCTCCAGCAGGCCTGGAGATCACTAGGTACACCCATCTGATCTTGAACTCACAAAGATCCACCTACCTCTGCCTCCCAAATGATGGGATTAAAGGCGTGCATCACCACGACCACTTATTTTTTACTTTCTTAAAGGGCATTTTAATTAACAACTGTTTATATAGTATTTATATTGGTATATATAAAAGTTAACCTTGACATGATTTGACATAAATTAGAGGATTTTTTCACAGGCTGTCTGTACACAGTGCAATCTTTTTAGGTAAGGGACTGAGTACCTTCAGGTTTTGGCTTGGTGAGAGGGTCCTGGAAATAATCTCTAATAGATATAGAACTAATTTACAAGTGAATATACTGGACAAAAGCATAAGTCCCTTCTGGATGTGCTAGATTAGAATAGCATGATTTCTCAATACACTACTGAGAAGAGGGTGAAAAGTTTAAATCCTATGAATTATGTATTTCTGGAATAATACATTGCATATTTTCTGATTTCTATTGAATCTGAGGAACTCAAACTATAGACTATGAAATCGCAGTAGAGAGGAGACTTTATTGGCATGAAATATGGTATTGATATGAATGTTTACCCATCTTACAGTCTTCTCCTGTGTCACTTTGTACATTTATCACAGGGAACCCATTCTGAAAACAACACTCTCCCACCCACTGTTCCTCTCTCTTACCCTCTTTCCATCTTTCCCTGTCTCCTGGATTGATCAGAGGTTTGGTCATTGTTGCAGAACAGTTTCATTTATCCAAGGCTGCATTAACTGTGTATATTGGGCAACAGTGAGCTCCATAGTTTATATGATGTTACAAATGTCAGCTTATAATGTGCTGTAGGTAAGAGGCAGACAGTGTTAAAGACTTTTTTTTCAAATGGGTTATCAATAAATTATATCCTGCATGCAGCAGTATAAAAATAGAAACAATATATTAATGAAGAATGACACTTTGGGATAATTTTGCAAGCATATCAAAACATTTCATTATAGTTATGATTCTTTTACAACTTATTACATTATTATTGTTACTGACTTCTATTGTTTAAAAATTTTTTATTCATAAAACACAACCATGTGAAGAGTACATTGCCCTAAAAATCATATTATCTAGGAAAGGAACAATGTCTCCAGCTGACAACACTTCTTATGTGAATGAACCCCAGAGGACATCTCCACCAGACGCAGGGATCAGGAAGAAGCTTATAGGCAAAACTCAAGAAAGTCAAAGAAAGTACAGCAAGAGTTCATTCAGAGCTGTGGGTAAGTTTTGCAAAAGAAGGTACGTCTCCAGGAACATGACCAGTGGTCATTTCCTCCAAATAAGCCCGGCATTCCACAGTTCTATGACCTCCCAGTAATCTATTCAAAATTTGAATCGTCATTGTTTCAACCCAATAATTAGGTCAGAGTTCTCCAGATCTAATTCTCTCTGGAAAGCCCTAGTGAAGATTTCTAGAGGTCTGCTTTTCTAATCTCCCGTGTCCTGCTGATTCCAAGCAAGTCAACTGCCAAGATCTGGATTATTTTTTTCATTTTATTTTTTTATTTTAATGAATATCATATATGAATATTGTCTTTGAACCATTTTCATCCCTCTCAGTTCCCCTCCAAATCATTCTGTGTCCTCACATTCCCTCATAACTTCCTTTCCTCTTCTTTGATAATAATTGTTATACACATACATTTATAAACACACACATATATATGTGCATATATATATATATATATGTATAGTATAAAATGTACCAAGTCTATTTAGTGATGCACATGTGTGCCTGTGCTTAGGGATGCCTACTTGGAGCAGGTAACCTCTCAGGGAGCTAGTCTACTGGAGAAACCTGATGGATGTCTCCTCCCTCAGCCTCCATTGAGTGCTGGTGGAGTTTCATTGTCTATTTCATTCAGCTTCTCTTCCATTTTCCTTGCAGTAAAATGATAACTTCACATGGAAATTGACCTAGATATATTTTTCCTCCCCTTTCAGTAATTTGCCCTTTTTTAGCTCTTCTGTCTCCCCACCTCCATTCTTCTGTGAACTTCTGCAGAGTTAGCAAGAGGAAACAGCAGTTCTGGTGTTTGGCTCCAGAGTTCCTTCTTCTGCCATTTTTTTTTTTTTTGTAAAATGAGAAAATCGTTTTTATAATCATATTTGCTTAGAAAGCATCTCATTTACTCTGATAATACTGCTGGTTTTCCTTCCTTCTTGAAGCTGTAATCAGTTCTATTCCCCTTTTCTCCATGCCAGCCATGAAGAAATAATGAGAGACCATTATGATGGTTTATTTAGAAGGATGTAAATTCCTGGTAGGGTTAGAGGGTAATTCCCCCTTTTCTATCTGATGATACAGCAGGATGAATAGCCATTCTTCAGCATATAGGGCTTAGCATTAGGAAAAGTTACACATGGGATATATCGTTTGATGGAGAGGGAGTTAGAGCTAATGCTGGCTGAGCTCCACTAATGCCCCATCTAGGAAAATAGATTGTTATTCTGCACTGCATTTGTCTGAACTCAAAGACTAATTTGTGACCATTGGAATTCCAAGTTTGAGGGCAGCTTGGTCCACAGCCACTTGGATAGCAGCCAAGTCCAACTTTAAAGAACATGACAGCACAGCAGTGCCTACAGTTAATATGCCTCTTCTGTTTATTAAGCATTGTGTTCAGTCACAAAAGCATCAGGCTTTGGGGAGTAAACAAAGTAAACAAATGAACAGATTGGGCTTTTAGCAAACCAACAATTGCATGGCTCAGCTGAGTAAGCACCAGTTGATACTTACTAATGAGAAAATGTTTCAGGCCAAGGACTGTATTTTGATTACATGGAAATTTCACCTGATCAATTACACTAATGTGTTAGAAAATTTGAAGACTCCATGTCATAACAAACTCAAGGGATTCTAATTCTGTATTCTGAAGCTAACGTTGATTTCAAGGAGTACCATATTAGAAGCAGAGAAAGTGATTTAATCATAGCTCTGAGGAGTCCCTTCAGTTATTTAAAGATGCAGGTCTGGAGAGAGATGGCTCAGAAGTCAAGAGCATTTGCTGCTCTTGCAGTGGACCTGGGTTTGATTCCTAGTGCCCACATGATGGCTAACAACTGTCCATAATTCCATTTCCAGGGGGATCTAATGCCCTTTCCTGACCTCCATGGACATTGCAGGGCATGGGTGCATATACATATATGCAAGCAATAAAAATTGGGTAAAAGATATAAATAGTTACTTAATCATAAAAGACTTACAAATAACCTTTTTTAAAAACTTGCTAAACCTCATTAGGTATTAAGAAAATGCATATCATAACCATGGCATACCATTTCTTGCCCATTACAATGGCTATAATTCAAAAAATAAAGCTTATTTAAAAGTGTAAGGCTGTGAAGAAATTTAAACTCACATAAGATTGTGGAGGAAACGTCAGATTTGTCAGCCACACTGAGAAATTCTTGGTCTTCACTCAATGGTAAAGTGTACTTTTGTATGTCTGGGCATTTCTACATAAAGGTATACCTGTACTCAAAATAACTGAAAATATAAATATAGAGAAATGTGTACATAGATGTTCATAATAATGTTATTTAAAGAAGTCTAAATTTGTTAACAACTCAGATGATTATCAACTGGCGCAACCTCACATTGGGATAGCATTTTTTTTTCAGTGCAAAGAGTAATATAACAACATAGGAGAACTTGGGTTATGTAAGCAAAATAACCAGGAATGAAGCACCACACACTGTGTACTTCCATTTATATGAAATGTCCCAAACAGGAAAATCCACAACATTACACAGGGAGTAAATTAATAGTTCCCAGAATCTGTACATAGGGCGATGGGGGAGTGAATAACAGCTAATAGACATAGAATTTCACTTAGGGGTGATTTAACTATTCTAAAATTATCCAGGCATGGGGTATACAGTTGTAACCGCAGTAACTGGGAGACTGAAGATGGAAGATCACAAGTTCTAAGCAAACAAACACAAAGTCAGAAAGGTGATGGTTGGTAAACTTTTGCATATAATACTAACAGCTGATACATAATTATATATACACAGTTTACATCCAGTGTGAATTTTGTGGTCCATAAATTATGTCTTATTAAATTTGTTCCAGAGCTTGAGAGATGGCATAGTAGTTAAAGGTACTGATTGTTCTTTGAGAGGACCCAGGTTCAATTCCCAGCATCCATTAATTCCATTTCTAGGGGATCTGATGCTCTCTTCTGACCTCTGTGGGAAGATGATGATTTTAAAACCCTACATATATCCAAAATAGCCCATTGGCACATAAAATAAAAAATGAGCACTATACACAATAGCATCAGTATCTTTAGAACAGTTGAGAAGAACATTGAACAATGTATAAGATCTTGGGCTAGAGAGATGGCTCAACTGTTAAGCTGTTCTTACAGAGGACTGAGGTTTGATTCCCAGCACCTACATACCTACATGGTGGCTAACAACTCTAACTTGAGTTTCAGGGGATCTGATGCCCTCTTCTGACTTTCACGAATATTGTATGACAAGGGTATATATATATATATATATATAATAAAAAAAAAAAAAAAAAAAAAAAAAAAAAAAATGAAAATAACAAATAAAAATTTAAAAATTTTAAGAACTAAAATTATGGTATGTCATTAATTTATTAGAGATATAAATTTATAAAAAGAACCTTAATAAAACCATTTCTTAGGCTCATGAATTATGTGCCTGAATTTGGTAAAGGGAACTATGTATTCTCAATTATTTATTAACTTCAATGCAATCTCTATGGAAGTGCCAACAAGATTTCTCATGAAACTTGATAAAGGTTTCAAAAATGTGTATGGGAGAACAGAGACCAATAAACAACGTTGAAGAGAAAGGGACTTCACTTGCCTAATATTAAGGTTCATGACAAAGTGAAACAAAATATTGGCATGGAAAACAAAAAATAGTGCACAGACAACCTTAAATAGAATTTTGAGGTAGAATAAAGGCAGCAATAAACAATTTATATAGATATATAAAATATCATATACTTATCAAGCAGCTAAACCTGCATGAGAATCATGGCTTCTTTTATAGAAAGAGGTATAGGAAATCATGAGAGGGAAGAATGTGTTTCATGTATAACTGCAATTTCTGAACTTGTTACGGATTCTTTTGTATGAATATTGTAAAATATTAACATTTGGTAAAGCTAAATGTTGAGGTGCCATGCATTGTCCAATGAAGATTTAGTAAATGACACATTACATTCTCTAACTGTTTCACTCAATCCCCTTCACCCGTTAGTTCTCGCCTTCTAAAACTAAGAAGGCCATTTTATTCTCTTATAGCACCTCAGCATCAACTAGCATATTTTTTTTACTTTTCTGTAATTCTGTTTTTTGTCAGATCATAAAACAACCAAAAAGTCCTGCTCTCCCAAATCATTTTGAGTTTTCTTGTTTTCAAGAAAATAAATGAAAGTTCAATGCCATATTCTCTAATTGCAACAGAGATGCAAACAAGAATTTGGAAGCAAAAGTGAAATGTATAAAGTACCACAATTTTTGCTTGGGCAACTTCCTAAAATTCCTTTCATAGGAAGTATTCTTAAAATTCAAAGGGAATTTTCAACTCTGTTAGTCTGTTGTGGCATAGGAACACCATGTGTGTTTAGTGTAGGCTTGGTATACCTGGAGTGTTCTTTGACAAGGGAAAGGTGATCTGCCTGAGAGATTTTTCCAGTATTATTGCCTGTACAAGCTGGGCTCAGAATTCAAAGCAGCCAGTGATATGGAATGGTCTTGACATTTGTATTTGAGTTTTGACAATCAGGTTTATTGATACTCATTCCTCATTTTCTCCATTGGAAAGAGAACAGGAGAAAACAAGTCCAGGCAACACCAGGAGATCTCCAGGGAGCTGCAGAATACCAATTTCTTAGGACTGCAGAAGCAGACGCAGCATGGATTTGATGGCACAGATGGATGGATGATGTCCGTGGGGACACAGGAACCTGGTTGGTTTCATTTCAGGAGTAAAGGTACAGGTGGTGTAACCTTCACACTTGCCTGTCCTCTGAAATCACTTTCTAAAGCTTGAAATGCCCTTCTGAAACTTCTAACTCGTGGAAAATTCCTACTCCCACTTGAAGGTGCAGTTCAGTTGTAGACTCTGGTTCATTACACAGACATTGTAACTGCTCTCTTTACATACTCAGGGCATTGTTGCTGCTGCCCTTTAAAATGGATCACTCAAGAAGAAGCACTTTGTGAAATGATGAGGATAAAGTTGGGAGTGAGTCAAGGCCTTTTCCTAGAAGTCAATGTGGGACAGAGTAAAGGTTCTGTGGATTAATCAATGCAAGGCTGAAAAAAACATGAAGAAAAAAAACCATCAAATCCAAGGGATTTGATACCTATCCATGGCATGGGTATATATATATATATATATATATATATATATATATATATATATATATATGCAATACACTCATACACAGTAAGTAAACATAATAAATAAAAAATATTAAAGGAGAGGAGACATAAAAGAGACAAGAGACATGTGCATGTATGTGTGTGCACATGCATCTCTATAGAGGATAGATGGGTGGAGGAGAGAACATTTGGATGCTTCAAGCAGACAATAATACAAGTACCTGTGGAAGCTATGAGAGAAAAAAGGTGCATTTAGAAATCTAAAATTCTGAATGATTGGATTACAGAAAGTTACGCCAGCAGAGCTGGGCTAACCCCAGCAAAGCAAAGAGGATTGAACTGAAAGCAATAGTTAAATATCATGGTATTCCTTTGTAGAATATTCTCTTTTTGTCTGCTGGAACTAGTCTCACTACCTTTAAGCAACAGAAAATTGATTCATCTTCCGGGAAGCATGACTCCAATCTGGCCCCCAAGAAAGGGAGAGAAGAAGCCTTTCCTAACCCAAAAACATAATCAAAGATCAGACGTAGATAAAATTACCCATTGATACAAAACTAAGGAGTACAGTATTTTGGCTTGGTGGGGGGATAAATATCTTTCCTGTACCTTTTGACATGATTTTGAAAAAAGATGGCCCCAAGAAAAAACTTGCAAGTGCTTTGTAAAGTTTTGACAAGAGCCCATCTGGGGAATGAAAGCTCGTGGTAAATTCTGGTCACATATTTGGGCCTGGAATGCTATCTCTAGTGAAGAGTGACTTTGGTTATATAAGACAAAATAATTTATTGCTTGAATTGTGCTTTGGGTTATATACACCACAGGGTCCCAGCTGATAAGACCAGACTAAGGAACATTAGCTTTACTTGGGAGCCATGGAAATGAAATGAATAATGCTAATTGGAAAATAACAGGAAACTATGCTATTGACAGATGGCCTGACACCCGGTCTGTGAAAATGGCATAGACTCATCATTTCCTGGTCTTCTCCAGTAAGTTCAGTATAAACTTCGAAATAAAACCACAGGCAGCTGTAGGAGGATCCTATCGAGAACCAGGAAGACAAAGGTAGACTGGCCAGGGACCGCAGGACTGAAGAAGCTGCACTGTGGTCCCGCCTCTTCCCGTTTGTGTTCCACATCCCAAAGGATCAGGTGTGGTGTCTCCTAATTCCCAAACCAGAAGAAACAAAACAAAACACCCAGTGGGCCAGTCTACCGTCCACTGAAGTGGAGGCTTATTATCAAGAGGTCAAGACAAGTGTCCTCTGTTCCTAAACCTGACACTTCACCATTGTCACCACTAAATGGGCATCCCAGAAAGCCTAGGTTTGAGCACAACAAGCTAGGAACAGCTCTCTCCCAGAGTCCAGCTATCAGGCTGGGGCAGCACTTTCTGTTTTCACAGGAGGAATCAGCAGAGATCAGCAAAAACATACAGGCAAAGGTGGCAGCTTGAAGGCTGTGAAAAGTTAGTTGTAATCTGTGCAATTGGCTTCGCATAAACATAGCAAATCTAAGCAGAGTCAATGTCTGCTTAAAAGGACATTTTGCCTAACTCTAACATACAGAGTCGCACATCATATTATCCAAAGCATCCAGGATAGAATCATAAAGTCTTCTTTAGACGAAAAGACAGAAACATACAACTAAACGGGAAGAAAGGAAGAAAGGGAAGGAGAAATCAAAGTGTGAGGGTATAAAAAATGACAGAGAAAGGAAGAAACAGAGATGACAGGGCATAATGTTAAAAACATTTGGCAAAGGTTTCAAACTGGCTATCATTAAAAATGTCAACTATAAATTTTCTTTTAAGATTCTTTTTAAACAGAAAATTTGACTAAGGAAATAAGAAATAAAAGTAGATTACAATTATGAAACTAGCCTTAAGAAAAAGAAAACTCATTGGAGGAATACAGAAGTCTGGAGAATATGTGAGAAGAAACCACTGACCTGCAGAGAGAACAGTGGGAGATGGCTTTGGCTGTGGGTGAGACATCAGGAAGACTATGGGGAGAGAGATTGGCTGGAAAGTCAGAGGAATAAACCTGTCTGGGAGCACAGTGGTCTGAACTTTATGAGTGGCTGTGGGAAAGAAAATGGGTACATTTTGAAGTAAATGTGGGCTTGTAATCCCAGTCTCAGGAGGCTGAACTCCGAAGACATCCAGGGCTACATAGATAGTTTGGTTTAGACAAGACAATGAGCATTGATATAAATGGTAGAGGAAAGAATTTTGGAAGTTAAAGGACAAAGACAAAAACCATGAACTTATTTTATTTGTTGTACATATTGCTGAGATGGATAATTTGGTATTTAAGCCACTTTTATTCCAATTCATTGAGCAGCCTTTGAACCAGGAAGACATGGTCTAGTCTTGACCTTTGAAATTGTTAAAAAAATGCTGAGCACTGAAGGAACTAGTGATTGGATGAAGCTCTGTGCTCTCAGAATAGCTTTACTCACATCAAGAACCATTGTGGCTAAACAAGTACACACGAACAATTAACAGTGAACCAAATTGCTAAAGAAATGACATTAAAGACTATTCGGTCCTCAACTCTGTAAATAAGCTGGGACCATAAATGAAGAATCCATTTCCACAGCCCAGAATGGAAATCTAGCTCAGAAATTAGATCTGTGACTTAATTTCAGACACCACAGATCAGTCAGTAAAAAATTGTCCTTATTACATGTTTTATAAAATTTATGGGGGCTAGAGAGATGGCTCAGCAGTTAAGAGCACCAACTTCTCTTGCAGAGGACCTGGGTTTGATTCCCAGTGCCCACATGGTGGCTAAGAACCATCTTTAACCCCAGTTCCAGGGGAATCCAATGCCTTCTTCTTTCCTCTGTGGCATTGTAAGACACGGGTGCACCAACCTATATGCAGACAGTACACTCATACACATAAAAAATAATAAAAAATTTAATAAAATATTTTTAAACATTTTTAAACACATGAAAAATATAGCACACATACAATTCAATTAGATTATCAGAATCCATTCAGATAATCAGTTCGTTGACAGCATATAATATTTTATCTCATGTTATTCTTCTTTTTCCAAGATTAGAACATTTTCTGCTTCATCCAAATTCACCACAAATGGCTGCTCTGAGCTCCTTGCTCCATCTCCATTCCTTTGAGGAGACAGAGATAAATGCTTGGATTGTATCATCAGTTCAGGGTTCTTGGTCTCATAAAGAAGCTGTCAGCAATGTTTCTATGTCAAACTCTTAGGGAGCCCAGGCTAGAATCACATTAATCCCTTTAGGAACCAACAGCCAAAATGTCCTCCTCATACTTAAAAGACTTAGAATACTGTGGTTCCATTTTGCAGAGACTTGCCTTAGTATTCGCCTTCACCAAGGCAGAGTTTTACTTTCTGTCTAGCCAACCCTAAGGAGACAAGGTGCCTAAGCTCGTCCATTTCCCTCCATGTGTATCAGTTTCAGTGCATATTTCTAGTAATCCTCTGCCTTGTGCAATGATGCTCTCCTCTGTTGCCCATTCTTATATAATGCCATGATAAATCCCTGGAATTTATTTCATTCTTCCTCTAATCTGGGACTACTAAATTTTTCCTTGGCCCACAGATTCTAGAATGTTCCTGAGCTCTTATGGCAGAGAAGCCCATGCCACCTCCACAAGTGACATATGCTGACATAGTAAGAAGCTCCATTTGTGTTGTTCATTTTAGAAAAATCATCATCATATTGGATATGCACAGAAACAAATGTCCACCATATAGAGCCTTGTGTAAGGATGTGAATATGTTGGCTTTACAAGCTTAAAGAGGGGTTGTAATAGGTAGGGAATAGCATTTTGTAAGTGATCAGCTTCTTTTTTTTTTTGGTCTTTTTGAGGCAGGGTCTCCCTGTAGTCCCAGCTGTCCTGGAACTCACTCTGTAGACCAGGCTGGCCTTGAACTCACAAAGATCCGCCTTCCTCTGCCTCCCAAGTGCTAGGATTAAAGATGTGCGCCACCATGCCCGGCGTGATCAGCTTCTTTTTTACCTACTAATTTTGCTCAAATGTTTGAAAAAAAAGAAATAAAAAAAACAGGGATATTTTTATTGGGTTTTCTAAACCCATTGTAAAAATTAAAGTTTAAAATTTCACACTTACATGAATTTAGGCAAGGGGGGTTAGGATAGGGGAGGGGATCTAAATTCTATCAAATTATCTTGGATGAAAATCACAAAAATTTTATAATTCACATTTATAATTTAAGTTAAAATAGCATGTGTATTCATGCTTCCATATTGCACTTAAAATTAGGATGGAAAATAAGAATATATGCATAACTTTAAATAAAATAAGAGTAATTAGCATGTCTTTGGGACCAGACCTATCCCTCATAGTCAATGACCTGCAAAACCAAGGACTGAAACAGGAAATAAATTACTCATCAGAAGAATCAGACCTGAATATTGTTCTGGTCCTAGGTAGTAGCATGATATCCAGAAGTATCCAAAAAGTCCTTAATGGATAACTATCAAAGCTTCCCTTCAGGAATATTTCCTTATACAGAGCAAAAGAATACTATAACACCTTCCTGAAAGAGTCAATTCAATGGGCTGTCAATCATCTGGAAAGGACAAAGTCACTCAGGACAAGCTGCTTGTTCTAAAGATTGTGGAAAATCTACAAAACCTCCCTGAAATAGAAATCAGAACTGTGGTCTGTGGCTACTGATCATTCTCATCTCATTAGAGTCCACCAATAAACTCTATCATCTACATTATGCACTGTGTGTCCCTTCTGAATTCCTTTGCAGCCAATGAGAGTTCAGGCTGAGATCCAGGGATATCAAGACTCACTTAGATTCCATTCATTAAAAGACTAGACTTTTTGATTGTTACATTGATATCATGTACCGTGTACAGAATCTTTAAATTTTGGCAACATTATTATTAGCTCAATTACTGTTTCAGGATTAAACTCTTTCAGAGATCATGTTTGAGGTAGGTCAGTGATTGCTCATTTATAGTATCTAGTCAGACAATGGAGTTCTCTTATCCTCAAGCACAGCATTTGTATATGTATATAAGGATTTATTCAAATATTTGATTTTGTTATATTCATACAAGGTTACAGAAACAAGTATTATCTTGATCTGCAGTCAGGTGTCTTGACTTGTGTTAGTTATTCTTAGAGTTATTTCCAGAACCAGCATGTTAGTGGTAAGTAGTCATCCATTGCTTTTTACCCCACTGTGCAGAATATGTATCTAAAAACATCAGTTGTTCTCCTCAGACATATCCTCCCAATATTTTGGTAGTATGTACTGTTTTCACTTGAACATTTCAGTAGACTTTATTTTTATACTTTTTCTAAACTCATGAATTTATATAAAATGTTTTAAAAATAGTTAGTCAAAATTCAACTCAGGATCCATTGGAATATGCATTTGAAAGTCATGCAAAAAGATTATATTTATTTTATGCTCCTTTGGAAGTATATTTTTTCAAACCATAAGCCAATATTGGCAAGGAATATGGAAATAGAATTGAGAACATTTGAAGCACTAGTAGATTCTTCTAAGGTACCAGGAAAAGAGACTCATGCGAATTATTTAATATCATAGTTGGTATGTATTAAAACAAGGGAAAATTCTCAGTAATTGGTAGCAATCAGATGTTATGAACTATTTATTTCCATTTTCTACATGTGTGAAAATGTTCCAAGTAATCTTGATACACTCTGGAGGGTGTGCTCTTTAGCTCTTAAAAACTAACAGAGATGCTGATAAAGTCCAAGCAGCAGTTTTGCCTTTGAGTGTAATTTCTTTGAGTAATTACATCTTAAAGCATATTTTATTTTAAAGACATTGAAATATGACCTATTATATACAATTCCTTTGGTTTTGTGCTCAAATGACTGGAGGAATGCATTTAAATTTAGGCACAAACTCGAACTTCAGAAATATAGGTAATGAATAGAATAACTGTTTTGAAGAATGCAACCTGGGTTCCTTAGCAAAGCCCTTTTTTCAACTTTCTTTAAATAGCTTAAGAAGTCAGAAAACCTATTTTATTCAAACAAAACACAGGCAAAGAATTTCCATTTAATACCAGGTGGGATATTTTAGGCCATTAAAATAGTTCACAGTGATAACTATGACTAGTGGGAAAAATGTTTTGTGCACTATAAAAGAGAGTTTTATAGAATGAGACAGAGTAATTGACATAGATATTTGAAGAGATATGGAATTTCTACAATTTCTGTAATTAATTGTGGCTAGGTAGATTATTATTAGCATGGAAATTAAAATCTCTACAACTTCTGGTTGAAGATGGGTTTTGAATATGCATATCCATCTTATTTCCATCCATGGATTCAATTAAAATGCAAGTATATGCTCTGGTGTTTAGTGACAGCTACACACACCTCTATCCCCATCCCAAGGCTCTGGGAACATCATGGAAGTGGGGGCGGGGCAGAAAGAATATACATGGTGGAGTATGGGCAAGAGTCATGTGAAATTCAGATTTCAGACATGGCTTGTCTGTTGGACACAGGAACACATAGCATCTGTGGTTACCTGCCAAGGTCATGCCAGTTAAAAATTCCAGCCATGATGGGGGAGGGCCACATAAATCTATACACTTAGCTGAGTACCCATTGGTGGTTAATGGCTGCTAAAGGGAGGAAGAATCAATTTCCTTTGGAGGAGTAGACACTGGTAGGTTGTACATGCACCAGTGGATGATCCCACACCAATGGACATCATTCTTAGGAGCACTAACTGGACTCAGTGTTTTATGTTTTTAAATACTAAAAGAGGACATGAAGCTTGGAGTGAGATATCTTGATGGGTCCCAAGATAACTGGAAGGGTATATGGAGAGTGGGTATAATGGAGATACAGCATATATGTGTATGAAACTTTCAGTGAATTAAAACACCAACCCTTGATTCGAGGTCATCATGGAAAAGGGGGCAGAAAGATTCTACAAGCCAGGGATGATGCATGAATTTAGAGAACCAGTGACTTACAGTCAACCGTAAGCTTTCACATGTGAACTTGTGGTCATATCAGCATCAGGCATGGAACCCATGCTAACTGGGACAAGGTCTCAATGTGGAGCAAGAGAAATGGGTGGATTGAGAACTACAAGAGACTGAATTCTATTGGATGAGGAAGAGTATGTCTTACCTAGGATTCCTAGACGTACAGACTAAATTCCAGTGGATCTATTTGCACAGAAGGACTTCTGGGTTTGAGAGCTTGGCTGGATAGGCATTAGCTTGGAAGTTGTAATTCATGAGTTCTGATGGGCAGTTTGAAGCATAGGATAGACTGAGTTTGATTGAGAACCATTGTATGGGTTGTATAAATGCTCTCTTTCTATCTATCTATATCTATATCTATATATCTATATTTCTCTCTTTCTATTATATATAGATATCTATAGATATATCTCTCTATATATAATAGAGAGAAAGAAAGCCAAACAACAAATAAAAAAATTTTTTTGGGTCTTTTTGAGACAGGGTCTCCCTGTAGAATAAAAAAATATTTTTAAAAAGAAATAAAATGTGGGGCTGGAGA
Source organism: Rhizomys pruinosus (assembly GCA_009823505.1). Taxonomy (NCBI): domain Eukaryota; kingdom Metazoa; phylum Chordata; class Mammalia; order Rodentia; family Spalacidae; genus Rhizomys; species Rhizomys pruinosus. Next base: position 207,700 of record VZQC01009989.1, read on the forward strand.
GATGGCCTAGCGGTTAAGAGCGCCGACCGCTCTTACAGAGGACCCGGGTTCGATCCCCAGCACCCACATGGCGGCCAAGAACCGTCTGAAACTCCAATTCCAGGAGAACTCCAGTTCCAGGGGAATCCGACACCCTCTTCTGACCTCCGCGGCATTGCACGACACGGGTGCACAAACTTGCATGCAGACAGTACATTCATACACAGAAATAAAGTTAATAATAAAAAAAAAGAAATAAAATGTAAGGATCAAAAAGGTAAAAAAATATCTATGATAAATGGGAGCTTGGCAAAGCACCATCAGGTTGAAGAACTTTACAAATCCTAGAACTTATGGCCCACAGAAGAAGGACAGCCATAGCACCAGGGTGGAAGTAGTGCTATGTGGAGCACAGCCCAGGAGAAGAAAACACCCAAGTGAAATCAGAGAAGCTCAGGTATGAGAGTGTCAGCACACAAAAGGGTGCACGGAAGAGGAGGCTGCACACATCAAATATGGGTTTGGGAGAGAGCTCCCCTCACAGACCTGGAAACCTAACTCCATTCTCTCTCCTCTAGTCCTGAAGTCCAGCACTCATCAGTATCCACTAAAGACCGGATGTTGAATACAATCTGCAGAGAAACTGTGATGCCCCTCGCACTTCAATATTTAGGGCCCCAAATCACTCTGGCTCCAGGCCAAGCAGCCTCAGATCAGATCCTCTAGTTCAGCAAGTATTGTGGATGTAGCAGACAGTGATCTCAGCGAACCACTCGAATTTTGTTCTTAAACCCAAACACAATATCATACATCAACCACATATAGTGAGACAGACCTATAATTCCAGTACTTCAGAGGAGGAGCGAGGTTTCGGAAGGATCAGGAGTTATATATATAGCCTGGGCTATAAAGGAGTGTGCTTTCTTTAAAAAGTAAAAGTAGGGCTGGAGTGATGGCCTAGCGGTTAAGAGCCCCGACTTGCTCTTGCAGAGGACCAGGTTTCGATCCCCAGCACCCACATGGTGGCTGAGAACCGTCTGAAACTCCAATTCCAGGAGAGCTCCAGTTCCAGGAAAATCCGACACCCTCTGACCTCTGCGGCATTGCATGACACGGGTGCACAAACCTACATGCAGACAGTACATTCATACACATAAAAAATTACTTACTTAATTAATTAAAAATAAAAAAAGTAAAATTAAAAGAAATGACAGAGTAAGGGAAGAAGCGTCAGCCAAACTGTCAGACCAACAAAACAAGGGGGAAATTATGATTGTATACTCTGTATGTACATACACACACCTCACACCCATATATATATATTTTTTCTTTTTTTCACATAAATTTATTTTTATTTTTTTAAACAAATCTAGACCCGTGTTCCCGCCCATTCCCCCACCCCACCAGAGCTCATGCATTCTGCCAAACATGCTTTTCATCTCTTTCTCAGTCTTTCTCAATATTCTCCATGAGGAAGTTGACTGTTTTGAGCAGAAGTTCACTGTTTCAGTTAGTTATTTTTTTTTTTTATTAATCTTTATGGTAAATTCGATGGTATTAGAATCTCAAGTAAACAGACCCCCAAGCTTACGTGTGAGGGAGTTTTTCTGGATTGGGTTAATTGAGGGGGAAGAATTGTTCCACATGCAGGTGGATCATTTCATTGGCTGGGATTCTGGTCTGAACGCAGATGTTTATCCCTCTGGTCTTCCTCTTGCAGGTGCAATATGAACAGAGCTTCCTACTCTTGCTTCCATGCCTTCCCTGCCCTCAAACTTTGAGCCCCCATGAATCGTTTAAGCTGCTTTTGTCAGGTATTTTGTCATAGCAGCAGGAAAAGTAATAACATGACGACCACAAGAAGGTCATCAGTGGAGGACTGGAGGACAGGACTTCCTCTTGCAATGAGGAGGAACCTTTTCTAGGAGCTGCACTGCAGGAAGGCTCTACCTTTACACCTACTGTGCCCATTGGTAAGACCATGTCATTGGTGTGGAATAAGGTTGTGTCGAGCACTTAGAGTTCAGTAACATTTGGTTAGCTACTGCCTAAGCAACCAACCTCATGCAAATTAGAAAATATAGAACGCATGCAGAACTATGTCTTTTTCTTTGTCATTTCAGTTCAATGGAAGTGCATCCGTGTGGAAGAAGTAGAAAACATATCTTTTCTGAAGACTTGCTGCAGTACTTTTCTTGAAGCTGTGTCTCATCTTTCCCATCTCATCCCCATTGCATGGGCATCACAATAAGCAAGACAGAGCCCAACAGAGAGCACTGGCAAAACCTGGCCCCAAACACTTCTGTTAGAGAAAATGCTTGTTCCCTGCAGTTTACATTTGTATATTCACATAAAAACTTTCCTAAAGTCAATTCTAGTTCATTGCTTATCAAAAATATATCAACAAATGTATCAAATAAGTACTTTTTTGAAAACTCTGGAAGTCTTTATCAGCAATTTGCTTTCAGGAGTAATTTCAAGGCAACCAGAAACTTGTATATCAAAAAAGCATTTAAAAAGAGATTTTTTTTTTGTTCAAAGAAATAGGCACATCAAAGCAATCCAATAGAAAGTAAGAGGGTTTAACGTCTGCAAAGCAATATTATCCTTTCTGAAGTGAAAATCTTGAACACACAAAATGTGAATAGAAATCCAATCTCATATTAAATTTTATTACTTAGAGATGACTTGCCTTGTCAGTTAAGAGTTGACATTTCAAAATAATTCAAAAAATCATGTTCAGATAGATGATATTTGTTCATGCCATGAACTAAAATTCAGTCTACAAACCTTGCTCCATATTACGAGAAGGCAAATATTTACAGGCCTACCACATCGTTATTCTGGAATAAGATACCAAGTTCTTTCACTAAGTTTCCATCAGAAGGAATCAGAATGAGAAAGAGAATTAAACCAATTAATAGTTTGACAGGACTTTTTCTTCCTTCCTTGTATATTATCTTTAATATGTTTCTTTTTGCAGTAATGAATGCTCATTTAATGAATGTTGATCACATTCAATTTCTGAGTAATTAGCATCCTTAAGTTTTAATTTCCATTCAGTACACATGAATTGAACAGCTCAACCTCTTTCATTATCATGTATTTCTTTATAGTATTTTCTGTTATGCTTCAAATATTTGTATTGCCATGAATAAAGAATAAGAGGCTATTTATTCTGGCTCCATATATGAATGGACATGGCCAAGTAACCCAGATTCAGGTGACCTCAAATAGCATGTTTCAATGTAGTAACAGTCATGAAGATTCTACTGGTAACTGAAGAAGGAAGGTCATAAATCAAAGAATTTTTTTTCACATGCACTGGTGGAACTTCTAGGCAGGCCTGTTGTACTGAGGAGAGAATCGTAATAAGCCTCAGATGCTATCTTATAATGTTCTTAGCCTTTATATTGGTGGAACATAAGGGTCTATTTGTGCATTCCAAATGAGATATTCTTAGCCTTTGAACTGTTGGATGCTGGGGCTCTGTTTGCACATTACAAATGGATTTAACTAACACCCACAAAGATGTCAGGTCACACATAGAGGTGAACAATAAATGGCTGTTTAGGGGGCTAAGATAGGTGAAGATAATTTGCCTTTGGAGCTGCAATATTCCAATTCTCTAAAATGACTGCATTCCAATCAGCCAATCATCAGCCTTGTAGAATGTTTAATATATGTGCAGCTTGAGTTGTATCATAGTTAGGTATACTAACCCTACACCAAGATTATATTTAAAAATATTTAAATGCCATTATTAATTTTACACTATATCATATGTGAAGATTTAATCCTCCAAAATGTATTTTGCACAAAAACTTCGTGGAAAAAAATTTTAGATTTATTATTTTATTCAATTATGGTTAGACAGTTTGTCTAATAATAAATATATTATTTCACTATATTAAAATGGAGCTTTTATTACTCTTTAGTGTAATTATTTATCAAAATTTTTAAATTTTATTATTTTTATTTTATGTGTATGAGTGTATTGCCTGCATGTTTCTAAGTCTACCCATGTTGTGCAGTTCCTACAGAGATCAGAAGAGGGCATTGTATCCCCTGAATCTGGATTACAGATGGTTGTTAGCTGCCACGTGGATTCTGGGAAAGGGATCTGGGTCCTCTGAAAGAGCATTCAGTTTTCTTATTCAAAGATCCATTTCTCAGGGCCCTTTATCAAATGATTTTTAGCTTTTTATCTGTTTTTTGATGAATATTAAAATACCTCATATTTTTCAAAAAACAAAAAAATTTTACTCAAATTATATCAACCTATGCAACAGGCACTTCTATCCTTATGATATTAATGATTTGGTATTGATGTGTACTGAACAGAGAGAGAATTGATTTAATGTAAATTATATTCTGTCATAATACTTTATGATTTCTAACTGTAAATATAGCAGAAACTTCTTTGCTACGAGTCAGTCTTGATCTTCTATGTCTTTGTTTCTTCTCACAAAGCTCAAGATCAATTTCATAGTTTAAATCAAAAGTTTCCATACCTATATGCTCGCATATATTTAATTACAGTTATTTATTTATTTATTTATTTATTTATTTATTTATTTATTTATTTATTGTAGGTGGACAAATAGACATCAGAGGACAAACTTAAAGGAGTTGGCTTTCTCTACCATACAGGTTCCAGGATTTGAACTCAGGTCATCAGTCTTGGCAACAAGTGCCCTCACCCTCAGTGTCATCTTGCCAGGTCCTTACCAAATATTTCTAATCCCTAGCATTTGTTGACTTTGAATTGCTTTCTTAGGAGGAAAATGTTAAAACAATTCTTCATTTCTAAGTATTTGTATGAAAAGCATATGCATTTTTCTGGGGCTGGAGAGATGGCCTAGCGGTTAAGAGCGCGGACTGCTCTTGCAGAGGACCTGGGTTCGATCCCCAGCACCCACATGGTGACTGAGAACTGCCTTTGACTCCAGTTCCAGGGGAATCCGACACCCTCTTCTGACCTCCGAAGCATTGCATGACACGGTGCACAAACCTACATTCAGACAGTACATTCATACACATACAAGATAAAAAAAAATAAAAAAGAAAAGCATATGCATTTTATTTCATTGACTGAAATTATCATTAATATTAAAAGTGGAGATTCTTTAAGATTAATTTAGGTAATTCAGGAAATTATAGAAGCAATGAACAAAAGAAAACCAGTAGATTTATACAAAACTGTGAAACACAATAGGATTGGCGTGATTATAATTCCACAGGTTACTCAACGGCTTGGTTGACATGAACGACTTACCACAGGGAAGAGTCTAATCAGTGAGTATAATATTCAGAAGACACAATTTGGACTATGATATCTTGTCAAGTATTATTTCCATTGCTTAAAACTTGTGTGCATATCTACATTATTTTTCTATCAATGTCAGATTTAATATCTCCTGTGTATTATCCTTTGAAAGTGTTTAATACTTCCGATCTATGCTTTATACTTTAATGTATGTGAAATGGCATGGAATCATTATAAAAATTGGGGGAAAGACAGTCAGGCTGCCAAATATATTTACTTAGCATTTTAAAATTCCATTTTCTCATTGATGATTTACGTGAACAAATTTCTATGTGAACATATTCATTTAGGTACCTTCAGCTGTTTTGAAATATTTCAACAAATAACATTCATCCTTTCCTTTTTTTGCTCCATTACTAGAAAGTATATTCGACTCAAACACAATTTCTCTCTCATTTTATATGTTGCATTGATTTTACTTTTTCATCTGCATTGCTGTTTTAACTTTCTTTCTCCTAAAGTTATTTCTATTGTTTTATTATTTTTAAACTTAGAAAATTACATATCTGTCCTGAAATTTTACGCTAACTACATTTTCTACAGCATTTCTAATGGATGGTGTCAGTTGTTTGTAGTTTCTACGTGACCTTTTATTTGTGGTATTGGTTTCCCAGTTAAGCCACTGACTAATGTGTTCTGAGTTTGGATTAGTGTGAAAGGATTTTGTTTTTCCTTTTTTCTTCTAATTTTATTGAACTCAGATCATAAGCTGTAAGTAAAAATAATTCACTTTCATGAAAATATTGTTCATTGTAATTAGTTAATTAACTTAATACACTCATCTATTTATAAAAATTTTCTATTCTGTTTTAAGACAAAGATTTAATTTAAAAGGGATAGAAATTAATTTGCTTAACTTAATATTTTAAATTTCTAACTTATTTTCTTTTAAATGTTTTTCTTTAAAGATTTATTTACTTTATGCATATTAGTGGTTTACCTCCATGTATGTTAGTACACCATATGCATGCCTGGTGTCCAGAAGAGGGTGTCAGATCTCCTGCAACTGGAATTTCAGATGAGGTGAGCCAACATGTTAGATGCTGGGAGCTGAATACAGACAGGTCCTCTGCAACAGCAGCAGTTGTCCTTAACTGCAAAGTTTTTCTGCCATCCCCTAATGCTTTGTTTTTTATATTTAATATTGCAATCTATATGCAAGCTTTGACTTGTTTTTTAAAACGTGAACTATATCTAGTTATTTTCATGTAGACACTCAGTTTCTCTAGTGTTGTATGCTGTCTTTTTCTCCTTCATTCTGAGAGTTTCCAATTTTTATTAATCCCTAATTAGGTTATTTCAGACAACATTTGAATATAATGCTTTTGTTTCTTTTGTTTTTTCACATATATTTTATTTTTATGGTAGATATGTAAGTAGTGTGTCTTTAGACATGTATCCTGAATACTGAGTGAAACAATTACTATAGTAAGCAAAGTAACATGAATTACCACACCTTTTTCTCTCTTCTTTGGTAGTAAGGCCACCTCTCTTAGGGAACACAGTATTCTTAATTCATCTGTAATATGAACTTAGTTATATTTATGGATTCTACTTCTGTCACTCTTACATATTCCACAAGACAAACGGAAATCTATCTACTATGTTTATCATGGAAATTTTGCTAATTGTATTTTCTAATTTGGTATAGCTAAAGCTCAGTAAGTTTTTATATATGGATATTGTTACTTCTCTCCAGTCTTAATAGACATTATCTTTGTTACTTCCCAAGCAGCTAGCACACAGCCTCTGAACAGAGGATAATTCTCTTCATCCTGCATGATTTCTCTCTTATTCTTTCATCACATTGGTCGGAACTCTAGTGGTAAACTGAAGGGTGATGATTATAAGAGGACTCCGCTTTTCTAATGATGTTTGCCTATAAATTATTACATTGATGTTGTTCTGTCTTTCCTTTTTCTACTGTGTAATTTATTTTAACTCAATTCTTCTTCATATTATTTCTGCACTCTGTTTCAAATTAATTCAAAACTCCCATGGAGGATTTTTTTGGGGGGCTCCTACTTCAGAAGAGCCCCCAAATGTAGACCAGTGAGGCCTCTCCACTTGCTTCTGTATCCTCTGTGCTGGGAATAAAGGTGTGCTAGACTTTTCATGAGGTGAAGTTTTCCTTGTGAGACCATCTTGGGATGGTAGAGGATAACTGTGCCCTACTCTAGGCATCTCTGTGGGAAGTCTCATTTTTCTCTAGGATATCTCTGCTAAGTGGAGGTTTTGAAGATGTTTATAGGGCAGATTATTAGCCTCTGAGAGGTTCTCACTCTAGATGGTATGAACAAACCCAAGAGACTTATGGGTGACCCAGGAAGTTACAACCATTGGAATTTGCCAGAACTTATTCTAGAGCTTACTTCTCATCTATTGCAGACACCTGATTTTTTGTTAAAATTCATGGCCACTTCCTCACACATAATTCCACAGAGTTCTCTCTGGAAAGTTGCCTTTCCTTACTCTTTCCTTGCTTTCTTCCTTCTTTACTGCCTCTCTTTTGCTTTACAAATATATTATTATTATTGTTATTATTATTATCATGCAATTGTTTTCAATTTTTAAACAATACAGGTGTATTGAGAGGATTTCGTCATTAAGAGGTGGGATTCCTGCTTAGGGATTTCCAGCTAAGAACTTGTGTCTCTGTGTTACATAATGGTCACGGGTACCATCATCCTAGCCCTTTCATTGTGTTCCTCTCACATCAGGAGCTCTGCACATAAGATCAGGTGTTAGGGCCACTCTCACATCTCAAGGTCTTTTGTTATTTATAGAGCCTTATGAGTTATTTCTGTTTATGTGGCTTCCTGCTATTGGTTACAGATGCCAATCTGGCTCACCATATATGTGTGGTCTCTTTCATTTACCACTATAGCCATATTTTTCTTACATTCTTGGACATAAATGTGCCAGCCCTTTACCAAAACAAGGTTCACCTGCTTATTAATTCATAATTTCTCTGTGTACACACAGCAGGTACAAGGCAGCATTCCACTAGTCTCTCAGGTTAAAAGATTTCCTGTACTATTCCATTTAATTGCCAATTACAAGTTGACTTTGTGGGGGACTTCTACAAATTGCTGACCTTGACTTTCATTAGTGAGATGTAGCAGTTAAGAACCACTAAGTCTTTGCCTTAGAATGGTGAATCTAACAATTTTTTCCAAGTTATTTATGAGACTATAGAGGTGAAGTTGACTTTTATTCTGTCTTTTAATGATTAGCCATATTTTATTTTATTCATATTTTTTAGTTTATTCATATTTTATATTTTTAATTGAAGGGGTGAATTTGTATTCTCTGAGATATTTCTCTTCACCATTTGTTCTCTCTTGAGATCATTCCTTTTACATTACATTACTTAAGCATATGTACATATGTCTCTCTATTTGTAAAACAGAGAATGAATTTCAGGTTAACTTTTAAGTCCAAAAATGCTCTTTAAGACTTGTTTTTTGACTGCATCTGAGAACGCATCCAAGGCTCTGCCAAAAATTGAGCATCTCAGACACATGAAAATCATAAATTGAGGCAAGTAACTGGAGCATAAAAGCCAAGCTCAAATAGGACAATGAACGAGAACCACTCTGTGACCTTCAGCTGCGATAAATCAAAGCTACTTCATTTTACCTATGCTGTGACAAACATTTGAGGTTAAAATAACTGTGATTAACATGGGATATTTTTGACCAACTTCACTTTTCAATAGTAGTAACATGCAAGGACTGAGAATGAATATTTTGGAAAGATTTGCAGCCCTGGAAATAAAAATACTGAACTCTGGCATTTAGACTAAACCCCACAAATGAAAGCAATTTTCAATTTAATCTAAGGAAGGAAATGAATTTAATGAAGTTTAATTTGGTAATAATATATCTATATATTCCATTAGAATGACAATAATTTCTTCCTTCACTAGATACTAGTGTCTGCAAGATTTCTGTTTCTCAATTATTCAAATGCATAAAAATATTTCTTGTTTGAAGATTTTGAGTAAAATGACCATCGCCCCTTTCCCTTCCCAGCTGCACCTTAGAAATACATACAGCCCTTTTGACTTTCAGTTCTAAAACATAAATAATGGGGCTAGAGAGAGGGGTCAGTAGTTAAGAGCACTGGCTACTTTTGCAGAGGATCCAGGTTTGATTCCCAGCACAAACATGGTGGCTAACAACCATCTGTAGCTCTAGTTCTAGGGGATCTGATGCTCTTTTCTGGATTCTGTGGGAATTTCACCACATAGGCACACTTACATATATGCAGGTGATATACTTATAAAATATTTAAGACCTAACTAAAGGAGTTTTATAGCAACATAATAAAAGCATAAGACATAAGGGCAAGAAAGGTCTGGGGTTATATCTCACTATCAAGTAGCTTGCCTAGAAATAAGAGGATTTTTGATCAAGATGAACTAAAATAGTATTACACCTCAAAGAGCTATATTGTCATCTTGACACACAATCTGTGTTCCTTATTGTCATGCCTGATGACTAAGAAGTATATGATGATAAGAAAAAGGCCAAATCAGTCTGGATTAAAAGTAAACCTAGGCAGCCTTTTATCCCAGGAAATGTACTCTCCTGTGAATCCATGGCCCTCCAGGACCATGAGAAAGTGCACATCTGGGAGGCGGGGAGAGCCTTTTATAAGGGGGAGGGGAGATGGTGAAATTTTGGAATCTGGCCAATTAAGTCAGGTCAGGGACTCAGATCTGGAGATGGGTCTCAGGTCCAGAGGTCTCCTGCGAATCTGGCCTGAAAGAAACAGAAAGTAGGGTCTTTCTGGACTATGCCATCTTGGCTTTTGGCCCTGGCCTGACCTAATGATGACCTGCCCCTGTTTTTATTATTTTTTATTAGAAAAATGATTGCTCTATGACTACACCAAACCCAATCTCTTTCTTGCTTTCCCCGAAGCTTCATTTGCCTTTGTCTCTGTTTTCCGGCTGTGCAAAAGCTTCTCCTCTGTATCACTTCATTTAACATAAGAACATGACTTTCTTCTAAACAGTATTGCATTTATTAACTAAGACAGGCTTTCAACAAACATCTCATTTCTGGTCCTCTTAAGAGCCACAGTTGCAATGGATTTCTTCAGTAGTAACTAGTTTGTAATTTCCTCTCTCAACCAGTCTCGGTTGAGCTTCTCTTCTCCATGAACTCTGGAACACTGCTCCTCAAAGACCTAGAGTGGCTTCTTTCAAATCTCTTTTATTTTGTACTGTGGTAGCCTTTAAGGCAGTTGAACTCTCTTTCTCCTGACATTGCTGAACCTACGTTGTCTGCCCTCTCTTCTTTGACTTGCCCCCTTTCTCCCTACATTTGCTAGAAACCAAAGATGTCAGTTAGGAGGATACATGTGATATATGACTCTTTTCTTTAAACAACTCAAAAGGCTTTAGATTACAACTTGAACAAAATATCCATAACTCAGCCTACTGCACAGCTCCTAACATGATCGAATGCAAGCCTCCTTGACATCACTCATCACATTGTAAAACAGAATCCTAACCCCCAGCGTGGCTGACACTTTGGCTCTGTTATTCCTTGTGGGAGCTGTCCTTTGCATTACAGTCTTGTCATACTTAACTTCCCCACCACTAGATGACAGTAGTATCATCTGCTCCTGCAGTGACTGTCACAAATATATCAAGTCATTACAAAATGCCCAGTGGGAGATAAAATTATACTGATTGAGAACCATTAGTCTGAAGTGATCATAAGTCCAATTTTCCCAGACATGTCTATGCGTCTGGCGCCCGCTTACTCTGTAATATGGCACTTGCTTCCTTCTACTCTGAAGAGTGATGAACATAGGTTGACTGTTCTCTTCAACCAATGAGTTTCATGACTTATTCTGATATTGTGAGTGTTTCAAACATACTGGATTTCTCTCAGGATTGTGGTCTCTGTCATTGACATTTCTCTCATGACATGCTCTTTTCCCACAGCTTAAAAATGTATTATTTTTATGATATATGTATAGGTATTTTGCCTTTATGTATATAAGTACACCACATGGTGTGCAATGCCTGTGGAAGTCAGAAAGGGCATTGGATCTCCTGGAACTAGGATTATGGATGGTTGTTACCTACCACATGGGTGCTGGGACTCAAACCTGGCATCCTCTGGAAGAACAGCAAGTGCTCTTAACCTCTCACTGCTGAGCCAGCTTTGCAGCCCTGGATTTATCATTTTAAATATTTCTTTTCTGACTGAAACACTAAAAGGTGATAATCAAATATGTGATTCATTTTTATCACTTATGTTTTGTTTTTAGTTTGCTCCCTATTTATTTTCAATCTATACATCTCCTGCTCAACACACATATCTCAGGTACTTTGGGATATTTGTTGGAACAGTACTTGGTCCACAGATGTTTAAGGAATAACAAATGAACATATTCCCAACAACTCTCTCCCCAGTGGGCTTTAGTTTCTCTCTTGTGCATTCCATTATTAGTGCTTATTATATGCAACTTTGTGGAATGTTTAATGAAATCCTTTTTTTTTTTTTTTGTCTTTTTTGAAACAGGGTCTCTCTGTAGCCCCAGCTGTCCTGGAACTTACCCTATAGACCAGGCTGGCCTTGAACTCACAAAGATCCTCCTGCTTCTGCCTCCTGAGTGCTAGGATTAAAGGCATGCACCACCATGCCCGGCTAATGAAATCCTTTTTAATGTAATTATCATTTTTGTCTTGTGAAGACAGAGACTGTATATTTCTTTTTAAGTGTAGAAGAATTTCGACTCCCTTATAAAATATACTGGTTAACTCTGAGTCACTTCTGCCAAACAGGCGTATAGCATACAAATTGTGCCAAATTCAGGCAACTATTTGATGTAATTAGAAAGCCCAATTTAAATAATGTCCAGATGAACACCAATTCCTCCCCAGGAACCATCTCACATCACTATATATCTTTCTTATTGTCCTCAAATATGATCATTTTAGGGTTTGGCTCCTTCAGTAATTATAAACGGTTGAAAATAATGTTTTTGCTTTATACTTTAGATTGGATTACTCTTGTTAGATAGTATGAATATTGCTCACCCCCTATAAATCTTATGTTGACACTTGATCTTCATTTTGAAGTATCTAAAAAGTACAACTTTAACCCAGAAGCAGTGTTTAGTATGTTTCCTTGGAGAGTGACAAAGATTAGCCAAGGCTATCAGTGTAGAGCCTTCAAGAGCAAATACTGGTGGTTTTTTGAGAGTATACATGCATACCCATACAGCTTTCTTTTTTCTCACTAAGCAGGAAAGCCAGCCTGGGACTCTAAGAGCAAGAAGACTATTACCAGATGCAGTCCCTAGAATGTCCACCAGAACTGTTAGCCTCCTTTATTAAAACTTATACCTTCTATAGTATTGTATAACTAGAACACAGCACAACTTGGAAATATGACAGTGCTTGCATTCTCTGATAATACATGTGCAGTATCAAGGAGGTTCAAGTAAAGATTTGTCAGGAATATGCATAATTGCCTGTATCATAGAAAGACTTGACACTATCAGGGGCTTCTAATGACAAATCAGATTGAAAGCCAGATGACAGTCAATGTGACATTAGCTTTTGGGTGACACCTTTTCCATGCGGGGTCAGTAATTTTCTTTGCAGGTTACTAGAATTACATTATTTAAATAATGGTAGAGAAAGTCACATACTTGTCAATAAAGGTTCTGCAGTGTTAAATTCTCAATACCTTGAAGAATAGCAATGTAAAAGCCAATAGAGTGACTGAAATAAAGATTAGTGGGTAAAAGTAAAGGTATAGTATTATAGGGTAGGAGTAAAACCAGACAGAATTACCTGGAAAGGATGGAATGAAGTTATTAATGATTCAGATAGCAGAATAATGAGGCTAATGCTAGTACATATTTTCTGCAAAGGAGTCAGTTTACTGGAATGTCCTGAGCAGTACTGGAGTACAGACCAACAGACAGAGCATGTTATGGTTTAGATAGAAAATGTTCTCCAAAATCTCAAGGGGGAACATTTAGTTGCTAACTGATGGTGATTTTCTGGAGGCTGTGAAACTTTTGGGGCACTCTCTCTAGGTTTCAGATGTGTGCCATGAGGTATAGAATGTGCAGAAGATTCTAGATTTTCCATTTCTGATCCATTCTCTGCATTCTGGTTGACTGTCACAATGTGCCTAATCCCTTCATGCTCCCATCCAACAGGCAGTTGCATCACTTGCACCACAATGACCTCTGCCATGCCTTCCCTACAATGATGGGCAGAACCTGTAATTGTTAATCAAAATAAACTTCTCTTCTTCGGTTGCTTTAGTATTTTGTTACAGTGACATGAAAACCAATTAAAGTAATCTAGAAGGCAAGTACGCAGGAAGGGTTGAGTCCCCAGAGAATGGATCATGGTCCTTATCCTGGGATAATGTTGGCCTGAGATCTGATCCACCACCTATTTCCATAGAGGGTTCACAAGAAGACTGGAAATTCATGGTCAGTTTTAGAAAAAAAAATTACAGCATAAACGTTTTTGCTGTATAAACTATTACTCATCCATCAGTATGATGAGTGTGCCAGCAAGGTGTGAGAACGTTTTATGAAATTCTGTTCAATATGAGCAAGCAAAGGATGCAGCCATCACCAAGGAGCAAGCTGGGTTTAAAAAGAACAAATAAAGTTCACCTTATTAAGGTTCCTTGTGGGATCTTAACACTAAATTAGAAGCTCAGATAAACATGAAATGGATGATATGCATACTTCCATCATAATGTCAATACTGACAAAAAATATGTATCATCTCTGCTCTGTAGAAGAAATCCCAGGACTGACTTTGCATGAACTAATTCAAAAGGAATTTATGGTAGAATGGTTTCCACTGCCTCAATAGCATTTCTATTTCCTACTAGTCATAAAACTTTGGTGAAAAACTATCTCATTTCTATGAAGCAGGAGAATCACATACTTCCAGAGCAGTAGTGACACCTCTATAGATGAAGCTATTGCCTTGGTGCCACCAATCGGTCCCTCATGAGCATTATTATTGAGTTGCATGTGGTTTTGAGAGAAAGTGGAAGCTGAGATGAGATCAAATGTTCGAAAGAATTGTTAGAAATCTAACAGATGTCAGGTCAGATTGTATGATGAACACTTGAGAAGAATGCATGTGCTATCACGGGAATGCCACAGGAAGCAAATAGACTCCCTGAGGGAAAAGGTAACATCCACAAAGGCAAAATAAGGAAGTATGCATTTATAAGAACAGAGGATGGAGCCATCTTGATGCATTGTCTTATTCTGGACACCATGAAGATTGGGACACATTTAGAAGAGGGCAAATACTTTTATTCCCTCATGGTTGATAATTTGATGGATGTCCTGGATTAGCAACAGTCTAGTAAGCATCAAATTAATGCAGACACTCCTGAGATTAATCTTCCTACCCTTGATCATGAGACCAGGTCTATGCCTTTTGTGTGCGCCTCATGGAGATCCCATAACTGGGATCTCATTTAGATTTTCTCCATCATCACGAAGAAGTTGTGAAAATTTAACAAGATTGATAGGCAAATGTTTAATGATGTCACAGTTGATGGTTATATCCCTGCTGATGTGTTTCTTCTTACCTTCATTATATATTCATTTGCTTCATTAATTTCTGGTATTATAAGGTGTATTAATGCTAAGACACCTCCAATAAAATTTTATTCAAGTCATACATATGTACACAAACATACACATGCTTTAGAAAATAAGAAAGTATGGGGCTGGTGAGATAGCCTAGCAGTTAAGAGCACCGACTGCTCTTGCGGAGGACCTGGGTTCGATCCCCAGCACCCACATGGTGGCTAAGAACCGTCTGTAACTTCAATTTCAGGAGAACTCCAGTTCCAGGGGAATCCGAGACCCTCTTCTGACCTCCGCAGTATCGCACGACATGGGTGCACAAACCTGCATGCAGACAGTACATTCATACACATACAAAAATAAATAAAAATAAATAAATAAATAAATAAAAACATTATAAAAAAAGAAAATAAGAAAGTATAAAGTTAGAGAGGAAGCTATGGGGGAAAATGATAGTTTTATGACACAATGTAACTGATCAACAAATTGGAAGGTTAGAGCCAGTGAAATGGGGTTGAGGGTAATCCTTTGGAAATATTAAATCTTCTTCACTGGTTGTAAAAGGATGAAGGAGTGGCTTATGATGCTGCTTCTAGAAACAGAGCGTCAATGACCTGTATAACAGTCACCAGGTGAGTTGCAAATAGGGCGACATGAAGTTTTCTTCTCTCCTTATTTTTTCAGCCATACATTTTTAAAATTTTAACCCTTTTATACAACTTTAAGTGAACCATGTGATTGTTCTAATCTCTCTTTTCTTTTGTCTTTTTGAGACAGGGTCTCTCTTTAGTTACAGGTGGCCTGGAGCTTGCTATGTAGACCAGGCTGGACTTGAACTCAGAGATCTGCCTGCCTCTGCCTCCTGAATGCTGGGATTAAAGGTGTGCACCACCACACCTGGATATAATCTTCTAAAAACTACTCTCCTAAGCTGAAGCTGAAACAGTGATTAAATTTTATAAGTGTCATTCTTTCCATTTTAACACTGATCATAGTGATAGGCATTTGGTAGACAGTAGATGACTATTGCTTCTGACCTCCGTGGCATTGCACGACACGGGTGCACAAACTTGCATGCAGACAGTACATTCATACAAATGCATAAATAAATAAAATTAATAATAAAAAAATTAAAAAAAAAGAAAAGAATAGACTGAAAACATATGTTCAAGTGAGATCTGGTAGAACACATTCTGTTGGACAGGTATGTTTCACTTATTCAAACAAGAATGCCTGATGGGATGGCAACAAGAGACACATGGGGCCCCATGGTGAGCAAAGCCCACATGACTGTCTTCTTAAAGAGTCTATGAAAGTCCAGTGGGAAATCCACTACACAGTCAGATGGATAAATGCTAAACACACACACACACACACACTGAAGAAGTTGCCTGAGGAATTTATGTGGAGTTAAACATTTATGTAGAAGTGCATTAAAAAAAAGTCAGAATATGTTGCCTTTCTCAATTTAGGGTTTTTATAATAAACCTTCACATAAGTCTTGCCATATTAGGCTTTTTTACATA
Organism: Rhizomys pruinosus; assembly: GCA_009823505.1. Classification (NCBI taxonomy): domain Eukaryota; kingdom Metazoa; phylum Chordata; class Mammalia; order Rodentia; family Spalacidae; genus Rhizomys; species Rhizomys pruinosus. The sequence goes on from VZQC01009989.1 coordinate 224,149, forward strand.
GTTCACATGCATAAATTAACATAGTTCACATCCCTATAATCTAAGCGGTTGAGAAGGTGAGGTAGGAACATCGAAAATTTGAAGTTAGCCTGGGCAATACTATGTAACTCATTCTCTTAAAGAATATGGAGTGGTAATAATGATCTTATCTTGCAGCTGCAGGTTCTAAGTCTTCAGAACCCATGGAACATGTATGAATAGTGTACAGACCAGGCTTATTGCATAAGCTGGGGGAGGTCCTTCATAATTATTACTGATATATGCAAATATTTACATGATAAAAATATTAACTGGTAACTTTAAGGTTCTCATTGTGGCTTGCAAAATTGTTTCTCTGCTTGACTGAGAGGCAACATTTCAAAATTACCAACAATACACTCCTAACGTGTCTGTTAGGCCTGTATTTAGAAATTTCCTGCAGGTATAATCACAGAGCTTCATTGGAAAGACAAGAAGTCATGAAAAATTAGAACTCTAATCATCTCCTTTAGGACTTAAATCATAGTAGAAAGCAAATGCTTGCCTGCCTGATCAACTCTTCGTGAATCCCCCCAAAATCTTGCTCTGAAGTCAGTGAAGTTTCCAAGATTGCAAAGAAAATGGCAACTGTGGGAACAGCAAGGAAGGTAAGGGTTGAAACCTACCCAGTTGTGATGAGGGGCTGGCTCAGGTGGAACCTTGCCTGCCCTGCAAGCATGAGAACCCCAGTTTGATTCCCAGTATCTGTATAAGACACTACAAGTGGTTTGAATATCAGCACTGTAGAGGTGGTGACAGGAAGATCTCCTAGAGCCCACTGGCCAGCCATCCTAAGCAGGCCTTCCAGACAAGTGAGAGGTCACATTTTAGAAAAACACTGTGGATGGCGCCTGAGGAACAAAACCTGAGGTTGTCTTCTGACTCCACATTCACATGTAAACATACACCAACGTATACTATACACATATACACTGTACACAAATACCAGCATAACACACACACATATCCCATATCTTTCAACCTCCCTTCCCCTCCATATATACATCACAAACCTGTCTGATCAACAGACAGATGTACTGGGTTGGAGAAAATATATGTAGACCTTATTCTAACAGGTAGTTAATATTTAGAACAAACAAGGAACGAAAGTAAAATTCCATAGTAAAAAAGAATCACAAGTACATGGTAGTGGTACTGAGACATTTCTCAAAATAAGGTGTACAAATAGCCAGCAGGTGTGTGTGGGAAAAAAACACTCAATAGCATCATAAATCAGAGAAGAGCAAATCAAAACCACTGTGAGGTACCAATTCATTCCAGTAGGAATGGCTTTTTACAAACCCCAAATAAAAGGTCCTGGTGAGGACTAAGAGAAAGGAAAAAGCCTTTCATACTTTCAGTAGGAATTAAAATTAGTTGATTCATTGTAGAAAACCATGTGGATGTTCCTGGGAAAATTAGAACTAGCATATGACTCATCCTTCTCAGTACTGGGCCTCTATCTAAAAGAAAACAATCAGAATGGCAAAGACCAGCTGGATTCTCCTGTGTATCAGAGCACATCTGGCAACAGCCAAGAAGTTAAAATTACCTAAGGATACATGAACTGATAATCAGATAAAGGCAATGTGGTACATATATACAAGGGAATACTCAGACACATGCAATAAAATCCTGTCACTGCTGACAACACACATGGAACTTGAAATGAGTATGTTAAGAAAAATCAATTAGGCAGAGAAGGACAAATCACCTGATCTCACTTATATGTGGGATCTAAGCAAACTGAGATCATAGAAACATAGAATCAAATAGAAATTAGCAGAGGCTGTGGAAATATGGAAGCAAGGAAGGAAGATCCTGGTCAGCATTTACTAAGTTATTCTTGGACTGGATTAAAGCAGTTTGAAAAGATGAATGTGGAGATATGTTTAACCTAGTGTAAGCATCATGACATGTATGCAGGCATGGAAACACCACATTTGACCCCGTCAATACCTATAAATTTATACTTTGATTCATTTGTTGAAATAAACTGAAATGAGCTGGAACCAATACAAGTGGCCCTCAATTGACAAGTGGATAGAGAAAATGTGGTACATCTACACAATGGAGTTCTATGAAGCAGTAAAGAAAGATGACATCATGAACTTTACATATTATGTTAAGTCAAGTAACACAGTCCCAGAAAAACAAACAACGAATGGTATCTCTCATCTGTGGATGCTAGCTTCAATTACCTAGTTGTAAGTATTTCTTGTGTAGGGCTCCTTGAGCTTTTGTCCAAGTATTTGGGAGTGGTGCATATTGGAAAGAACAACAACAACAAAAACAACAACAGCAACAGAAAAGACTGTGTCAAAAAACTGACTGAAATGGTGAACTTCTGCTCAAAACAGTCAACTTCTGCATCAAAAATTTTCAGAGAGACTGAGAAAAAGATGAAAAACACGTTTGGCAGAATGAATGAGCTCTGGTGGGATGGGGGGTAGGGAGGGGGACATGGGTCTAGATTCGATTTGTAATGTAATTTTGTATAAAAAATAAAAGAAATAAATAAAAGAAATAAACTGAAATGTAAAAATAAAATTAAATGTTGTATTCTTGACACTTTCCAAATTAAAGCTAAAAATAAAGAATCCCTTTGGAAAAAAATTTCATTGACCCCCCCCACCATTAAGTAGTTGGAAGGCTAAAGTATGGAATCATCAGATGTAAAAATTATTAGAAACCAGTCATTTTTGTGGGTTAACTAACATCTCTGAACATCAGTTTCCTCCACTTTAAAATCCTCATAATTAAAAATAAGTGAGATCCATACATATAAGCTTAGCACAGTATTTAACACAGGGTAAGTCCTTATTTATGAAAACACCACTTTTGGAGTTTGAAATAGAACCATGGTTTTAGCAGAAAACAAACCCATGTCTACATCTCTGATTCCTGCCAACACTGTGGTCGATTTTTATACTTCTCAGTTCTCACATTTATCATCCGTGTTATGAGAGGCTATTTACAATTTGTGTGTCCAATTTTTTTTTAAAACTATATCAAAACTGAAAGGGAGATGGTAGTTTCAAATTAGAAATAAAGATGGTAATAGCTCAAACCATTCCATTTCATGTCAATCACACAGGAGTGAAATTGCTCTATCATCCGCTATTAAAACAGCTCTGGTGGAAAGAGAGGGCTGTGTCTGTACAGCTTCTCACAGTTGTTTTCTGAACATCACACAAAACACCATCCAAATAAGCATATCATTCTGCTATTTTTCTCCAAAATGTAACAGCTCTTGGGTACAGAATGTAAATAAATAGGTACATTCAGCAAAGTCTAATTAACACATATGAAAGCCATTATGTTTATTCCTGTATTCTATATGAAGTAGTTATAACTAACTAGAGATACAGGTAATGGTGGTAGGTGCATCTGAAATTTTTAAAAATCAGATTAATAGAAAGCAATGCAAAAAGCCATGAGAGGAAAGAGGAATGTAATATCATGGGCCATATTGGGTGAGAATCCCTTTTGCTTTGGGCCTATAATTGCTTTACTTTTAATCGTCATGAATTCACAGCTAACTTTTCTACTGCTTTTCTTCCGAATACTGCTTGGAGAAGTACTTTTAGAATATCCACATATCATGGCAAATAAACAAAGAAAGAAGAGTATGAAATGGGAGGAGTTACATTTACATATAACTCTGGGAAGGAGGCTTCCAGCCTCATACCTAATTAGCAAGCCAAATAAAGTCTTTGCTTAGGTATGGACAGTTCTAGGGTACCCCTAAGATACCCCAATCTGTGGCTGTTCAAGTTCCTAATATAAAATGATGGGAGTGCTCATTTATAACCTAGCAGGCACCCATATATGTACTTTAAATTATCTCTATATTATTTATAATAACCCAATGCAATGTAAATATTTGTTATGCTGTATTGTTTAGGAAATGGGTAAAATTCTGTACCTGTACCTGTTTCATGTAGATATAATCTTACTTTTATTTTATTTATTTATTTATTATTTATTTATTTATTTGTATTTTTGAGACAGGGTCTCCCTTTTAAGTCCCAGCTGGCCTGGAGCTCACTCTGTAGACCCAGCTGGCCTTGAACTCACAGAGATCGGCCTGCCTCTGCCTCCCAAGTGCTAGGACTAAAGGCATGTGCCACCATGCCAGGCTAATCTTACTTTTAATCAGTATTGATTAAATCTGTGTATCTCAAAGGTCAACTTTCTGTTGAATGTACAAATTAGTTGTGAAACTCAACTGTACTGACCATGAGTAAATCATACTTTAATTTATAGTTGGAACCCGGCTAGGATCCCTGACTGGAGAGTAGAGGCAAAGGCACTGGGAATGTAGACCCTGAGCTCCCATTTGGGGCTGCACAACTCCCAGAACAGGGATCCCTGAGCAGGGTAACTCCTGGCTTCCCCCGGCTCCAGTTATAAGTGCTCTATGCAGAGCTTCATAGTGGAGGAGAATAGGCTCTGAAAACCACTAACTCCTAATTACTAGGGGATCCTGGAGCCCACTGCAGGCTGGATTCATGTGGAACCATGAAGGGCCCTCTCCAGCCTGGTTAAAAGCTAGCCTTAAGGTAAGACAGGAATCACATTTGTCCAAGCAATACTCAATAAAAGGTCCATGTTCTCTTTTGGTCCTCTGGGTCCACTGAGTTGTACATGGAATCAGATACAGTCTGTAAGAAGACACCTTAAGCCCCAGTCATCACAGGAGTGTGAGGAGTCACACACACACACACACACACACACGCACACACAAATGGTGCTCAAAGGAAGGTCCTCAAAATGAGGAATCATTATTTATAGACAACTAGTTCTCGGCACACATCAAAGACGCTTCTCTTTGCAACAGATGGAATGGAGACTATTAACAAAGCTCACAACTGGGCAAATGTAGAGAATAAGCATCTGTGTGAACCCCAGCCCAGCATGACACATCTACAATTAAACCTCTATACCTAAAGCTCAAGAAACATACTGGAACAGGGAGCAGAAGGAATATTAATGCATCTCTCAACTCTGACCAGTGAGGCTTCTTCACACAACAGATGGAGATTAACACAGAAAGCCACTACTCCCTGAAATGTAGAAAATAAGAGACCATAGAGTGTATGTCTCTGGATAAGACTACCAGTTTAAACCCTGAGTGAAAAGAGCTACACAGGGGTGATCTCTACACCAGATTTCAAACTATACTATAGGGCTATAGTCATAAAAACAACCTGGTACTGGCACAAAAACAGATCAGTTGACCAATGGAACAAAACCGAAGATCCAAATCTGAGCACATACAATTTCACCCATCTTATATTTGACAAGGGGGCCAAGAAGCCACAATGGAGAAAAGACAGCATCTTCAGCAAGTGGTGTTGGCAAAACTGGATCACCACTTGTAGAAGAATGAAATTAAACCCCTACCTCTCTCCCTGTACAAAAGTTAACTTCAGATGGATTAAAGACCTCAATGTGAAACCCCAAACTCTGAAGGCGATAGAAGAAAAAGTTGGCAGCAGACTACAAGACATAGGCATAGGAAAATACTTCCTAAATCAGACAGCAGCTGTGCAAGAATTAAGGTTGACAATTGACAAATGGGACCTCATTAAACTCAAAAGCTTCTGTACATCAAAAGAAACAATCAAGGAAGTGAAGAGAAATCCCACAGAGTGGGAGGAAACCTTCACTGCAGAAACATCTGACAAAGCATTGATTTCCAGAATATATAAACTACTCAAAAAACAAAGAAGAAAGAAAACAAATGACCCACTCAATAGATGGAGCAAAGAACTGAACAAAGACTCACAAGTGAGGAATTAGAGATGGCTGAGAAACACCTTAAGAAGTGTTCAACATCACTAATCATTAAGGAAATGCAAATGAAAACCACTTTAAGATATCTTCTTACTCCAATAAGACTGGCTAGGATCAAGAAAACAAATGATACCAAGTGCTGGAGAGGTTGTGGGGAAAGGGGAACACTCATCCACTGCTGGTGGGAATGTAAACTCATGCAGCCACTATGGAAAGCAGTGTAGAGAACTCTTGAAAGACTTGGAATGAACTTGCCACCCGACCCAGCCATACCACTCCTGGGCATGTACCCTCAAGACTCACCCCACTGTATGTATGTATCACTGTAGAGATACATACATACACAACCATGTTTATTTCAGCTCTCTTCACAATAGCAAGGAGCTGGAACCAACCCAAATGCCCCTCAACCGATGAGTGGATAGAGAAAATATGGTACATCTACACAATGGAGTTCTATGCAGCAGTAAAGAAAGAGGACATCATGAGCTTTGCAGGAAAATGGCTGGAGCTAGAGGACATCAGCAAGTGAAGTAACACAGTCCCAGAAAAACAAACAGTGAATGGTATCCCTCATCTGTGGATGCTAGTGCCAATTACCTAGTTGTAAGTATTTCTTGTGTATGGCCCCTTGAGCTTTTGTTCAAAGCAGTTGGGAGTGATGCATATTGGAAACAACAACAGCAACAGAAAGGACTGCATCAAAGAACTGACTGAAACAGTGAACTTCTGCTCAAAATAGTCAACTTAATCATGAACAATATTGAGAAGACTGAGAAAGAGATGAAAAGCATGTTTGGCAGAATGCATGAGCTCTGGTGGAGTGGGGGAATGGCGGGGACATGGGTCTAGATTTGATAAAAAAATAAAAATAAATTTATGTAAAAACAAAAGACTACCAGCTTATACCTCTGTCACCCAAATCTCAGGAACCATGTGGAAGAGGGGATAGGAAGACTATAAGAGCCATGGGTGCTGGTTGACCACAGGGAAACAGAGTTTACCAGGCAGGTAAGAACTTGCTCATATCAAGTTATGGTAATGAGGACAGAATACACAAGACCCATGCAAACTCGAACCAGACAAAAACCCAACATAGAAGCGAGGAAATGGGTAAAATGCCCCAGGTTTAGCCAGGGAACTATAACTGGCTGCTGAACACTGTTGGGTGAGGGAGAGTTGGTCTTCTTTAAGGGAGTGATGCTAGATAGCTGAACAGAGTCCAGTGGATGAACTCACACTAATGGATATCTGGGGACATGAACTTGACAGGATAGGACATAACATATAGGGCAGAATGCATGAAATCTGGAGGGTGCTACAGGGCGATAGGGGTAAGTTTCCAAATATGAACAATATGTACTGTATGAAATGCAAAACTTCAACAATTTCTTTTCAACATAAGAATTTGTAGAGAGTCTCTGCGAGCCTTTGCATCCATCACTGCCTTCTGTATATTTAGACTGCGAGGCCCTCAGTTCCAGTTCCACCCCTTGCTGAGTGTTTGTCCTAGTATTCTGTTTATCTTTGCCTTAGCTCTCTCATCATTAAAAACTGGGGTTTAATCTGATCTCTTCACAAGGCTGTTTGAGGATTATATGTAAAGTGCTTAGAACAGTGTCTATCACACAATGATCAACACAGAGATGTTGCTACCACTACCTTTATCATTATCAAAATGAAAAGCATATTCCATATAATACATGTATACCAGTCTTGGGTATATGCCCCTCAAAGTCTCTATCCTACTACAGAGATACCTGATAATCCATGTCCATTCTTTCCCTGTTCATAATAGCCAGGAAATGGAAATAACCTAGATGTCCCTCATCCGATGACTGGATAATGAAGGTATGATACATTTGGACAATGGAATATTATTCGGTTGTTAAAAAAACAAAATTATGAAATTTACAGGTAAATGTATGGAACTGGAAACAATCATCCTGCGGGAGGTAACCCAGTCCAGAAAGAAACACACATCAAATGTCTTCTCATAGTAGATGCTACCTGTCAGTTCTTAGACACGCATGTTTAAATCAGAAAATTCACAGATCAGGAAATTAATAAAAAGCCGTGGGAGGGCCTTATTGGAGGTGATACAGATTGTGGTAATGGAAAGGGGGAAGCAGGAAAAATGTATTAGGAAGGATTAAATTGGATGGGAGATAGGAGTGCTAGACAGAGGAAGGACTATTGTGAGGGCTAACTAACACTAAAGGCCTTTAGAAAAAGCCATTTGGAAACCTACCACAGTAGAATCTTCTTAAAGTATATACCACATAAATACCTTATACTGTGGGAGTAGACAGTGCCCCTACTGGACACCAGAGGCTAACAAGTTGAAAGCCCAATGGCAGGAATAGAATCCCTCTTTTGAAGCTGTTGAACAGGGCATCCATAGACCCTCAAATAATACTAATCAATTCTTCCTGCTGGTGGTTACCCACCAGAAGTTGAGACTAAGTCTCTATTTTTGAATACATTACATAGATGAACTGTAGAACAAACAAGGAGAAATCAAACTGGTACAGACTTCAAACCTTCATCATTATTGATAGCTTCCCTAGTGCTGGAATGTGCTAGGCATGCTTCCAAAAGAGAAAACTAATCATCACCCTTAACCAGCTATGAATGACACAAGCTACATCAAGAAGTGGCCTGGCAAGATATGCTCACTGGCAGAATAGTGGCACTGATATTATGGGCATAATCAACCACTTTCAAATTGGATTTAAGGTCTTCTTCATAAGATGGAGCCCATACCTGACATTGGCATCAGTACTATGAACCTCTGGCTAGACAGTCCACAAAGCTATAAGGGACAGCCTAATATGGTTATTCTGCTAAACAGATAAATTATCAAACTGACTCATAATGATTTATTGGTAAACCCATAGATTAATGCATCTCTGTGCTCTTACCAGAGAGGCTTCTTTATGTAGTAGATGGTGATTAACACAGAGAAACACAACTGCTCAAAGTCCAGAGATTAAGAGTTTGCAGAGTGCTTATCCCTGGATATGACATCTATATTAAACATCTGCTTCCAAAGGCTCAGAGATCATTTTAAAGAAAATATAGAAAGACTTTAAACACCAGAGGTGATGTATGATCATAGAGTTATCCAGATACTTGGGTGGTTACTCATATGAACTCACAATAATTATGACAGAATGCACAAGTCCCACATAAGCTCAAGCCAGACAAAATCCCAGGATGGACATTAGGAGGTGGGGTAAGAAATTCTAACTCTAACTGAGGAATTACTGGAAACTGATTGTTGCTTGGTGGGGAGAGTCAGTCTAGTTTAAGGATGAGACCCTTGGTAGGTTGACCAGACTTCAGTGGATGGACCTTCACTGAAAGTTATTTGGGGAAACAAGTTACATGCACACACACACGCACACACACACACACACACACACACACACACTCACTCACTCATACACTCTAGAGTACATTAAATTGAGCATGGCATAGCAAGGAGGATGTAGATAAATAAGCATGTTCCATAGTACACAAATATAGTAAAAGAGTATGTAAAATATTGACAAACTTATGTTTTTATATAAAGCTAGTATATTTTCAATACATTATCTAATTCATTTTTTGAAAAATATATATCTAAATATTAAAATAAATGTATATACATATATGTACATACATATATATGTATATATGTATATAGTTATGTAGCATATGATCCATGAGCACAACACATGTTTCAGTATTTTCAAAATAGCAATATTTATTTATTTATTTATTTATTTATTTATTATTGGTTATTTGACATGAGGCATCTTTTAATCCAGCCTCCCCTCAAATTCTCTCTGTAGTCAATGCTGATGTTGGGGAACTCCTGATTCCCCAGTCTCAACTTTCCAAGAGTTGTAATTCTAGGCATGTATCATTTCGTCTCACCCAAACTTTTATATGATGCCAACAAAATAGAGTACTTGCAAGTAAACAATGAAAAGTAAAACATTTACTAAATGGAATTAAGATTAAAATACAAATGAATAAAATATCAACATTTATCACAATCAAAGAAACAGGATGTAAAAACTGCCATTCAGATAGACAAATTGCAATCAGTTGTCCCATACTAGCCTCATAAAAATGTGAATTGAGGCTTAGAATTTTGGCATACCTGAACCCAACACCTAGGAAGCAGAGGATGGAATGTTAAGGCCCGGCTTGAGCTACACACTGAATGGAACCTATAATATACCAGATAGTGGCTTTTTAGCTACTACCTGGTATATTATAGATGATTAGATATTGGCTCATTATAATCACATACCACTTTAGATAACAGTTTTATAATAGCATAGTCTTGAAAACAAACCTTAAAAAATACATAGGATAACAGTGCTATACATGCATTTTGTGATGCATTGAATGAAAAACAAAAGGATTTTCCATGACCATGTACAAAATGGGTTTAGTGCAAAAGAATAGCGTCTCCAATAAGCTGGACCACATCAGATCAAGTTGTCAATAAAATAGATAATAGACAATGAAGCATAAGACAAACCTCACATGTAAAATTTATAAAAGAAATGATCAGTCACTCGACACCCATTCCATAACACTTGATCTCCTTTACTTTCCTTTGAAAATGTAAAAAGAGACAGGGATGGAATGAGTCTAAGGAGAGCAACAGGGTCTACTGCAGAAGACTGATACAGTTCTAGTAGGGGCTGGGACTGACTGCAGGACACTTTAGAACTGGGCGGCAGCTGTCTTAAGCCTGTCCAAAGCTCATGGGGAAGGCAGGAGGGCAATCTATTATTTTCTTTTGGAAAACTGCAAATGTCAGCAAGCGTGATGTCAGAGGTGAACCAAGGGACTGAAGGAAGCATGGACGTGAACATGTGAACACTTCTCTCTGGTCCCCAAAGAAATGCTTTCAATGAACTATTTAAAACATATGTGCATATTCTTTCTCTCTCTGTCTCTCTCTGTCTCTCTCTCCTCTCTCTCTCTCTCTCTCTCAAACAAACACAGACATCATATATATACATATATATATGTGTGTATATATATATATATATATATATATATAATGTCTAAATTTCATAAATTATATGTTCGAATGGTAGGGAGTAATTACTAGTCATCTGAATTGAATACTCATGGTTAAATTTTATCTTATAAACAACATTATTTCAACACAAAATGGTGTCTTGCAAATATGTGTGGTAAATTTGTTTGTTTCATAGAATTGAAAAGTGTAGGCTTAAAGAGGTTAGCAATTAAATATGCAAAAATGCCATAGACTTGATAGAACTGATGGACTTATGAGATCCATGGAGACGTCATCAATCAGACTTTCCTCTGCTACTTCTCTTTAAGACAGAGAAAATAGTAAGAGTATGCAATTTCACAACACCATTCTGCAGATGTTGATTTTATAACTACTGGAGGGTGATACAATATAGAAGACTTTGGTTTCTTTGGAAGTTTCCAGCTTGAAAATCACACCGATTCATTTGTAAGAATTAATTGACTAGAGGCATATGATTGGTTTGTGCTTTGCGGTTTCAAGAATCTGCCTAGTCTACATTTAATTTGTTAATGGAAATTTATTCCCTGTGGCCACATTGTGCATGTCTAAATTGAATGGTACCCATAAAGTTAGTGTGCTATTGCCCAGCCTGTGCAATGGTACACACCTACCACGACGAGTGGCAGTCTTAGTCAATTCTCCCTCTCAGCCTTTCCTGATACTGGCCCTTCCACCTCATTTGACATTTCACGGCTCCTTCATTTTCCATTTATTTTCTTATACTCTTACTGTGTATCCTTATTTGTACTTGTTTGTAGGTTTTTAAAAATTTTTAAATCTCTTTTATGCACCTTAGGATGGTTTGAATGAGAGGTCCTCCATAAGCTCCAAGTATCTGGATTTTGTCCTCAGTTGGTGACACTGTTTGGGGAGGTTTTAGAAAGTGTGGCCTTGCTAGAGGAAACACATCACAGGGACAGGCTTCCAGGGTTTGTAAGCCAGATTTCCAGTCTCTAGCTGCTGCCCATGCTTATTTGCGAATATGAGTGCTTAGCTTTCTGATCTGGCCCCTCTAGCACCATGCCTTCCTGCCACGACAGATGCTGATCCTTCTGGAACCATAAGCTCAAATAAACGTATTTCTGTAAGTTTCTTTGGTTATGGTATTTTATTACAACAGAAAAGTAACTGAAGATTTTTGAAGTTGTATAATATGTACCAGAATATGAGTTTATTGCTGGTAGGTGCTGCATCTCTAGCAAATTCCTATGCTAAGTTTATTTCTAAAGAAGTATCATGATAAGTTAGGGCTTTTAGGAAGTGATTAGTACATAATGTTGGGGCCCTCTTAATAGGATATGCATGCTTATGAATGAGGCTCCATTTACTTTGTCCCTTTCTCTATAGGAGGATGATAAGGAACCTTCTGTGTAAAAATGCCTCGTCTGAAATTCAGTCTGCTGGTTCCTTGACCTTTAGACTTGCCAGTGTCCAGAGCAGTGAGAAATATATTTCTCTTGTTTATAAGTTACTAGGTTTGCAGTATTTGGTTATTCCTACACACATGCATTAAGAGAGTAGGATCTTTTATGATATATAATACATACTTGAATTACTTGGGTAATATTTGAGTGAATACAGTCATAACCAAATCATATATGGATGCCACTTTTAAATCATGTGTAGGGACTGCATAGTCAACAGCAAGGATTTTCATGTTCTTTTGGGGAGAGTATTTTTGGGACAGGGTCTCCCTTTAGTACCAGCTGTCCTGAAGCTCGCTCTGTAGACCAGGCTGGCCTTGAACTCACAGAGATCCACCTGCCTCTGCCTCCCGAGTGCTGGGATTAAAGGTGTTCTTTTAATAAGCAGGAGATCATTTTTATAGATTCAGAAACCAATGTTAAGTTACATTTTGATTTGTTCAAAGTCACATTGGAAACAACAGGTGGTCTGTAGATTAGAATCAAGGTACCCAGCTTCCAATTCAGACCAACTTTTTACTTTTCCCCAAGAAATATTTGACACATAGCACATGTGTTTCTGTATGCTGCACTCAACTGGGAAGTTCAGGAATTCAGAAATACAGGGCATGGCTGTCCTAGGGAAGACTTCCTGACAATACTCTTCAAGGATACATACTGAGTTTGTATACAAGTTCATGCCCAGGCTCCCAGTCTCCATGTTGGTTCTTCCAGGTTGTTTTCAAGTTTATTTTTCTTTCAGTGAGACATGCCTGATGAGGAACACAGTCTGCCTTTAGCCTGATGGGTTAAACACTGTAAAGAGACTACCCAATGGGCCTCCTGGAACATAATATAGGGCTTCCTTGACCACTGCCCCTGAGGTCCATTCAGAAGAAGAGACCTGTCCATTGACTCAAGTTCTTCCAATGCTCTCTTGGGCTATAGACACATAAGGTAGGATTATTTCTTTATTATTTTTAAAGGACTTATTTATTTATATTTTATTGTATGTGTGTGTGCTTGCACGCATGTATTCATACCATACATGTGCTTGCTGCTCCGTTAAGGCCAGAAGAGGGTGATGGACTCCCTGAAGCTAGAGTTACAGACCTGTGTAAGCTGCCATGTGTGTGCTAGGAACTCAACTGGCATCCTTGGTAAGAAAAGCAATTGCTCCTAACTGCTAAGACATCTCTCCAGCCCCCCCCCCAACTTTTTTTATTCTTGAAATGATTGTTCCTAGGAAGCTATGAAGGTTTGAAGGAGTGTCCTCCATAGGCTCCAAATATTTGGACACTAGGTCTCCAGTCTGTGGCGCTCTTTGAGGAGGGTCATAGAACATTTAGGAGATGTAGCCAGGTAGGCAAAGCACGTTACTGGGAGTGGGCTTTGGGAGACTTGAAGCTGTAGAAGTTGTCTTGGTCATAGTGCTTTATCACAGCAACAGAACAGTAACTTGTCCATAGTTTTCCCTAGAACTGAATCTGAACTCAGCTCTTGGCATCCTCTAGATGTTCTGAGAAAAGAGCCTAGGTTCAAAGATGGAAAGACATCCCAGGGTAAATGAACATTACCACATATTGATGAGGATGGGCGATACAAACTGCAGAGACAGCTTAAGGCTAACACCCCCAAAGTCACGGATTCAGGAAGGTCATTTTTTCTCTAGCCAAGATGAGAACTGTAGTCTTATCTTCTAAACATTCATCTTATATGTCTTATATATGTGAAGGAGGGACCACATCTCCTGTCCAGGTCCTCATCCCTTTTGGTAAACAGTTTAAGAGTTGGCTCTCTAGATTTTTCCAGGAAAATAAGTTATGTCAATTGGTCAATTTCAGCCCATATCAAAAATGCCATTGTGGTTAATTCTTTAGAAGTGAGAATGTTACAGTAGCCTTTGCTAGGGCTCTGTTGAGGCCCACTAAGTCAAAGCTAATTTCTCCTGGTCAAAAATTGGAATCTGAATTATATCTCTGACCCTGGGTGGAGAGCTAATATTCTAAGTTACCAAAAAATGACAATTAATATAGCCAGGCCTGCCAATAACCATGCATAGAAGCCATGCCAGGAAGGCTGGTTTACCTTAGGGAGGAAAAAAGATCTCTCTAATGAGATAATATGCTTTTCCTTCCCAGAAATCCAGTCCTCTGGGCTGTCTCTTTGAGCCACGCAGCCTGATAGACCTCTTAGGATATGCCCATTTTTCTGAGCTAAGAAAACTATAATCTTTTCTTTTTCTTCTTTCCTACTTCTTTCTTTCATATACTGGGCATAGCCTGTCCATGCTATCTCAGATACTCTGCTTACTCAGTTTTTCTCTAAAGTCTCCTGCATATGGCATTATTTTCTCACTTCTCTGCCTTCTCCTTCCAGGCAGATCCTGAGATTTATAGCTTGCCTATCATGTTAATTTTTCTTTGAAACTCTAATGAAATTGTCCTTAAGCTTCCTTTGGAGTCCACTATGAAATTAATGAGAATAAGAACCCTGAAGAGGAACTCCAGTTTCCCTGGTAATAGGTGGCATCCCAAATGGCCCTCCCCTAAATTTTTGGTAACAATATAGACCAGAGGGTATCCTCTATCCTCCAACAGGAGATAACTTAAGAGTTTGAGGTGAATCAGATGCTGGCCAGAGCTCAGGCTTGCAAACATGTTACCTGTTTTCACAACCTTGGGAACATGAGCTATTGAATGCTGTTGGGGAGAGGAAGGCACGGGGATGTCCAGAGAGGCTTGGAGGAGGACACTCATGGGTAAATGGCAGATTCTTTTTTTTTAAGTTTTTTATTTTATTTTATTCATTTATTTTAAGTGTATGAATGTACTGTCTGCGTGTTGGTTTGTGCACCCTTGTCGTGCAATGCCGCGGAGGTCAGAAGAGGGTGTCAGATTCCCCTGGAACTGGAGTTCTCCTGGAATTGGAGTAACAGACAGTTCTCAGCCGCCATGTGGGTGCTGGGGATCGAACCCGGGTCCTCTGCAAGAGCAGTCGGTGCTCTTAACCACTAGCTAGGCATCTCTCCAGCCCAAATGGCAGATTCTTTATCTCTCACTACTTCCCTTGATTCTTCTGTGAATCCATTTCTTACAGCTTCTTCCAGTCTTACAAAGCAGTGTTCTGGTGAGAACACAGGTTGACATGCACACATGAAAGGGATATTTTCTGGTCAAATCTTTAGCTCAAGTCTCTCCAGCACCAGCTGGCTTAGTTTCAAGGCTGAGGATGACACCTGGCTTGGGTTGATATTCATGATCAGAAGAAGTCAGGACAGAAATCTGTATCCTGAGCCATCGTTCATGGGGAATAACAATAACTATATTAGAAATATCTAAAAGTTGGCTCCTTTCCATGAACAGGATTAATAGCAGGAGACAGGTATAAACACATGATTCTACACTAACTGGTTCTGGATTCTCCACAGAAACTTACCTCCTCTTGACCCTAACCAAATCAAATTTCATCTTACCATATTCCTACTTTATACTTAAATGGACAATCATACAATCGTACACATTAGGTATTTTTCCTCCAAAACAGATTTCTTAAACTTTTAAGTTTGATTCATATATATATATATATATATGGGTTCCACATATATGTGGAGCTTGTAATAGGGTTTTTGGAGTATGTAGAAAGGATGAGTTTCTAGAATGGCACATCTAGGGGACATATATTGATCACAGTAACTATAGTAACCCTCCCCATGACATCTTCATAACATTTCCCCCCAATATATGTAACATGACATTTTGTTTTTTCAAAACATATTGTCAAGGGCACCCATTCCTGACCAACTCTGCAGTGCCCAGGGGAGAAAAAAGAGCAGGGACTCATATCCTAATTTTGGAACTTAAGTCAGTAGAAGCATGCATGGAACAAAAAGAAAGAAAGGGAAACAGAAAGAAGCGATGAGGAGAAGGGACAGGGAATAAAAATAACGTAGCATATTGGAGAAATGCGTATTTCCCAAGTGCAGAGTCACTCCAAGATGTCATCATTGGCAAATTAATCCTTCAGCAAGAATTTTGACAAGGAAATTTCATTAGGGATTTAAATCTCAATGGAAGCTCAAGTTGCTGCATTAAGAGATGAAAATTGTGCAAATATTGTTCCTTAGAATGATGTTTGCCTCAGGTCACTGAGTTTTAGTCAATGGAATTTAGAGTGATAAATGTCCTGTTGGAAATAAGCAGGGGAGGGAGGAAGCTGTTCTGCAGTTGGAAGCTCAGGCCCTAGAGTCATTTGGAAGAGAAGTGAGACGCCAGTGTTAACAGGCTGTGTGACCTTGAGCCAGTTATTTAGCATCTCTGAGGTCTAATTTCCACATCTATGAAATATGAGCCATTTTCAATGCACTCATCTGTGATTGTGAAGATTTAATGAAATAATCTAGCTGAAGCCTTTTGGCCCAGTTTCTGGCTAGCAGAACACCTAAATGCATATTTGTAATGATTACAACCATGAGTAGAATTTTTTTGGCACTCCTGCTGCTTGTCCCTATGATATACAAAAGACACCATTGTTATGATTCATTCCGATGAGAAGTATGAGACTTGGGAGTTGAATAAAGGTGCCACCACCATTTAAAAGGAGAAATAAATGCTACACTAACTTTGTACCTGTGTTTATGTATAAACATATTCTCTCTCATTAGTCTGTAGGGGCCCTCAGAGCTGATATCTTGTTGTATTAACATAATCTTACTGATTAGATGGCTCTTGGTAGTTGCTTGGGAAAGGTTGATGGAATGAATTAATGGTCTCTTAAATAAATGTATTCAGGGATGAATGCATGATGTAATCTATGACTCAGGGAGACTCATTTACAGACTCATAATGCTTGAAACCCTTGATTTTGGATATCAAGGAAGTTTGTGGCTTACAGTGAGATTATTTTTAAATATTTTATTGAAGTTTTGTGCATTTCATATAACATTTCTCAGTCCAATTTAGACTTGTTTCTCTTTCCTTCCACTGCACCCAAGTCCATGCATTCTGCCATACCTGCCTTGTATCTTTTTCTGAGTCTTTTTAAAAGTTTTTCAAAGCAGAATTATTGTTTTGGGTAGAACTTTACTGTTTCAGTTAGTTCTTTGTCCGAGTTCCTTTGTTATTATTGTTCCTGCAAATTTTAATTGTTTCAACATATTCATATATATATATATATATATATATATATATATAGAATATAGAATATACCTATAACGAAAATTATGCCATCTGAAAATAAACTGCATTTTGCACATATCAATTTTCAGGATTCACATTTTTCCTTTTTAAATTTATATTACTCTAAAATATGCCTACATACCCTCCACCCATATACCAAGATTACAAAGTCTGAAAATAAGTGGTAGGTCAATTCTAGAGCCTATTAAGGGATTCATATTATAAGAGCACTATTGCTTTCAGGGAAAGGGGTATATAACATTATGTTCCTTAGTTTGCTTTACAACTAGGTGCTTGGTGCTAGCATCCACAAATGAGGGATACTATTCAGCATTTGTTTTTCTGGGACTGTGTTACCTCACTTAGCATAATATTTTCTAGTTCCATACATTTACCTGCAATGTTCATGATGTCATGTTTCTTTACTGCTGTATAGAACTCCATTGCATTGATGTACCACATTTTCTCTATCCAATGGTTGGCTGAGGGGCACATGGGTTGGTTCCCATGTGAAGACAGTTACAATAAACACGACTGTGTATGTATCTCGGCAGTAGGATGAGTCTTGTGGGTATATACCCAAGAGTGGTATGACTAGATCAGGTGATAGGCTCATTTCGAGTCTTTTAAGGTTCTCCATACTGCTTTCCATAGTGATTGTATGAGTTTACATTCCCACCAACAGTGAATGAGTGTTCCTCTTTCCCCTCAACCTCTCCAGCATTTGGTATCATTTGTTTTCTTGATCCTAGCCAGTCTTATTAGAGTAAGATGATATCATAAAGTGGTTTTAATTTGCATTTCCTTAATTATTAGCAGTGTCGAACACTTTTTAAGATGTTTCTCAGCCATCTTTATTTCTTCATTTGTGAAGTCTCTGTTCAGCTCTTTACTTCATCTTTTCAGTGAGTCATTTATTTTCTTACTTTTTTTCTACTTTGTAGAAACTTGAACTAAGAAAAACGAGGTCATATGATTCTACAACCCTTAAACTGCAAAAGTCCCTTTGAACAGTGTGGAATATTTCTTTTCTACCTGCAGATGAAAATATACTCATTTTGAAAAGCTGTATAAAAATAATATCTATTTTATGTTTCATGTGATGGAAACATTTCAGTTCTGTCATTGGAATAGAAACCTAAAGTAACAGATGAGGTATGAGATATGAGTTTTTTAGATAGGGTCTCCTTGTAATCCCCCACAGTAGTCTGTAGCCTGAAACTTTCTATGTAGACCAGGCTGACCTCAATCTCAAAAGGTCTTAAGAGATCCTCCTGCTTTTACCTTCCAAGCACTGGAATGAAAGAAATATACTACCATGCCCAGCTTGAAATATGATGTTTTAAAGATAAACCTCTTGTTGGCTATCTGTCATATTTACATTTCCACCATTACTGCACTAAATATTCGTGTACATGTTAAGGCTATCAACCAGAGATGGTGGCTGTAAGGGAGCACTTTTTTTTCTAAGGAGCATGTGGTCACCAGGATGACTCATACTCAACTTCCCAATTAGGTACAAATTTGATTGGATGATTAAAGAGAAACTATTTTAATCACTTTGGGTCATATGTAAGGCTTGCTATCAATTCAGAGGACCTGAGTTCCATCCCTGGGACTCACATTATGGAAAGAAAGAATCGACTCCTGCAAGTTTTCATCTGATCTCTACATTCGGCTATGGTTCCTTCTCTCTCTCTCTCTCTCTCTCTCTCTCTCTCTCTCTCTCTCTGCCTCATACATATACACAAAAGAGAATAATACAAAAAAGGAAAAGGATTAGCAAAAGAGGAAGGAGAGGGAAATGTAGATGGGGAAAGAGAATGCAAGTCAGAAGAGGAAATTAGACACATTGGGGACTAGACTTTAGAAAGGAAAAGGCAAAGAAAAAAATCATCAACCACAATCTTGAATAAAATTTGAGCCACAATCACAAGAGAAAACCCAGACCACTCTGCTTAGACCATTTCTCTTAGTAGTTCCTGGAGAAGAGTGCTGCACATTTCACAGAATGGATTCTCCAAGACTGGACTGGGTACTGGCTTTCAACCAGTTTCACTTTCCTCAAGAAGCAAGTTTGGAAGAAAAATTGTCACATAGTGAGATGTCACACAAAGACAAATCACATTTGTTTTTTTTTTGTTTCATTTTTTGTTTGTTGTTGTGTTTGTTTTTTGTTGTGTTTATTTGTTTTTTGTTGTGTTTGTTTGTTTGTTTTTGAGACAGGGCCTCTCTCTAGCCCCAGCTGGCCTGAAACTTGCTATGGAGACCAGTTTGGCCACAGTCTCACTGAGGCCTCTGACCCCTGAGTCTGTGATTAAAGTCATGCACCACCATGTCTGGTTCATAAAACACATTTAAATGAAATAAATCTCATTTTAATTTAATTAAAAATTGCATTTAATCAATGATGTGTGGTTATAAATTTATGGGGAAAATGAAAATACACATTAGAAAAAATGTTGAAGATGGCCAGACATATTCTTTATGTTTCAAACCCCCAAAGACCAGCAGGGTTATGTCCATCTATAGTCAACACAAAATACTTTTCTAAAGTCCTTGTGATGCCTGTTCAAAATACACAAAACTATAACTTTACCTTTACAATTTCTAAATGACTGTCATTATCCTCATTGAACTAAATTGCTAATTCAATAACAATCTCCTTTCTTTAGCAGTGATTCAATTGTAGCAGCTATTAAAAGAGCAAAACCTTTGACAGATAAGTTAAAATTTTTACTGTTAAATATAACTGAGCATTTTCATGGAATTTACTTTTGAATCCATATTCAGACTGACACTAGTACCTAATAATAAATTTGTTGGTAAATTATGTTCTTTCATGAAGAAAAATTAATAAGTTCCCTGGTATCATAATCTGTAATATTCAAATAGCATGACTCAGCATGAGGTAGGGAGTTTGTTTGAAAATGTTTTCTGCAATTTTAAATGCATATTTTCTCATTTCAGTAAAGTAAATGTCAACAAGTTTACCATTATCACAAATGACCAAAGTATCAGAAGCACTGTGAAAATGCACTTGTTGAAATATTCTGTATGGTGAACAATAAGCCATATCTCTATATCCTTCCTTCTGTAACAGGGTAATATTGTGAACGAACCTGGGAACTAAGCAACAGGCTTTGCTTGGAGTTGTTTCCCACCTGAGGCTCAGGGTGGCTTTACATCTGAAGGGCGTGTCCCGCATGGGAGTGGTCCAGGACCAAAGAAGCTCTGATCATGCTTTGAACACTGATGCCTGTCACCACTTTCCATCCCTGGCTTAGAGATACCAGTTTGAAATACAACTTTAAGCAGAGTTTAAGACCTTCCCTCAGAGGCAGGGTCACCTCCCCATCACAGAGAAGAAAAAAATGCTTGACCTACTTGGATCCGACAAGATGGAGTCTGTTTTCGGCAGAAATTGGTCACAACGGACCCCTTGGTAGCCTTCTTTGCACCTGGAGATAGGAGACAGATGATAAATATATGCATATGCTTATGAAAGAGACAGGACTTCAACAACCAAAATTAGGACCAACGCACGTAAAAAGGCAAAAAGTACATTCAGGATTTTGCATTATTTGATTCAGTCTGTTCCCAGTATTAACAAGCAGATTCTATTATTTATTTCTGTGTAAAACAAACAAGAAACAAAACAAAATCACCCATAACAACACAGCTTTTCTTTTTTATAGCAGTACCTAAGGAACAAAATTTACCTTTATCTCAAGATGCCCCTTCTCAGCAATTTGACTAACATTTATCCTTCTATTATAATTCTGGCAGCAGGTGTGAGTTTCTTTATATGATACACTGGTCTCCAAATGCATTCAGAATCATCATATGGCAAGCACCTCTTTTTTATAATACACATTTTCTAATATAATACATCAGTTACAGATTTTGGCTTACTGTTTTATTTCCTTGTGCTTTATTGCTTTGCTGATATTACTATTTTGAATATAGTCCTTAGCCTTTCCTCCAATCACTGCCCCCTAATCTCTTTGACAGAAGTATCAGCATTTCGCCCAGCAGCATCTGAGAAAGATTTTTCTAAGTCTCCCCATTTCTTCCTTTATGTTCATAAAACATTTGCAAAGTGCCACCCATGGTACAAGGTAACAATCCCAAAGCTGTACAGTGTGTAGAGGCTTGGTGAGTACACCAGAAGCAGAAACAATGGCGCATGTCCCTCAGGCCTGCCAGTCCCATCCCTTCACTCAATTAAGGCTGTGTCACTAGCTCAGGCCCAAAAGCACTGCCTTGGAAAAGTCTCTAAATGGGAAGGTGGTGTTTACTGGTCTGCATGAGGCTTAATCTGTCATGCATGAGCCTCTATTGTCACCTGTGAGAAGAATCTGCCCTACTTACAGAGAGGAGAAATTGTGCTGCTGGCATAAAAATCAGATTTGAAAACAATCATCTGCTTGTAAGAAATCTATGAAATTGACAAAAATATTCAGAGACTGTTACATTCCAAAGGAGGGCTGTGGATTCTTCCCTTGGAAAATGCTTTGTTTTCTGGGTCTAATAAAGTATTAGATGATGTTTATTGAATCTGGAATAGCAATGTTGAAAGGCACCTAGGCCATTTCTCTGCCTTTCATTTCCAGCCAAATTGGAAGGCAGGTAATCGGACAGGCTCTCCTCAGTGTCTTTTAAAGCCTAGCACTTTCAAGTGTAGCTGGCAATTTTCCTCCTAGACTGAGAACAAAGATCTATGATATGTATATATGGATATACCAGAAATCTCAGGCTCTTGAAAAATTGTTTACACAGACAAACATCTTTACATCTTTAAAAAACATATTTATTGTACTTGGAATAAGGCAGGCATACCATTGTTTTTCTAAGGATAAAAATTCAGACTGAAACAAGTAAAATTCTGTTTTATGAAAGCTGCCCTGAATCTGCTATGTTACCCTTATTTAGAATTACCAGTGCCAGAGTACTTTAATTTTCATTTTTTCCTGATTCTGAATTATGTCCTCGGTATGTGTTATGACATACATGCACTTTCTGAGATGTGGAAGATTTTAAGTTTCATTTATTGTCTATATGTTTACTTAATATGAAAATGGTATCCTAAAGGGACAGTAGCTTCTAAGAGGAAGTGTTCTTTTTCACTACAAAGCTTTTAAACTTCATTGTTACTGCAAATGCATTATTCCATTTGTGTGAGGAAAAAGAAAACAAGGAAAAAAGGTTTGAACTTTTCTAGTCTTAAACTGATTTGCCATGAAATTAGCTAAGCCCACAATGGCACTTTCAGGTCTCATGGGATATTGCAAAATTACAGGGTGAGAGTTTTCCCACTGCTTCACACCTGTAGGATGCACAGAATAGAACCTGGTGATGTTGCAGAAGCCAAGCTCAGGCTAGAAAGACTTCCAGGAGCTGTGCAGCAACATACTTAGCCACACCAAGCCCTGCTCTGAGGTGAAGGAAGTTCAGATCACTGCTAATTGATGGCAGGTTAAAAAAATAACATTAAAGTTCTAATTTAAAAATCACAGAGACTATCAGCTTGATAAGTTCAGACATCTGAAAATGAAGATGGAATGTCACTAGCAGGCACTGCCAATGGACTGGGTTGGATTTATGGAAGTATTAAAGATCAAATTCAAAGGGGAAAGAGTCTTCAAATGCACTCCTGCTTCATAGATTAGATTGAGTGGATCTTCACTCAGGATGATAAACTTGCCATCTGAGAAATACTGGGTTGTTCATTACTGTTACGTTTATTTTGGAGAGTGGCCAGAGTGCTTCCGGCTTCTCTTATTTATTTTTTGAAACACACGAATATAAAGAGAAAGAGAAACTTATATACTAGGATGCTTGGCTCTTGAAACATGACAGAATGAATGACAAACTACATCACACAAAGGTGGAGAGTGGTGCGAGGGAAATGGGCCCTAGCCTGAGAACTGTTGGAAAATGATTATCGTTGCATGGGGGGGGGGGGTGGTGAACCTCCCTAAGATGTCTAGATAAGCTGAATAGACTCCAGTGTATGAACTGGTACAGAAGAACATCGGGGAAAAGCGATTGACTGGATGGAATCTAACATGTAATGCGGAGAGAGTGGGAACATGGATGGGGGAGGGGGTCTAACTTTGATTAAGAACTGTTGCATGAAATGAATAAAATCTCACTACTACAATGGAGTTCTATGCAGAGGTAATAGAAGATGGCATCATGACTTTCGCATGTAAATGGATGGAACTAGAAGTTCATATTTGCAAGTGAAGTAACACAGTCCCAGGAATCTAGCACCAATATCGCATTTGTATAGTCAAACGGCAACGTAATGTACTAGTACTGTTGAAAGGCAAAACTGAGCAACGTTCCCCCCCCAAATTGGTTTATATACCCCTTTCCCATGAAAGCCACTGTGCCTATAGTGTAAATCCTTAACAGGCTCTAGAATAATTAACCACCACGATTTTGACTTTACTTTGGTAGGCTAGGGGTGTGGAGGATAAATTTAAAATAGCAAGCAAAAATTAGTAAAAAGGAGTGAAGGCACACCTTGTACAGCCTAGAACTTTGGGAGGGCAGAGGCAGGAGGATTCTGTGAGTTCAAGTAGCGGGGTCGACCATAGTAAGTCCAGGAGAGCTGTGAGCTAAGGGCAGCCGTATCCAGAAGACCAAAAAGACGTCTTGTTTTTTTAAAAGATAAAAAAATGTGAATCTCTAAAAATATTGTGAGAGAAAGAATATGGTAAAGTTGTACAGACGTGGAATGTTATGTCAGTAGCGAGATTGGTGACACACACACATATATACCTATATCTATCTATCTATCTATCTATCTGTTGAAACAATACAGATTGGAGGGAGCTACAACTGCAGAGGGACTGGGACAGGGAATAGACTGAAACAGTAAAGTTCCTCTAAGAACAATAATCTTCTGCTTTGAAAAACTTTGAAAAGACTCAGAAGAAGATACAGGGCAGGAATGGCAGGGTGCATGAAGTGAAATGTGGTGGGGGGCATGGAAGGGGAGATGAGTCCAGACTGGAATGAGAAATTATGTATGAAATGCACAAAACTTCAATAAAAAATGTTAAAAAATGTCTATGTGTTCTACAAGACACACCATCCTGAATATACCTGGCCTAACCTGATCTTGGAAACTAAATAGGGTCAGACGTGGTTATGGAAATTCCTGGCCCTTACAGGCTTTCGAAGGCCCATGAAGATGGCTCATCTGGTAAAGGTGCCTGCCACCAAGCCCGATGACATGATTTTGACCCCAACATCCCACATGGTGGAAGAAGAGTTGATTCCTACAAGTTGCTGCGACTTACGGGTGTTCATCCTCAAATTAAAAAAAACGTAGAAGAACAACAACAAAAGAAAGGGGGGAAAAAGACTGAAATAGTGAAGTTCTCCCCAAAACAATAAGCTTCTGTTTTGAAACAAAACAAAACAAAACAAAACAAAACAAAACAAACTCTGGAAAAACTCGGAAAAAGATGCAAGACATGTATGGCAGAGTTCAGGAATTCAGGTGGGTGGGGGGCATGTAAAGGGAAGTGACTCTAAATTCGATTGAGAAATAATGTATGATGTATGGAAATAGTTTAATAACAACAATAAATAAAATGTAGAAACTTTAAAATAAATTGCACCTTAATCCTAGACATAGTTTTATTTTAAAGACATATTGTGCCTTTCGTGGGGTAGTATTCTATTATTTTTGACTGTTTGCTTTGAAAGCTCCGCTCAGTCCACCTGTCCCTGGCTTCTGCATCTTTGCCCTTTAGAGCCTTGCATGACAGCCACCATATTAAAAGTCATGAAATTCCCAACTGTGTTCCTGGGATCTTTTGCATCTCCAATGTCAAGGTCTAATACTAGGGAGCATGCTCAGGACAGGAAGCACAATCAGAGCTGAAGGCAGCTGACTGAAGGAAATGAGAGAATAATTATCAACTGTGAAATAACCACAGAACAAACCTGGTTTTAAGAGCTGAGACATTTTAATATGGGCAAAATTAGCCTGCAATCCCCTATGTTTACACTGAAGTGAAGAAGTTACTTCTTTGGAAACCAGGGAGTTCTTGAATATGCAGTTTGTTTTATTCTAAAAGTCAAAGACCAAAGGGGGACCAGCTTTGGGTAGCAGTATTGATGAGAATAAGGCTGGTAAGATGATAACCAGAGTAGGATTTCCCAGAAGTCAGAACCCAGATGCTGACAAAGCTGAAACAGTGTGAGGAGATAACAGCACTGTGCAAGTCCAGCTCTACATCGCAAGGTCTGACCCTTGATGAGCCTCAGTCACAATCCTAGGGGACACAGTGGTGTAGTTTCAAGTGCAGACATGCATTTCTCTCTTCTTCACACCCTTGCAGATTTAACCTTACTGCCTTCCCACTTGTCTGGCTGTATAAGAAATAACAGGCATCACCTAGGTAGCATTTTTTCTCCTCTACATTACTCTTGAGGAACAGCTCAGTGCCTGGTTTTAGTAAAAACTTTTAAAAATGCCAATCTGTGACCCAAAGAAGAACCTTAAACAAGTAAAGATAAGGCAGTACAAAAATGCATCATCTCCAGCTGGAATTAAATAGTTGGTTTTGTCAGGTGTGGTAAACAGAGGCCATCGATACGTCACCAAGACTACCTGTGGAGTGTTCCCAAGGGAGATGAGCTTAAGTAATCTTGTTGACACACTTCCACTGGCCCATGAACACCCTGCCCAGAAAGTAAACAGTGAATAAAATGAGCAGTGAATATAAAGACTCATGGCTATTCAAGGTACTCAGAAGAAATGAAGGTTGTCTGCTAAGCCATAAGCAGGATGTTTATATCACCCACTCTTAGGCTCAGGGATAAGTTAGAAGAGGGAATGGAAAGACTGTGCCACCCATTAGATATGGAAAAGTGCTGTGAAATGCCATCTTCAGGGCACGACAGGGTCAATGCAAGGAGATCTTACACCTGTGTCTGCCTGTACTCTGCCGGCACAAGATTGGACCTGTCAACAGGCAGTCATGGGTCAGGGAAGGGCTCAGTGGGCCCTCCCTCCCTCCTTGATGAACTGTTTGCTACCGATTGATTCTGGGGGAGGGACATTCGTTGTCTTCAATTTTGTGTACAAAAGTGAGCCAAGCCAACAAAACTCCAATTAACAGTTCCAAACCTGTGGTCAGTCAGCTGGCTGTGACTGTAGTCAGTGGCTCATAAAACAAAACAGATAGATGAGAATTTGGGCAAAGGATTTGTAGGGAGGAGGGGGATGCATAGTACAGGGTAGGTATGGGAGTCACAGGAATGCAGAATATAAATGTATAAACCTGTCAAATAATGAACTTAATCAATAAAAAGTAGTGTGATCAAGGGCTCACGTTCCCACGGGAGCCACCATCTTTTGTAGTTAAAGCAATGGGTGTAGTCCACATCCCAGGACTCACATCAGACCATTTTCATCGCTTCTCATATGATGTGCACTTTCTTATTATCTGAACGGATTTCCCATCTATGTTAAAGCTAATGATTCTAGTGACTATGGATACAAGCTGAAGCATTCCCGTGTTTCACCATAGACATTCTGTGCTTCCAGATTATTTTCCAGTTTCAATCTCCTGATAGGAAAGTAAATCAAAGCACAAAAGTAAGAATAAAATCTGTTACACAAATAAACTCCCCTGTATCTTCCTCAGCACCTTTTCATTCACAGTGGAAGATCTCATTATTGCTCTCCTGACTCCTCTCTCCACTGTTGGGGAACATATAACATACATAAATAGTTCAAAAATGGTTTTTAACAGTGTGTTTCCCTCAATTACAGCCTCATGAATTAATCCTCTTTTCTAGGTTTTTCACTTAGTTTCTGTGGGGATATACTTTGTGTGAATTCTTTAGTGACCTTATTTCCCAGTTTCAATCCATACATAATAAAATCAGCTTGATATGAGTCAAAAAGTAATATACTTGGCATTTTGGGTATTTTCATATCTAGGGCCCTAGTACCTTGTATCCACAAGGATGGATTTTATAGGATGTAAAAAAGACAATATGTGAAAGGTATAAATGTATGTAAATGCTTATTTCAATTCCTGTGTGATACATGATACGTGCAAAAATTACATGGGGTGTGTACATATTTTCCTTTTGTCGTCTTGATGGTGTTTTTTTTTTTTAGACAGGGTCTCTCTGTAGCCCCAATAGGCCTGGAACTCACTCTGTAGATCAGGCAGGTCTTGAACTCACAAAGATCCACCTGCCTCTGCCTACCAAGTGCTAGGATTAAAGGCATGCACCACCGCAAGAAACCCAGAATAAATTGGTTATATTAACTAAATGGCAAAAGATAAATTGGTTTAACATACAGATTTATTATATGAAAAGAGTAGTCATTCATTTTCGATGTTATAAAGGAGTAGCTACTTGGACTTAAAGAGTAACTCTTTCAGTTGTAAGCCTCTGTTGAATGTTGATTTGACAGAGGGCAATCCCTCCCAGTATCCTACCCTGTCTTCTGTCAGTCCTCCTTAGTGCCAGTCCTTGGCTGGGGTAAATGGAGAGAATATGATGTACTTATACTTGGCCTTTCGGAGGCTACATGGTTTACAGCATGCCCTGCTGCTGAATCCGATAGTGTTCACTGGCTGCTCTAGTCTTTTTTGTGAAATGAAGACAAGAGTAGCTACCATAATGTCATAACTAGTAACGAAGGATATGATAAACATGGATCACAATAAGTGTGCTGCATACCTTCAACCATCAACTTGACACACCTGTGTAGAGGCAAGCACAACTGAAGGATTCCCTCCATTGGAATGACCTGTGGCCATGTCTTTGGGGCATTTTCTTGATTGTTAAGTGATGTGGGAGGACCCAGACCACTGTGGATGATGTCAACCCTGGGCAGGTGGTCTTGTGTTGTATGAGACAAGCAGGCAGATTACAGGCCAGAGGAATAAACCAGTAAATAACACTCATCCATAGTCTGTGCTCCAGGTTCATGCCCTGGGTTCTAGCCTTGTTTTTCTTGATGATGGACTATGCTGTACACCAAATAAATACTTCTCAGGCCGGAGAGATGGCCTAGTGGTTAAGAGTGCCGACTGCTCTTGCAGAGGACCCTGGTTCATTCCCCAGCACCCACGTGGCCGCTGAGAACCCTCTTTAATTCCAGTCCCGGGGGAATCTGACACCCTCTTCTGACCTCCGCGGCAATCCACGACATGGGTTCACAGACCTACATGCAGACACTACATTCATACACATACAAAAATAAATTTAAAAAATTAAAATAATAAATACTTCCCTCACCAAGTTGGTTTTGGTTAGTGTTTTTATCACAGCAGTTGAAAACACACTCACACAGTAAACATTCAATAAAGTCTAGTTTTCACTATTCCTTGAATTAGCAGCCCAGATATTCAAGGAAGGGTGCCCATACTGCTGCTCTAAGATCCCACAGCAAGAAGTCTGTTCTCTCTGTGACTGACTTTAAAGCTTTGTCTCACCTATGAGCCTTCCCTGGAAATTCTTTAAAGACATAGGTTGCTCTTCACTCCACACTTTCTCCAAGATTGAAAATTTGAAAATACAATCTAAAATCATGAACTGAAACTGTGATTTACTTAAAATTGAAAGACTTGTAATTTATTATCCAGTATCTAAAATATTCTTTGGCAACCCATATTACAGCTATGAACTGATTTAAAGACAAACTTCCTGAATTTTCTAATGCTTTTAAATGTACTTATTACTTATTACTAGAAGGATTTTCTAAGAGAACTATTACTAAAAGAATAAAAAAAGTCTTTGGTTTTTATTTAGAAATACAAATTATATATTTATTATATAAACATTTTAAAATATGTATATATTATCTACAGTCTAATCAAATTACAGAGATTTCCCCTTACACACTTACTATTTATTTGTGATACAAAAAATTGTAATATGTTCTCGTGGAGTTCTATGCAGCCGTAAAGAAAAACAACACCATGAAATCTACAGGTAAATGGATGGAACTAGAAGCTGGTATGCTAGCTGAAATTACACAGTCCCAGAATAACAAAAGACATATGGTGTCCCTCATTTGTGGATCAAATCCTTATTTGTAAGTCAAACTGAGTATTTTTTTTCTTTTTTAGTAAATATAATACCTGATGCTACTATAACATTAAAACATACATCGACTTGCTATGTAATTTAGGAATGTAAAGTAATATTTCTTTTTACCTGCATGTAACTCTACTGTTAAAATATGAATCTCGGGGCTGGAGAGATAGCCTAGCGGTTAAGAGCACCGACGCTCTTACAGAGGACCCGGGTTCGATCCCCAGCGCCCACATGGCGGCTAAGAACCGTCTGTAACTCCAATTCCAGGAGAACTCCAGTTCCAGGGGAATCCGAGACCCTCTTCTGACCTCCGCGGCATTGCACGACACGGGTGCACAGACCTGCATGCAGACAATACATTCATACACATACAAAAATAAATAATAAAAAAAAA
>VZQC01009989.1:255331-289421 GCA_009823505.1 Rhizomys pruinosus
CAAGAAACCCAGAATAAATTGGTTATATTAACTAAATGGCAAAAGATAAATTGGTTTAACATACAGATTTATTATATGAAAAGAGTAGTCATTCATTTTCGATGTTATAAAGGAGTAGCTACTTGGACTTAAAGAGTAACTCTTTCAGTTGTAAGCCTCTGTTGAATGTTGATTTGACAGAGGGCAATCCCTCCCAGTATCCTACCCTGTCTTCTGTCAGTCCTCCTTAGTGCCAGTCTTTGGCTGGGGTAAATGGAGAGAATATGATGTACTTATACTTGGCCTTTCGGAGGCTACATGGTTTACAGCATGCCCTGCTGCTGAATCCGATAGTGTTCACTGGCTGCTCTAGTCTTTTTTGTGAAATGAAGACAAGAGTAGCTACCATAATGTCATAACTAGTAACGAAGGATATGATAAACATGGATCACAATAAGTGTGCTGCATACCTTCAACCATCAACTTGACACACCTGTGTAGAGGCAAGCACAACTGAAGGATTCCCTCCATTGGAATGACCTGTGGCCATGTCTTTGGGGCATTTTCTTGATTGTTAAGTGATGTGGGAGGACCCAGACCACTGTGGATGATGTCACCCCTGGGCAGGTGGTCTTGTGTTGTATGAGACAAGCAGGCAGATTACAGGCCAGAGGAATAAACCAGTAAATAACACTCATCCATAGTCTGTGCTCCAGGTTCATGCCCTGGGTTCTAGCCTTGTTTTTCTTGATGATGGACTATGCTGTGCACCAAATAAATACTTCTCAGGCCGGAGAGATGGTCTAGTGGTTAAGAGTGCCGACTGCTCTTGCAGAGGACCCTGGTTCATTCCCCAGCACCCACGTGGCCACTGAGAACCCTCTTTAATTCCAGTCCCGGGGGAATCTGACACCCTCTTCTGACCTCCGCGGCAATCCACGACATGGGTTCACAGACCTACATGCAGACACTACATTCATACACATACAAAAATAAATTTAAAAAATTAAAATAATAAATACTTCCCTCACCAAGTTGGTTTTGGTTAGTGTTTTTATCACAGCAGTTGAAAACACACTCACACAGTAAACATTCAATAAAGTCTAGTTTTCACTATTCCTTGAATTAGCAGCCCAGATATTCAAGGAAGGGTGCCCATACTGCTGCTCTAAGATCCCACAGCAAGAAGTCTGTTCTCTCTGTGACTGACTTTAAAGCTTTGTCTCACCTATGAGCCTTCCCTGGAAATTCTTTAAAGACATAGGTTGCTCTTCACTCCACACTTTCTCCAAGATTGAAAATTTGAAAATACAATCTAAAATCATGAACTGAAACTGTGATTTACTTAAAATTGAAAGACTTGTAATTTATTATCCAGTATCTAAAATATTCTTTGGCAACCCATATTACAGCTATGAACTGATTTAAAGACAAACTTCCTGAATTTTCTAATGCTTTTAAATGTACTTATTACTTATTACTAGAAGGATTTTCTAAGAGAACTATTACTAAAAGAATAAAAAAGTCTTTGGTTTTTATTTAGAAATACAAATTATATATTTATTATATAAACATTTTAAAATATGTATATATATTATCTACAGTCTAATCAAATTACAGAGATTTCCCCTTACACACTTACTATTTATTTGTGATACAAAAAATTGTAATATGTTCTCGTGGAGTTCTATGCAGCCGTAAAGAAAAACAACACCATGAAATCTACAGGTAAATGGATGGAACTAGAAGCTGGTATGCTAGCTGAAATTACACAGTCCCAGAATAACAAAAGACATATGGTGTCCCTCATTTGTGGATCCTAACACCAAATCCTTATTTGTAAGTCAAACTGAGTATTTTTTTCTTTTTTAGTAAATATAATACCTGATGCTACTATAACATTAAAACATACATCGACTTGCTATGTAATTTAGGAATGTAAAGTAATATTTCTTTTTACCTGCATGTAACTCTACTGTTAAAATATGAATCTCGGGGCTGGAGAGATAGCCTAGCGGTTAAGAGCACCGATGCTCTTACAGAGGACCCGGGTTCGATCCCCAGCGCCCACATGGCGGCTAAGAACCGTCTGTAACTCCAATTCCAGGAGAACTCCAGTTCCAGGGGAATCCGAGACCCTCTTCTGACCTCCGCGGCATTGCACGACACGGGTGCACAGACCTGCATGCAGACAATACATTCATACACATACAAAAATAAATAATAAAAAAAAAATTTTTTAAATGTGAATCTCTAAACATGTTTTGGAATTAACCTATAGTTTATTTTCAGATGTCGTAATTTTGATATATGTAGGGAGTGTATACATACATATTTTGGAATAATATAAAATTAAAGGGAAGAACAACATCAAAAAAGATTTGTTCAAAGAACTGACTGAATCAGTAAACTTCTACCCAAAACAGTAAACTTCTGTATCAAAAAATCTAAAAAGACCGAGAAAAAGATAAAAGAAATCTATGGCATGCTTATCATATGTATGATCTAGCAGTCATAGACTTAGGGTACACATTCAAGTAAAATGCTATAAGTATGTCAAGAGGGTGTCTGCATTTCCATGTGCAGTGATATTCAAAGTATCCTTGATATGGAATTGACCTAACAACCCATTAACGTCTAAGGATAAATGAGTAAAGAAAACGTCCACAATGGAATACTTTCAACTGTAATGGAAGCCTTTGATTCTGTCTAGGATATCGTAGTTGAACCTTAACTATGCTGTATTGTGTGGAACCACCAGAGTACAAAAACATGAAGTCTATAGAATATGCTCTTATGTGGAATTTTAAAAAAGTTGAATGCAGAAACAGTAGAATTGTTATTTGCCAGGAGCTGGGGTTGGACACTGGTAAGATATAGGTCAAATGATAGTAGAACTTCTTTTTCTTTTGGTATTTTTGAGACAAGGTCTTCCTTTAGTCCCAGCTGGTCTGGAACTCTCTATGTAGACCAGGCTGGCCTTGAACTCACAGAGAGCCTCCTGCCTCTGCCTCCCGAGTGGTAGGATTAAAGGCATGTGCCACCACATCTGGCCTAGTAGAACTTCTAGACGGCAGACTACCCTGGATTAAAAACAAAATAAAAAGCCCAAACCAATTAACAAAAGAAACAAAAATGAAAGATGGATTCATAGCAATATAAAGTGAAATTTCCTATATCAAGTAGACAGAAAGAGGAAGAATCACAATTCCCAAATGTAGACTCAATGAAAAATGTGCTGGATAGACCAGAAAACTTTCTGTTTAAATCTTTGCAGCCTAGAGCCATTGTCTCAAAAGCATTAACAGTGTTAAAACAAATTAATGTCCCCAGCCACTCATCAAATGAAACTGAGATCTAGGTTTGACAATAGAGAATATTGTGAGATTGATTAAAGTGTAAGCTTTCTTCAGCTGAACTGAGAATTTAATTAAACGTTCTTATTTAAAAGGAGGCACTAATTAAGACAGCAAGATCTTTAAGTTAACCACTTTATATTAATAATACCTACAAATTAGTCATGGGTCCATCCTTTCCACAACCCTTTCCACTATGAAGGGAAGAATTTGGAATTTAATTGAATAAATTTTAGGATAGCATCTGCCTTACAGAATGTGTAGTTTCCCTAATATTATCAATATCTTTGAAATACAGGATAAGTTCTATGGTGATGAACTGGATACTTGTAAGGACCCTCTGATATGTCTTACTAAAGGATCTATATCTGAAATTGTAAGAAAGCATACGCATTTGTTTTATGATTTCTCTCATTAGCAATTTCGGATATAAAAACTCATGAAGCTTGCCCATAATTAACACTTGTAAATAAATTTCACACAATGCCTACTCTTTAACCATGTACAGACATATTCTCTCACTAAGACTCTTCTCACTCTTGCTTTATATTATAACTTCATTTTTTTTTCTTTCAGACTTTTCCTTTAATTTTTTAATATGGCCTAAAAACTTTACATTGTATCGTTCCTACTGGATCATTTTTGTCTAAATAAAGCAAGCTCTGTTTCCATTAAATAAATATAAAATAAAACAAAACCGATGGGAGTCTGTTCTTCAACTTAAATCTCCTGTGAATTCCTGTGTGAGTCTGAAGTTCTCTGCTCAGATCCAGGCTGCATTCCATCACTGAGCCAGGAAGCAGAAGAAAGGAATGATTTAAGAGTCTGATACATTGAACAGATGCAACAGCAAAGGCGAGTTTACTCAGCCATCAGGTCTTTTTATTCAGGAGCAGAGCATCATGACAGTGTGTCCAGCAGCTCCCTGGACATGTACAATGGTAGCCAATGGTAAAACCATCCTGAGGCCCATTCATTCATATTCGGTCAGTTTACTCCAGATTATGGCACAGTCTCTCTGGGAGAATCAGTTCTACAGAGACCTCATATCAGCCTCAATACGCATTCTGGCTTTTAAAAAATTATTTATTTATTTATTTGTATGAATGTACTGTCTGCATGTAGTTTGTGCACCCGTCGCCTCAGAGGTCAGAAGAGGGTGTCGAATTTCCCTGGAACTGGAGTTCTCCTGAAATTGGAGTTACAGACAGTTCTCAGCTGCCATGTAGGTGCTGGGGATCGAACCCGGGTCTTCTGCAAGAGCAGTCGGCACTCTTAACCGCTAGGCTATCTCTCCAGCCCCGCATTCTGGCTTTTATAGTGAAGCCTGGTCCATATTTTCTGATGACTTTCCCTTCACTTTCACTACCTCAGTCACAAAACTAAAACAATGTAAGATGTAATGAAGGTACTGGACAGTTTATGATGCAATCGAGTATTATTCAGCACAATTACATGGCTGACTTATTAATTCTTTCCATTTTAGCTTAGATTTTTACTACATCTTAAATAAAAATAATCCGATTTTGATGTAAAAAAATAAAAGAGTTATAGGGCGTCCCTTTAGGAACCTTTATAAATTAAATATCACAGCAGAGATCATGAAATCATAATGGCTCCTATAAAGAACAATGTAATAGTGGGTAATAATGTCAGGTGGAGAGGAAATGGAATTGCACTCCATGTTAATTTGAGACCATCCCTTAATGCTAGTGTTTTAGTATACATAAGGTCCATTGTGACAAACATGAGGTATCCAAGGGAGGTAATTTATTGAGAAGGTAAAGCCATGTCCTTTGCATGTGGGATGAACTTCCACTTTGCCTTAGAAAAGAATAAAGAGGCCTATGGACATTCTCTTTGAGATAAGAAGTGGGCAGTAATTATCGATTTTAGGCCAGGCGCACGCCTTTAATCCTAGCACTTGGGAGGCAGAGGCAGGTGATCTTTGTGAGTTCAAGGCCAGCCTGGTCTACAGANTAGCATTTGTTGCTATGATTGGCTCTCATAGCATTTCGCGATAAAAAACGCATGACTTGCGGCCAGAAGAAACACGTGTGAAATAAATTGGGCAACAATGCCTGACTGCTGTAACACATGTACAGACCATTCTCTCACTAGACTCTTCTCACTCTTGCTTATATTATAACCATTTTTTTTTCTTTCAGACTTTTCCTTTATTTTTTAATATGGCCTAAAAACTTTACATTGTATCGTTCCTACTGGATCATTTTTGTCTAAATAAAGCAAGCTCTGTTTCCATTAAATAAATATAACTAAAACAAAACCGATGGAGTCCGTTCTTCAACTTAAATCTCCTGTGAATTCCTGTGTGAGTCTGAAGTTTCTGCTCAGATCCAGGCTGCATTCCATCACTGAGCCAGGAAGAGCAGAAGAAAGGAATGATTTAAGAGTCTGATACATTGAACAGATGCAACAGCAAAGGCGAGTTTACTCAGCCATCAGGTCTTTTTATTCAGGAGCAGAGCATCATGACAGTGTGTCCAGCAGCTCCCTGGACATGTACAATGGTAGCCAATGGTAAGACCATCCTGAGGCCCATTCATTCATATTCGGTCACTTTACTCCAGATTATGGCACAGTCTCTCTGGGAGAATCAGTTCTACAGAGACCTCATATCAGCCTCAATACGCATTCTGGCTTTTAAAAAATTATTTATTTATTTATTTGTATGACATGTACTGTCTGCATGTAGTTTGTGCACCCGTCGTCACCTCAGAGGTCAGAGGGGTGTCGAATTTCCCTGGAACTGGAGTTCTCCTGAAATGGAGTTACAGACAGTTCTCAGCTGCCATGTAGTGCTGGGGATCGAACCCGGTCTTCTGCAAGACAGTCGGCACTCTTAACCGCTAGGCTATCTCTCCAGCCCCGCATTCTGGCTTTTATAGTGAAGCCTGGTCCTAATTTTCTGATGACTTTCCCTTCACTTTCCCTACCTCAGTCACAAAACTAAAAACATGTAAGATGTAATGAAGGTACTGGACAGTTTATGATGCAATCGAGTATTATTCAGCACAATTACATGGCTGACTTATTAATTCTTTCCATTTTAGCTTAGATTTTTACTACATCTTAAATAAAAATAATCCGATTTTGATGTAAAAAAAATAAAAGAGTTATAGGGCGTCCCTTTAGGAGCCTTTATAAATTAAATATCACAGCAGAGATCATGAAATCATAATGGCTCCTATAAAGAACAATGTAATAGTGGGTAATAATGTCAGGTGGAGTTGACTTTTGTACAAAAGTCAACTCAGTGGATTTTAAAGACCTCAACCTGTGAAACCCCAACTCTGAAGTCGTGATAGAAGAAAAAGTTGGCAGCAGACTACAAGACATATGCGTACGGAAAGACTTCTAAATCAGACCGCAGCTGCACCAAGAAATTAAGGTCGACAATGACAAAATGGGGACCCTCATCAAACCTCAAAAGCTTCTTACATCAAAAGAAACAATCAAGGACGTGAAGAGAAATCCCACAGAGGTGGAGGAAACCTTCACTGCCGATACACTCCCTGCCAAAGCATTGATTTCCAGAATTATCAACTACTCAAAAAACAAAAAGAGAAAAAAGCAAAACAAACGGACACCGCCTCAATAGATGGAGCAGAAAATGAACAGAGACTTCACAAGCGAGCGGAATAGAGATGGTCTGGGAGCAACATCTTCAAGAACAATGCCTTCAACATCACTTAATCATTAAGGAAATGCAAATCAAAACACCACTTTAAGATTACATCTTACTCCAGTTAGACGGCTAGGATCAGAAAAACAAATGATACCAAGTGCTTGGGAGGTTTGGGGAACGGGGAACACTCATCCACTGCTGGGTGGGAATGTAAACTCGTACACCACTATGGAAAGCAGTGTGGAGAACCCTTGGATAGACTTGGAATGAACTTTGCCACCCGACCCCAGCCATAACCACTTGCGACATGTACCCTCAGACTACGCCACCACAGAGATACATGCACGCTCATGTTATTTCAGCTCATCTTCACATAGCAAAGAGCTGGAACCCACCTCAAGTGCCCCCTCAAACTGACGAACTGGATAGAGAAAACTGTGGCTACACTACCACACAATGGAGTTCTAGCGCAAGGTAAAGAAAGACGAACATTCACGAGCTTTGCAGGAAAATGGCTGGAGCTAGAGGACATCATGCTGAGTGAAGTTAACACAGTCCCAGAAAAAACAACGACGAAAGTTCCCTATCTGTGGATGCTAGTCCAATTACCCAGTGTAAAGTATTTCTTGTGACTTAGGCCCCCTGAGCTTCTGTACAAAGCAGTTGGACATAAGACATTTTGGACACAACAACAACAACAGAAAATACTGCATCAAAAGAACTGACTGAAACAGTGAACTTCTGCTCAAAACAGTAAGTCCCATGGAAATATTGAGAAAGCTAAGAGTGGAAAGCATGTTTGGCAGAAGAATGACGCAGCTCTGAGAGGGGGGGACGGGAATGGGTGGGACAACGGGGTCTATGATTTGTTAAAAATAAATAAAAATAATACAAATAAAAAAAAAAAAAATAAAAATAAAAAAATAAAAAATAATGTCAGGTGGAGAGGAAATGGAATTGCGCTCCATGTTAATTTGAGACCATCCCTTAATGCTAGTGTTTTAGTATACATAAGGTCCATTGTGACAAACATGAGGTATCCAAGGGAGGTAATTTATTGAGAAGGTAAAGCCATGTCCTTTGCATGTGGGATGAACTTCCACTTTGCCTTAGAAAAGAATAAAGAGGCCTATGGACATTCTCTTTGAGATAAGAAGTGGGCAGTAATTATCGATTTTAGGCCAGGCGCACGCCTTATCCTTAGCACTTGGGAGGCAGAGGAGGTGATCTTTTGCGTTCAAGGCCCGCCATGGTCTACAGAGTGGAGAGTTCCAGGCCAGCCTGGGACTACAGGGAGACCCAGTCTCGAAAAGACAAAAAAAAAAAAAAAAAAAAAAGAAGATCTCGCCGGGCAGTAATTATTGATTTAGGACACATATTTCACCCTCCAAATTCATTATAAACTCATTCAATAAGAGACCATTTTGGTACATTATGTTCTAACTGCAGTGTCAGGAAAGTTTGTCTCTTTTCATCTCTTTCTTAGTTAATTCAGATTTACCAGACTGGCTTTAATGTTTCTCAGTAACAGCAGACCAGAAATCATTGCCACATTCTTGTTTATTCCTAACATTCTTATTTCTAATTTAGAATTTTTCAAAGATTGACAAACTAGAAAGTTACAGTCTTCCCTGATGCTTATACCTACTTTCTCAGAATTGTAGGACCAGTTAGTTCAGACTAGAAAATAATGACATTGTTATCAACTCCAATTTCAGATTAAAAAAAAAAAAAACTACTATAAGACTTACTAAAGTCACTATGTTACTGTGCTTCTGTTGCTATACTAAAATACCAAAGAATGGATAGCTTTAAAAAAAAAAACAGATATTTATTTTTTTATATTTTTGGACACCAGAAGTTGAAGCTCAAAATACTAGTATGGTGTGGTTTGTTGCAGTCTCTGTGGATTGATTGCACACATTGCCTTGTATTTATGGTAGATAGCTTTTTCTTCCACTTCCTCTGAATCTGTATTCCTACTTGACAAAATTCCTACACTTAAGAGTTCCTTTACCCTAATTGGTCTTTTAAAGGCTCTAACTTCAGACACAATCTCACCAGGGGAGAGGGCTTCAATATACCATATTAAGAGAGAGGGGCCTAGATAGATTGCTCACTGGCTCTATTTACACTGGCTCTCCTTGCAGTGTACTCAGGCTCTATTCCCAGCACCCACATAGTGGCAACAACCTACCATAACTCAGTTCCAGGGGGATCCAATACCTTGGAACCTTCTCAATTCCAAACACATTGAATGACAAGAAGGCAATACACTCATACAAAAATAATAAATAAAATATTTAAACAAAATATTCAGGGAGAGGAAAATTCTGTCTATTAGCAATACCAAGGTAGGGAGCTGACATCTGTAGACCAGCCAAGGCCACAACATGGCCTTTCCTCCGCACAGGTCATATAAAATCATGAATGCTAGATATATTTATATTTCAGATGAACCTTAGTATTTTTTTTTTGGCCTTTTTGAGACAGGGTCTCCCTGTAGCCCCAGCTGTCCTGGAACTCACTCTAGACCAGGCTGGCCTTGAACTCACAAAGATCCACCTGCCTCTGCCTCCCGAGTGCTAGGATTAAAGGAGTGTGCCGCCACGCCCGACTGAACCTTAGTATTTTTATGTGTATCCATCAATCCTTATGGTAGACAATAAAATAATAGTCATTGTTTCTATAAAATCCTATGCCTTTGCCAAATCAAAGGGTCTGCATAGTCCAGGGAGAACTCTCAACAAGAATACCAAGATTTAAGTTAAGGTATAGCATTATTACTATAACTATTATATCACCATTCTGATATACTTTGCAAGGACTTTTTTTTAAGGATAAGGAACTTGGTCACCTCTAGGTGTATAAACCACACAAGGCCTGCACCAAGCTCTCACAGCACAGAAAGCTAGAATATGAATTCTGGCACATGCTCTTTCACAGCCAGAACGATGACAGGCTACTTCAAGAAGTGGTGATGATTAAATGAGGTAATGCTGTTTGTAAATGTTGAGTCCAGGTGTCTACTCGTTTGGATCACCAGCTTTGATTCTTCACAATATGTGAATAAACCATCAGAGCTGGCCAGTGGTACAAGTGGAATAGAAGGAAAGAAAGCCCTGTCCTTCCTGCCCCATTCTTCATTCCTTTTTATGCCCTATACCTTTAAAACTTACACTGTACTTAATTTGAAAGGCACCGAGCACCATAATGCAGCACAGGGCAATGACTGCTTGCAATCAAAGATCAGGCATAAGAACAAATCCATGTGGAAGGATGTGGTGTTCTTTCTGGAAACCAGTGTTAGAGCCTGAGATAGTGGGAGAATATGTTATTCTTGAGAGATCAAACAGATCAGCCTTGTTCTCTGTCTGGGCTGTATATGTGATCCACTAAAGCAAAATAGCACTTGGTTTGATAAGAAAGAGTATGAAGAAAATAAATCTGAGGGATAATTCTTATTTTAAATGCATCCGTAAGATTGGCATTATAAAGGAGAGGGTGAGCTCATTAGCACACAGAGTGATAAACTGATCACAGCATGCTTCAGAATGAACTAGTGATGATTATTGTCTCTGTAAGAAACAGGGCAAAGTAGCCACACAGAGTCATCCACAATTCTGTTAGCAAACATCACAGACCAAGCTTCAAAAATTCTTAAAGCTTTCTGAGGAGGAGGAGGAGGAGGAGGAGGAGGAGGAGGAAGAGGAGGAAGAAGGAGGAGGAGGACTATCCCAGTTCACATGCCTAGAACATAGAAAGTTCTACATGTAACATGATGACTTTTTAAAGCCACTTTAGAAGTCCCTAGAGTCACAGAACCCACATTCAAGAGCATAATTTCCCATTTCTCCAAGGATATTGTTCATTCAGCTGACAGGGTGCAACATTTCTGCCGGCTGGAGGAAGTGGGAAGCTTTGATCAGAATTCACAATAATGTATCTCCCTTGTGTGATAAATGATTTACTGAGAAGGATAAACGGATATAATCTTTCATTATGTATGACATTCATCAGGAAGAAGGAAGCTTTGGCCTGAATGGAAAGTGATTTCACATTAAAAAAAGCCTCATGTAACTCTGACTGAGTTGAAAGTGAGATTTGGCCTTTAAAAAGCACATAACACACAGGCTTGTAGGTTTAAATGGATGCTCAGTCAAACATAATCATTACTCTGAGTTTGAAAACCTGTTAGGAAGTAATCAGCTGGGCACAACTAGACCACCCTGAGTTTTGCATGAAAGACCCATTTCTTTTTTCTTTTTTCCGTTTTTTTTTGTTTTGTTTTGTTTTTTTGTCTTTTTGAGACAGGGTCTCCCTTTAGACTCAGCTGGCCTAGAGCTCCCTCTGTAGACCAGGCTGGCCTTCAACTCACAGAGATCTGCCTCCCTCCCCCTCCCAATCCCAAGTGCTGGGATTAAAGGTGTGCACCACAGCTCTGGTCAGAAGAACCATTTCTTAACCATACTGTCCTACTCCCTGAAGGGTGTCATTAAGAGCAACTTTGGAAACTGAGAATAATGATGGATCTAAGTCAGGAAAAGATAAGAGACAGGGAGTGGGAACCTGGCTTACTGAAAACATTAGCGCTCCATATCTAAAATAGGAAAATCAAGAAGTCAAAGTTTATGTGTTATTTAGCGAATACAAAATAAGCAAAGAGGAAAATGCCACAAGAGAAGGATGTGATAATCTTGCCTGTGGTTGAGGAAAGTACAAAGCAAGGAATGTGTGTGTGTGTGGGGGGGGGGGTAGAGGATAGGCCCATGCCTGGCTGCTTTTCATTATAAGCACTTCTGTTTTATGTATATCTCTCTTTAGTCTTTGTGCCTGTGTGTGTGTGTGTGTGTGTGTGTGTGTGTGTGTGTGTGTGTGTTTGAACATGTGCTGTGTGCCACAGGACACATGTGGAGGCTAGAGGACAAGTTCTGGAGCTGCTGTACAGCTTTTGCATTCTTTGAGACAGGTTAACAGGAGTTCACTGTTGAGAACTTATGGGGATTCTCTCATCTCTGCCTCCAGTGTGTCGAGATTAAAGATGCTTATACTCTGTGTCATTGTCTTATGTAGATTCTGGGGCTATGAATGCCTCTGGTTGTGAGTTATGTTGGTCTTTTCCTTCCCCAGCCGAGCCATCTCCCTAGCCTGAATATGTGGATTTCTAATTTTAATATCTGCT
Source organism: Rhizomys pruinosus (assembly GCA_009823505.1). Classification (NCBI taxonomy): domain Eukaryota; kingdom Metazoa; phylum Chordata; class Mammalia; order Rodentia; family Spalacidae; genus Rhizomys; species Rhizomys pruinosus. Next base: position 267,498 of record VZQC01009989.1, read on the forward strand.
TCCATTATGGGGCTGGAGAGATGGCTCAGCAATGAAGAGCACTGGCTGCTCCTGCTTCCCTTCCAGGGACCCACAAATTGACTACCAACTCAGTAACTCCTGCTTCAGGGGATTCAATGCCTTCTTCTGCCCTCTGCAGGCATCAGAGGATAAGAGCGCATTCATATCCATGCAAGCAAAATATTCATAATCCAAAGTAAAACTCAATCAAAAAAAAAAAAAAGGAAATTTAAAAGATGCTCCCTGGTAATGTTATGTAGAATGTAGCAGATCACTGAGTTTTGAAATATGATTTATGTCTTTTTCTTTGTTGAGTCTATCAAACAGTGATATCTTAATCTGACTTTCAATAACCAGAACCTCTCAGTATTATAGCACACAGACAGACACAGAAAAATGTGTGTGCATACATGCCCATGAATGTGCCTATGCATGCGCGTATGCACACACACACATGTACACACACACACAAACCAAAAATCTAGAGCATCCAAATTAAGCCAGATGCACATGCAGATTTTGCCCCACTGCAAATATGCTGTGGTGAAGGCTTCATAAGAGTGTCCGCTTCAATGGCCACATTTTGTGGAGGAGGAAATTATGAAAGAGGAACTAGGGACACAGCTAACATATCAAAAGCTATAAGTGGTAGAACCAAGACTAGGACCCACATGTTCCACTTCTAAATCGAGGACTCTCTTTGCTATTTTACACTTCCTCCAAAAAAGCCAAGACATTCCTAAATTCATATGCCATGCCTGATGCCAGACTTTTCCAATTCATTCCAATGAAAACATAGGTTCTTTTGGAGAGCAGCCAGTACAATTCAATTGGCTGGAGTTCTTCTTCTTTCCATTCCCCTATTCTTGAATCAAAGCCTGGTGAGGCAGTCAAAGCTACTAGCTTGGATCAGTTGAGATAGTGAAAATATTATTCTAAACTTGAACAGCTGTGTGATCTGAACAATTCACACAAAACATGGGAAAGAACATGGAGATGCAAGGTCATATGCATGAACATATGCATGAATATGAAAAACATATGCAAGGACAAGGGCATTGCAAAAGAGCAGTGACAGGAATATGATCGTTGACCTTTAATTAAAACAAAGCAAATGCAGCCAAGCACTGTTAGCTTGAAAAAAGTGTAGTCAGCACCACACATAGTAAGTTCCAAGTGGAGTTGAGAGGAATGGTCCTTAACTGGAATGCCTGATAAGTTTAAATGAAACCTCAGAAGATGAGCAATAAGCTAAAATCAATAAATGTCTGATGATTACTTTTTCTTCTAAAATTAAAGATGGGATGTTCAGGCAATCAAGTGCTGGGTGATATAACTGAAATTCCTATAAGTGTTTAATCTTAGAATAGTTGACCAGAACATGCTTCCCAAAGTACTTCTCCATCTTATAGGGCAACAGATAAAGAAATGATCTACTTCTCTAGAGGAGGACTCCATGTCTGTCATGCATGAGATGAGAGCTTTTTAAAAGTAAGACAAAAAGGGGCTGGAGAGATGGCCTAGCGGTTAAGAACACCAACTGCTCTTGCAGAGGACCCGGGTTCGATCCCCAGCACCCACATGGTGGCCGAGAACCATCTGAAACTCCAATTCTAGGAGAACTCCAGTTCCAGGGGAATCTGACACCCTCTTCTGACCTCCGCGGCATTGCACAACACGGGTGCACAGACCTGCATGCAGACAGTACATTCATGCACATACAGAAATAAATAAAAAAATAAAATAAAATAAAAAGTAAGATAAAAGATAAAAGGTGGGTGGATCTCTGTGTGTTCAAGGCCAGCCTGGTCTACATAGTGAGTTCCAGGCCAGCTGAGACTAAAGGGAGACCCTGTCTCAAAAAAGACCCCCTCAAAAAGTAAGATAGAGTAGCCCTCATGGAAGCTGCTGAGACAAAGGAGATGATACCATCACTGTTCCACGTTGGAGGGCACTGACACTGAAAAAGTTGAACTTCTGTGTCTCAGGCACCTCGAATGCATGTGGTCAATCTTGCTTTAAGGCCAAAGTTAAAACAGTATATATTAAAGTTTTATGCTTTGTTAAAAAATTTTAGTAAGATATAGCCTATCACTTTACATTTATTGTACATGTTGCAACTAAATGAGACTATAAGTTTAATGGTATGCTCATTGTCACTTAAGGACATAGTTGAATAATTTGAAAATGATAAAATCGATATGTTTTGGGCTTACTATGTTGCAGTATTCCAATCTCTTAATTTGTATGCTCGACTAAAATTAAATATACTGAGACATCAGGAGTGGCATACTTGAAAACAAAAACTCCTTGAAATAGTTAATAAATAATATTAGAATGAGAAGGATATTTGAGAAGCTGAACCAGAAATGATGCATTAATATAAGGACTTAAAAACATCATGTAATTGATTCTATCTCCGTGTTGAAGGTTGAAAAAGGGAGAAGCCTGGAAACAAGAAGAGAGAGAGGGAGGGGGAGAAGAGGGAGGGGACGAGGGATGGAGAGGAGGAGGGGAAGAAAGCCTAGTAAAGTTGGTAGATCTCCCAGCTCCCAGAGGAACTGAAAACCTAGATAAACTGAGGTGCCATGGTAAGTGAACCACAAACACAGAAACCAAAGATAAAAAGAGCTTTTGGAGTTACTGCTTGCTGTTGACCATCTCCACTCTGAAGCCTGAGGTTAAGGGAGCACAGCAAAGTGGTTTCTGCAGAGAGAGCAGGTTGACCTGAAAACAGACTAAGGATCAGAACCAAAAACAAAGCAGTGGGTGATTAGCAGGGTGGTCCAAAGCTGCTCCATATTCTAAATATTACACAATTTGACAGGGACTTCTCTGTATCAACTCAGTTCTCCCTCAGCATCAGTAAGACACTGGCTTTAGGATTCCTTGTGGATATCAGAATCTGTGGGTATCTCTCCGACACGCAGATTACAGGGAAAAGGGAAAACGAAGGCAGCCGCCAGCAGCTGTCCTAAACCACGGGGCCAAAGGCTGACCACCTTTTCACTGCCCTCTTATCTAATCTAACAACTACAGCAGGCAATGCCCAAATGGCACTCCCGGATCCTCCAGACTGCCGCCTGCTTGGCGCTCTACAGTCTAGTGCCAGGCTGCTGCCTGATGGGCCTTCTACAGCAAATTCCCAGACTGTCGCCTGATGGGCATTCTACAAGTCTAATTCAGGCCCAGCGCTCACCACACTGCATGGCTGATAACCTGATGAGTCTCCTTCTAGCCCCACGCCAGCTCCCTGAGTTGGTGGTCTGCTTGACCTCTGTCCAACTCACTGGCTCCCACCAGCTTCCAGATTCCGTGTTTTGTAGTCCCTGTCAGATGGTAAGAAGGACTTGACTTTTTATTCACAGCATTCTGTTTTGCTACCCAGAGTAACATCATATCTCAGGGCCTGGTTTCAGACCCCCTGCCTGAAGTTCCATAACATGATGAGCAATAGCATCAGGAGCACAAGAACTCCTGAGTACCTTTGATCTCAAGGTGTCTAGGCTTGCTAATGCAGATGCAAGTCCTGCCTTAGGCCAGGTTTCAGTGTAAACAGGTAAGCAGGTTATTTAGCACAAAGGAAGCCACAAGTGCCTTCCTTTTTTCCCCTACAAGAATCTGAGGGTTTGGAAGGACCTAATATAAGTGGATGTAATACTTGCATATGGCCTTACATTTTATAAATGGCTGCAACATTTATAATTTCTTAGGGGAAAAATAATATGGGAAGACAGTATGGACTTGTTCAGTTCCAAATAGTTTCTATTACCACTTGGCTGAATCTAAGAAAAAGAAACTGATTGATGTGGAGGACCAAAAGTAAAATGTCCATGTCCATGTGTAATTTTGTCACATGAGTACCAAAATATTTCCTCTATTTATTTTGCTGAATAAACCTTAAATTTGTATGTGTGTGTGTGTGTGTGTGTGTGTATGTGTGTGTGTGTGTATGCATGCATGCCTGTATGAACCATAGTAGAAAAGCTTTGTATTACTCTCATTTCAATTCTTTACTATTATTTCCACCCCACATCCGCATCTAACACAAATACTCCTAGTGACTCATAAGTACACTTCCAGGCACACCACACGTGCTACCTTACGGCAGTGATTTTTCCCTCTACGTTGTCACTTTCTCAGTTGCCAGCGTGGGTAATCTCCCTGGCCTAGTGGATAAGAGAGTTCTGCCTATTAATTACTTAAAGTTCCTCTATTCTTTTGAAGATAAAAAGCTCTAGTTTTCTCATTCAATTCCTTAGCTTCAAATAATAATGTTATATTCTATAAAAGTTTCTGGGGGATTTATTATCAGACCTTTACCTAAAGAAAAGTCACACCACAATTATGATTACAACTTTAACGACCTGCTCTAAAAACTTCCCAAGGCTACAACATAATTAGTCTACTTTATAATTAGTTCTTACAAACAAAACTCATTTCTCAGAAGTAAATAAGAAGTGATTAGGGCTCCTGCAACTCACCTGCCGCATTTGAGGTAGAAAAAAGAACTTATATTTATCAAGTGCTTTCAATTTTTCAGATTCTGTGTTAGACATATTACACAATTGTCAACATATTGCACTCTATGTTCTTAGGTCAGCATTGTTTCCTTCGTGATTTTAATGATGAAAAGCAGAAGTCTGGAATGATTTGGTAATTTATTCAAATCACAAAGCTTGTAAGAATTGATACCTTGAAAACTCCCCTTGGGGCTTGAGAGATGGCCTAGCGGTTAAGAGCTCTGACTGCTCTTGCAAAGGCCCCTGGTTCAATCCCCAGCAACCACATAGTGGCTGAGAACTGTCTTTAACTCCAGTTCTGCTGGGCATGGTGGCGCACGCCTTTAATCCTAGCACTTGGGAGGCAGAGGCAAGCGGATCTTTGTGAGTTCAAGGCCAGCCTGGTCTACAGAGTGAGTTCCAGGACAGCTGGGGCTACAGGGAGACCCTGTCTCAAAAAGACCAAACAAACAAACAAACAACAACAACAAAAAAAAAACAAAAACAAACTCCAGTTCCAGGGGAATCCTACACCCTCTTCTGACCTCCACAACATTGCAGGACATGGGTGCACAAACCTACATGCAGACAGTACTCTCATACACATAAAAATAAATTAAAATTTTTTTAAAAAGAACACTCCCCTTGGATTTTTGGCCAGGACTTTTCCTTGCTGAGCATTGGAAACCTTTTTAATTTTCCTTGCCCTCAGCTGTCTACTTGCATTCTGGAACTTTCAGCATCAGTAGGACTTCTTGCTATGACAATGGAGAAGAGAGTGAAGAACAAAGAGAAATCTACATGAAGATGACTGCCCCTTCTTGGGGTGTTAAACACTTCTCCAACAAGATAATTGTTAAGATGTTGCCCTTTCCTAGAGATGCTGAAAACAGCTTATTCAGAGGAGTATGGTGGTGAGATACAGACATGCAAACAGTTTCCTCGAATGGGAAGAAAATATAATGGCTGCCATCTTACAAGTGATGTTATCTTGGGATACTAAGTTTGTTCTTTTTGGTTGGGGTCTTGATATACACAAGTTGGGAATGGACTGTAACACTTCCTCTATAAAGAATATGATTTCTGGTGAGGGGGAAGGGAAAGGGAAATATGCCTGATCGGAATTGGAAAATGATGTATGAAATGCACAAAGCATCAATAAAAATTAAATTAAAAAAAATAAAAAAATAAAGGCTTGCACCACCAAAAAAAAAAAAAGAATATGATTTCTTTATATATATGCATATGTATTATTTTTATGGTGCAAATGTATGTGTGTGGTATATCTAGGTGTATGTGTGTTCACATGAGTTGGGCATGTATGTGTTTACATGCAGGAATGCAGGTGTGCCCATGGAGGCCTGAGGCAGCCAGAGTCTTCCTTGGCCATAACTTTATTCTTTCATTGAGGCATAATCTCTCAGTTAAATAGAGATCATGGAGTAGGTTAGTTGAAGTAGTCAGCTTGCTCATGGGATCCCTTGCCTCCACTTTTCAAATGTTGGAATTACAGGAGGGCTGCCACACTCAGCCAGTTGCAGGGACACTGGAGGCCTAAACTCTACTCTTCTTGCCTGTGTGATGAGCACCTTAACTGTTGGGACATTTCATCAGCCCAAGGGAGTATTTCTAATAGGTTCATATAGGAATGGATTTGTCTGTCATGGAGAGGATTAGAGTAGATGAATGACAGCCCACTGGCTGACAGAATGATTTACCAATCCTGTCCATGATGATAATCCAGAGCCTGCTACTGGCAGAGATTATAGAAAAGCTTTCTCTTAGACTTCACTTGGTTTCTTTCTATAAACCAATGAACCTGGATCAGACCATAGAAGTCAGCACCAAAAACCTTGCTTACTTAAATAGGAGTTTCTATCCTATAAAATGGCCAGTGTTGAGACAGACATGGTGGTGTATGCTTCTAGTCCCAACACTCTAGAAGCAGAGGTAGATGTATCTCTGTGAGTTCAAGGCCAGCCTGGTCTACAACATGAACACCAGACCAGCTCAGGATACAGGGTGACCCTGTCTCAAAAAGAAAAAAAAAAAAAAAAGACAAAAAATAAAACAAATAAAATGACCAAAGAATGCACACATCCCTATATTTTCTAAGATACATTTATTTCCTTTTCCTTATCTCAGTACTGACATTTGGATTCTCTATAATGATTTGGAGAGGATTGGGTCCTATGTCAGCTCCCATGACAAGATAAAGGAACTAGTGGGGCTGGAGAGATGGTCTAGTGGTTAAGAGCACCGACCGCTCTTACAGAGGACCCAGGTTCGATCCCCAGCACCCACATGGTGGCTGAGAACAGTCTGAAACTCCAATTCCAGGAGAACTCCAGTTCCAGGGGAATCCGACACTGTCTTCTGACCTCCATGGCGTTGCACGACATGGGTACACAAACCTGCATGCAGACAGTACATTCATACACATTCAGAAATAAATAAAATTAAAAAAATAAAATGATTTAAAAATAAAGGAACTAGTAAAAGACAAGTTCTACTTGAAAACGATGTGATTCCATAATAAGAAATTTCTTCTCACTGATTAAACTGAAGATATTTTCCTCAATAAAGTGGTTTCAAAAAGGTCTTATTACATAACTTTAAGCATCTATATTCTAGGGATCAGAGCATTCAAATTTCCTGTTACAGGATAATTTTATTGGAATCCAGACCCCTAGTTATTCTTTATGGCTCCTTTAAATTGCATATAAAGAGCTTTGCAATCAGTGCTAATCAGTTTCCACCTTAATTTGCTTACCATGATGTTATTAGATGCGGAGTAGGTATCAGAGTATTATGTCTCCTGGGTCTATAATTTCTCCCTAACATTTTCCTCAGTAATTATAAGTGGCTGTCATGAAATGAATCAAGGATTCATTTTGGTTTGGACAGAGAAAGGATTATTTTATCAGGGTGACTGCAACTGACTTAAGTTCTAGTTCTTTGAAACAGAAGCTGAACACTATGAGTCCTCTGTATTTCAGTTCTTTCCTGTAGGTGTTCTACAGAATGCCTGGTTATGTAGAAATATCTATATGACAAGGCTTTTATGGAGAAGGGTGGTTGTGTGTGCATGTATGTGTATATTTTTAAACTTACCTAGACCAACATGTATAACCGTCTCTATTCCTTTACAGGTCTTCCTGAAGTTGTTTTCTACAGTATTGCTGTTAATTATTCAGGTCTTACACTATTTCTTTTTATTGAGCATTTATATAACTCATACAATGGTTTCCAATCAAAGCCAACTACCACCCATGCTCCAACCCCAGATCAGAACTCATGCATTACAACATCCAAGCTAAGCCCTATCCAATCAAGCCCCCCAAACCAGAAGTCCTTCTGTGCAAATAGATCTGCTGGAATCTAGTCAGCATATCTAGGAATCTTAAGTAAGGCATATTCTTCCTCACCAAACAGTACTGACTCTTGCAGTTCTCAGTCCAGGGTCAGCTCCCCAATCCATTTCTCTTGCTCTGCTATTAAACCTCACCAACCCATGGCTCAGGGATCATCACGGAAAATGGGGCGGAAAGATCATATGAGCCAGGGCTGGTGCATGAAAGTAGAGAAGCAGTGACTTACAATCAACTGTAAGCTTTCACATGTGAACTTGTGGCAATGTGGGCATCAGGCACGGGACCTGTACCAACTGAGACATGATCTTATACTATGTTTTGATAATAGTGCCTTTGGGTACACAGGCTTAAGAACATTTTGTGTGTGTGTATGGACTGAACGCTTGTATCCTCTTTTAATATAAATGTTGGAACTCTCATTTCCATGAGACTGTCCTTGGAGGGGAACTTTGGAAAGTGATTGGGTCAGGAGGGATAGCCCACAAAACTGAGAACTGTGTCCTCAGCAGAGGTACCTCAGAGGTAGCTCTCATTCTGTTATGTGTGTAACGAGAAGGCGATCTGCAGTCTGGAAGAGAACCCTCACTCAAAGCCACCATATTATCATTGTTACCTCAGACATCCTGGTTATCAGATCATTAAAACATAAATGTAGTTTTTTATAAAGGGCATAACTCATGGACATTACTATAGTGGCTAAAAGTATCTAAGAAAATATTTACATCTTAACATTTTCATGACAGTGTTTCTCCTTCAAGCAAAGACTTGATATGCCTTTAAAATACTACTAGCATATTTACTGAACCTTTGTAATGTCAATATGCTTAGAGATGCCTTTTAATTATATTATCGAATATTTACTTTACCATAGTTCTATTTTTGTTTGTTTGTTTGTTTTTGTGACAGGGTCTCCCTCTGTCCTCAGCAGGCCTGATAATCAGCTAACCTTTTTGTCATAGAGGTCCACCTGCTTCTGCATCCCAAGTGCTAAGATTGAAAGTGTGCACCACCACACCAAATTATTTGCATTTTAGTTCATATTTATTTACAGAGGATAAATGACTTTTCCTACATATACACAACAATCGAGCAGCACAACATATGACACCATGCTTTCCTGTCATTATGGCACTCAAGTTCAGGAGAGAGGACATGTCTCGACAGTAAGAGGTGTTGAGATTCACACATCTTTATTTTATTTTTTGTTTATTTAATATGTATGAGTGCTATGCCAGCATGTATGTAAGTACACCCATGTTGTTCAGTGCTTCTGGAGGCCAGAAGAGAGTGTCAGAGCTCATTGAACTGGAGTTAAGGATGGTTGTTAGCCACCATGTGGATTCTGGGATTCAAACTCAGTCTTCTGCAAGAGCAGTCAATGCTTTGAACTGCTGAGCCATCTCTCCAGCACCAAGATTCATAGATCTTTTAAACTCCTAAATATGTCTTCCTTTTCTGAATCTGACTAAAATACTTCAGTCTTATGCAGAAAGTAAATTGTAAAGGTGATGGTAAGTGGAGATACCAGATTTGATTTCTAGTATATTTTTTATTCATCTTAAGTAAAGATTAAGCATTTATAGTAAAAGTTATATATGTTTTTATTTATATATTTAAGAATGTAAGATCAGAAACACCGTAAAAAACACGAGGCTGGAGAGATGGCCCAGTAGTTAAGAGCACTGACTGCTCTTGCAGAGGACCCAGGTTCGAGTCCCAGCACCCACATGGAGGCTGAGAACCATCTTTAACTCCAGTTCCAGGGAATCCGATGCCCTCTTCTGACCTCTGCAGCACTGCACAACACGGGTACACCAACCTACATGCAGACAGTTCATTCATACACATAAAAAATAAATAAAATTAAAAATTAAAAAAAAACTGCAAAATTTTTTATATTTATTTTTTATTTTATGTATGTGAGTGTGGCTGGCTTATATGTAAGTGTCTCACCTATCTGTAGTACCCACAAAGGCCAGAATAGGGTATCAGATTCCCTGGAACTGGAGTTATGGTTGGTTGTGAATCACCATGCAGCTGGGAACTAAACCTAGTTCCTCTGCAAGAGCCTCAAGTGCTCTTTAACACTGAGTCACTTTTCCAGCAGGAGCTGCTAGGTTTGTAACACTCAAGTGTGACTCCCCTGACTCATGGCACTGCACACTCACTTGGTTCCTGGTTAGGGAGCAACCGGAATTCATTCAAATAAGAAAGCTAAGAAAGTCAGGTTGTGGTGGCCCAAATCTGCAATGTCAGCATTCTAACAGTGAGGCAGGGGTATTGAGAATTGTAGGAAAGACTGGGCCACAGAGTAAGACCTTCTTTAAAAAGAAAGAAACAAAACCAGATACACTTAATAGTTACTAATTAGCTAAGAACTGTTTATGCTCTCCTCTGATATATCAACCCATTTTCCTTGTAAGGCTATCAACAATGTACATCTCTATTTGGATCGCTTTTCTTGTATGAAAACCTGATCTTTTAATTATGGCACAGTTTTTTTCAGGAAGAATCAGAGATAACCACAGTTAAACTGGAAAAAAAAAGAGAAGCAGAACTTTGTTCTTGACATTTTAGAAATAACAGGAACAAATTCAACAAAAACGAGAATGACATCTGTGGTGCTGGTAGCTCAGTGATAGCCTTTTGTTGTCACCCAAACAGCTGCATCTGTATCTGCTTCTGCTCACAACAGGCATCTTAGTTGCCAGGAAAAGTTCACTTTACTGGAGGAGCATCTACCTCCATTTCCCAGAGTGGAAATGCCTGTTTTGTGGAAGCAAGCTACAAGAGGAAGAGTAATAAGTAAATCTGAACTAAAACAGCCCTCTGTGTTGCCATAGAGAATTCAATAATTGATAAGCAGGAGTAGCTTTATTATTAGATTATGTTAAAATAGAATTTCTACCACTAGAAAGCATATTGCAGCCCATCATTTCTTGTGTACGTGTGTTTGTGACATGTCTAAATTTGTTCCTGTGTGTGCAGGTGCACATGTGTGCTTACATGTATAGGCCAGAGGTCAACATAGGACTTCTTCCTCCATCACTGTCTGTGCTGGATAGCTTTAGTGTCAACTTGACACACCTGGGTTGGAGGAGCCTCAATTGGGGAATTGGCTCCATTGGATTGGCCTGTGGCCACGTCTGTGGAATATTGTCTTGATTGTTGAGCAGTGTGGGAGGGCCCAGCCCACAGTGAGTGTTGCCACCCTGGGCAGGTTGTTGTGTACCATATAAGAAGGCAGGCTGGGCATGAGCCAGGGGAGCAAGCCAGTAAACAGCATTCCTCCATGGCCTGTGCTTCAGCTACTGCCTCCAGGTTCCTGCCCTGAGTTCCTGCCTTGGGCTCCCTAAGTGATGAACTGTGACCCAGGAGATGTAAGCTGAATAAACCCTTTCCTCCCCAAGTCGGTGTTGGTCAGAGTGTTTTGTCACAGCAGTGGAAGACAAACTAGAGCACTGTCCATCTTATTTTTCGAGACATGCTCTCTCCCTTGAACCTGGAGCTCATTGGTTTATTTAGGCTAGCTGGCCACTGAGTGCCAGCAACCTGCCTGTCTCCTTCTAAGCACTGAAACTTCAGTCACATGCTCTGCACCTCAGTTTTTTTTTAAAAGCTAACGAACAGGTCCTCATCCCTGCAACACAAGCACATTACAAACTGAATCATTTCCCCAACCCCCAAACCATAATTCCTTGAAAACCCTTCATTAAAAGTATCTGCCCCCCAATACAAAATAAATCCTCAGTATTTATTTTAACAACCGGCACACCCAGGACAATTTGGTTTCTTCATACAACTTACCTTGCATAAGAAAATTTCTCATGGTGAAGGGCACTGTTTCTTTTAATGATTTCAATATTCTTTCATCTAGGCAGACCTGAAGCACTGGTGATGTCTGGGACAGCTCTTTTCTCCAACAGCATATCCAGAAGTGGAAATGCCAAGATCAAGGCAATCCCTTGACCTAGCTAGAAATCTGATCACTTCTCCATACCACTGATGCCATAACAAGGTGTGGTACGGGAAGTTCCTCTTCCATGGTCCCTGTTTCTACTTTCCCCCCTGATGTCTATCCTCCACATAAAGATCAGAAAACTACTTGGCAATATAGCCAAATTATCATCCTCCAAGTCACTGAAAATAACTGATGATCTATGAAATCCTTCTCCTAGCCTTCTACCACACCACCAACTCTCAGTTGCACTTTTACAGCAGCCACAATGAAGATTCTCAAAGGTGGACAGGCTTGCTCTCATGCCACTGAGACGCTTATAGGTCCTGACCTGTCCGACGCTTTGGTTCTCTCTCACTGCAGCCCCCAGTGCCTCTACCTCAGTCCCCCATATTTACTTTCAGAGGAACAACAGACTCTGATGGAACTAGTAATTAGATGCAAATCCATACTCTAAGGGTTGGCGAATAGCAAGTTACTAACCTGTCCCTCCAGCTGTTTGTAATGCTTTCTAAGATCTGAGATTCACTGCTCTATGATATCACCATACAGTGTAGGAAAATAGAAGCTGTTTTTGTTTGGGAAGTCTGATACAAATGAAGAAATTTTGCTGGAAAATCTTCAACTAGCTTATGGATGATTTTAGCCAAGAAAACACAAAAAATATCAATTTGTTACTACCCAGTGTTAGTATCATTTTTATAATAATTTAATATCCTAAAATTAATGATAAATATCCTTAAACTATTAAACAATATATAAAACACCTATTTTTTCTAAATCCCAAGAGCAAATAACTAGAAAAGCATTTACATGCCAAATCTCATTTAAAAATAGCAAAGAAAATTACAAACTGTTATAGAATATCATTAGCCAACAATAAATAAGATACTTTGTGTGAAAAATTATAAAATTTCATGGTACTCTTAAAAACTTATATAAATGGGGGCTAGAGAGATGGTTCAGTGTTGAAGAGCACTGAATGTTCTTATGGAGGACCTAGGTTCAATTCCCAGCACCCATATGGCTAACAACTGTCCAAAACTCTAGTTTCAGGGAATCTAACATCTTGTTCTGACAATCATGGGAATTGTACAATGTGGGTGTATTTACACACATGCAGAAGATACAGCCATAAAATATAAGTAAAATATTAAAAAATATATAAATGAAGATGTAGACAACAATGTTACTCTTCTAAGAGAAAGGAACAACATTGTAACTAGGTAATACAAATTTATCTATACATTAATAAAAATGTAACTGTGAGTAGGTGTGTGTGTTTGCAAAAACTATATACAACCCTGAAATATTAAAGTAGTATCTGAGTAAACAAATAAAACATTAAAACATCTACAGTTCAGGTCCATAGAGATTTGTTTTCATTATTAACAATATGAATATTGTTAATATTGTTAATATGAATATTGTTAATAAAGAAAACTTGAACTTTGTTATCTGCTCAGATACTGTTAGGAGTGGGGGAGAAAGAAAGCAAAAGGGTCAGGCAGCTGATGATAAATACAGGACGCACAGCTAAGTGTACACCCACCCACAACCACACAAGTATCCAGATATATTACATTGAAGTGTGAAAAAGAAAAGAAACAAGCATAAGACTCAGAAGAAATTATAGTAGGCAGAGATCACCGTGAATCTCGGTTGGTAAATAAAATTTCCAATCAGACACAAAATGAAGACAATTCACAGTAAAAAATTATCTGATTGAATTCCAGTAGCAAACCCCAATACTGTTATAAAACCAAGAAAAAAGCCAAAGATAGAAGAGCACTCCAAAACATACAAAAATTAGTTTTTATGAATGTATAAGTAGTTCCTTTCAAATAATCAACAAGAAGAGATAAAATTAAAGAAACATGAGTAGGTACATTAACATGTAAACAAATTAAGCAATAAATGAGCCCATCAAATTTAAAGAAAAAAAAATGAAGAAAGCAATAAGGAAACAAAGAAAAAGTTTTAAATTTGCTATAATAATTATTGATGAAAATGGAAGTGAGTGAATACTTTATATCTAGTATGTACAGCAAATAAATGGGTCTTAATCTTGGCAATTTACAACAGAAGTGGTTTGTAAACCGGTATAACAACTGAAGAGCATACAGTGGTGCTCAGTGTGATGTGCCCTATGCCCACCCATTTCTTTTATGTCTGCATTCCCACAACCAGGCTCTCACACTCAGGCTGAAGTTGAACAAGAAAGTTAATCACAATGTTTGTATTAACTGTGAAAACTAGTGGCAGTCAAAATGGCCACAGAATGTATAAGTATAAGCAAACATTGTCCAGAAACATAATGAATAAAAAGTCTACAATAAAAGCAAATGGACTAGTCACTTCTTGGCCAAGATGTACAAGATTTTTTTTTCTGCAGAAATGTTTTTACTCTAAATAATTTATTCACGGTGCTTAAAATATAAAAGCAAAAATATAAAAGCAGTTTTGATTTAAAGACTAACATATAAAAGGCACGGAAACTCAAAGCGGAGAACTGTTCTGTAACTCTGGTTTTACAAGATAGAGACTCAAATATTGGGAGACTGTCAATGCCTTCAGGAAAGAAAAGGTGATCTCATTGAACTGAAGAATAAGGTCAGACTCTGCATCACTGCAGGGAAGGGTGTGTGTGACTCTCCCTTCTACAAAAGTGTTGGCTTAAGATCCACAAAAGGAAAGGGGAGGCTTCTGGAACCTCAGGAGCAGGCGGGAAGCAGCATTATCCAGTAGAATACTTGGAAATATGGAGAGGAGTTACTCATTGCAGCAACTGCTTAGATACAGGGACCCTTGTAAGTAGGAAGTTCATTTTATATACAATTAATTAAAATATTTAATAACTAAAAAATCCTAAAAATATTTAATAACTAAAAATGTCTACTTGTTTGCTTCACTATGGAATACTGCTGTAAGTACCCTAGAAGGCTAGGGTTAGAAAATATCCTGGCTGCAGAGCTCATGAGCCAAGTACAGACTGTAGCTGGTTGGGGAATCTCCTTAACACAGTATAATTGGCTCATTACAAACCAGTTCAGAATGTTTGTTCAGGGGATCTGAAAAGAACAGCTAGCAATAACAGAAAGATGAACAGTAAGAACATTAAGCACAGGGTGACAGAGAATAAGAAAAATAAGTTTTCCATTTGCCTTGATCAAACAAGAATGGAATCAAATGTTCAAAATACATGAGGAAATGGAATCTTATAAAAAAGTCAATAAAAGCCACTTTAGGTAGAATTAATTTTAGGAAAATATTTAACACTTGTTTAAAACATGTTGAATATACCTTATGGAGAAATTATTAATATAAAGAAAAACAACCCTTGCTGCTGAGAGTTTATTAGAACTAGAATATGGATCCATAATATAACTATGATATATCAAATTTTAAAATACAGGATGTATTTAAAATATATGGATGTCAGCAAGCCTTTAAAAATGTAGAGGGTGCATCCATTCTGGAACTCACTCTGTAGACCAGGCCAGCCTTGAACTCACAAAGATCCACCTGCCTCTGCCTCCCAAGTGCTAGGATTAAAGGCATGAGCCACCACGAGACACACTTTTTAACTCTCCAGTATGGACTGAAGACTCATGTCTCTCCAGGAATCCTCCAAACCTTCAGTGCCAAATGGGGACTGCTGAGATATCCAGCCTGTGGACTGAGCAGCTGCTGGGATTTCAGCCTCTTCAGAGTGTGGACTACCATTGTTGGACTACCCAGGCTGTGTCATGGAGGCCAGTGCAGGGGGATCCGAACAGGACACATGCTTGCTGGACCTCATTTGGATGACCATGTTGGGGAGGGACCCCAGTGTGGAGCATGGGGGCAGGATTGATGGTTGTTTGGGCTTGTCAAGGGAGGACCCTTCAAGCATTTCCTTGGGGAAAACATGGCATCTTTTAGCAATAAATAAATAAATAAATAAAATCCTCCAACTCAGGTGATCTGTGTATGTACATTTGTATATATTTATGCATATATATATATATATATGCAATAAAATATTTTATTGAAAAAAATGTAGAGGATTCCAGGTGTGGTGGTTCATTCCTTTAGTCCCAGCAGAGGCAGGTGGATCTCTGTGAGTTCAAGGACAGCCTGGTCTACATAGCAAGTTCCAGAAGAGCTGAGACTACAGGGAGACCCTGTCTCAAAAAGACCAAAAAGAAATGTAGAGGACAGGACTGGAGAGTTGGCTCATCAGTCAACAGTACTGGCTACTCTTGCAGGGAACCCGGTTTGATTCCCAGCACCCATATGGCAGCTAACACCTGTTAGTAACTCCAGTCCTAGGGGAACCTAACACCCTTTTCTGACCTCTGAACTCATTTCAGGACACAGGTACACCTCCATTCATGCAGGCAATATACTCAGACAGATAATAAATAATTTTTAATGTAGAAGAACCCACAAAAAAGCAGTCTGTGAAAATAAGAAACAAAGTAGCTGGGGATGGATGAGCACAGGTGAAAACATTTGAGTTCTCCAGAATGTTTTAAAAAACAAAGCACAGTAACTGCTCACACATACCACTTACAATAAAATTCAGTAGACAGCTAGGTACATCAGAGTTAAATTGAAAAATATCAAAGGTGAGAAATCTAAAATCCAGCTAGATATGATACCAGAACAAAATTCAGAGTGTAAAATCTTGGATTTGTAATAAAAGCTTATGTAGAAGAAAATGAAAGTGACAAAATTTAGCATTATTATTTCATTAGTTTTACTTTGTTGAAAGGACCTGAATCTAACATGCAAATAATTATATCATAAAAATGACCACTGGATGCAAAGTTATTTATTATTTTCTTCTAAAATACATTTGAAAAATACTTTAAATTTCTATTTATGTTTTGATTGGCTACACAGGATATAATATTTAGAGACAGTGGATCTGATATCAAAATGGTGAGAATTGTAATGTACAATGTTAAATAAGAAATACTTTTTCAAAGTAAATTTGTATGGTGGGGTCAGCCGAGCCTCAGTCCTGCATGTGGCAAAAGCATAAAGGCTGGTCCACAATCGAGAGTCACAAGGAAAGAAAGTGATTCACATAGTTATCG
Organism: Rhizomys pruinosus; assembly: GCA_009823505.1. Classification (NCBI taxonomy): domain Eukaryota; kingdom Metazoa; phylum Chordata; class Mammalia; order Rodentia; family Spalacidae; genus Rhizomys; species Rhizomys pruinosus. The sequence goes on from VZQC01009989.1 coordinate 284,419, forward strand.
CATTCAGATTTCCTGAGAAGCTATGAGCAAACATCTACTCAGGTCAGGTAAGACAACAATAATAGACCAAAGGCATACTTTCACTTAAGTTCAGCTTGCTGAGCCAGTTAATTTATTGTGCTAATTTAGTGAGTGATGAGTGAGGAATTACTAACAGGAGTGTGGTGACCTCAAAACACTCATGGTACCAAAAGTCCCATGCCTGCTGGGAATATGACATCCCCATAGCTGCAAAAATAGTTTCCACTTCAGTCACCCTTCAACCTTCTATGTACTCCACAAACAGCTGAGAGCAGAGCTGGGGAGAGGGGAGGGGAGAGTCTCAGGGAAGGTTTGTAATGACCCTTCCCAAGCCCTCCTTCAATGAGTGAACCTTGTGGTGGATTTCTTCTAAAATATATTTTATTCATTAAAAATGCATGAATGCATTGCCTGCATGTGTGTAAGTGCACCCACGTCATGCAATGCCCATGGAAGTCAGGAGAAGATTTCAGGTTACCCTGGAACTGGAGTTACAGAAGGATATAAGCTGCCATGCTAGAAATCAAACCCGGTTCTCTGCATGAGCAGCCAGTGCTCTTAAATAAGGAGCCATTTCTCCAGCCCCTTGTTAAGGATAACTTGGGGAAAATTATAGCTGTTCTGATAAAAATGGTAATAGCTGTCCTATGCTTAGATGCAGTATTCACAAAAACAGGGAAAGAAGAAAATATTAAAGGGGATAATTATATTATTTCTTCAAAGTACAGTAAAATTTGAAGCAAATAGTACTAATATTTGCAAGGAACTACTCCAGCCAAGAGATATGATTGTAAAGGGCATGGAAATGATGCACACAAGAAACTCAAATCCCTAAATGGTAACTAGGCAATTCTACAAATGTTTTTCTTCTTCTTCTTCCTCCTCCTCCTCCTCCTCCTCCTCCTCCTCCTCCTCCTCCTCCTCCTCCTCCTCCTCCTCCTCCTCCTCCTCCTGCCCCTCCTCCTCCTGCCCCTCCTCCTTCTTCTAATTTTCCATGTCTCTCTGGAGATCTGCACTTGTCATTTGGGGGAGGCTTGCCTTCTGCCTCCTGTTGCTGTAACCCTCCAGCAACAGCCTTTAACATTCTTGCTCAAAGGAACTACTAATGCTCATCATATTAGCTTGGCACAAATTCCTCAGATAGGCTTATTTGCACAGTGTTGGCATTGATTGCTGTCCACTGAGTAAAAGGGAAGGGATGGGTCCCAAGAGAACTTAAGGTCATCATTCAGCTCTAGATTCAGATATGGAGCTCCAAAGAGACCAAGGTTCTAAACACGAACCTGGTTGTCCAGTCCATTATGGAAGTAGGAGGATAAACATAGTGTTTGAAACATTTTTGCTTGAAAAATAATGTTTAAGTGGTATATTGACAACTGTACTAGTCCTGCAGTGATTTCATAAAGCTAGAAGTGAGACAAATGGCAGTGGACTGTTAGGACTGTTAGGACTGTTAGGACAGACTGGGAAACTGGGATGGAAGCTTGAGGTCCCATCATGCAAACACCGGAAGGAAATTCGGTGCTTCATAGCGAGAAGGGAAAAAGGTTTTATCCTGCCATGGATAATAGGGATTGATTTTCTACCTATAAAAAATTCTTTTTTCTTTTGTTCAATTTCAAGTAGATGGTAAGGATAAAGGTTATCTCCAAATTTTCTTTGTTTTTCTTAAGATAACAAATCAACAATGTAAGCCCTTCTCAGGATCATTGATTAATTCTTTTGAGGTCAGAATTTCACAGGGTTTTAAAGCTTAGGAGGCAACACTTGTGGGGCCTGCAACTTGGAAGAAGAGTGGCGAGGGGATGGATGAAGTGATGGAGGAGAGAAGAGGCCAGGGAACAGTGTGTACCACTATGTTTAACTCTTACAGGGCCTCATTTTGGAGGAAGCATCAGAAGGCCCTGAAGAGCTGGTCTTTAAACAATTCAGTTTGTGGTCTCTGACTTCAGATACCCTGTGACCAAGACCTCTGCTATTCAAAGTAACATTTAAAGAATGGCAATTATTAACATGAAAATCAGACAGGGCATCATCTGCTGTCTTCTAATCTGACTCTGTTTTGAGAGACTCTCCAGGTGATATGGATAGCTATCTGGCAACCACTAGCCCTGTGCACCTGACTGGGATCTGTTGATTGATTATATAAATTTGAAAACCATAGACTTCACTTTTCCCTTGTTTGTATTTTTCTCCTCTCTATGAAGCACGGATTTTATTTTTTCATGTTTTCTTAACTAACACTGTGTAGAATAGATTCTTTCCAATGACTACTGTTCCTTTATTATTTGAGAGGATTATTATTAGTTTATTTATATTTTATATGATTTCTATCATTTGGTGATTTGAGTCGAACAGGCACTAGATGCATGTGCTTGGCCTGCTTTCTTATAGTATCCTGAGTACTTTCTCATATAAAGAACATTTCAAACAAATATACAAGTAAATTACTAGAAGAATCAGAAACCAAATACAAATAGTTTAGAATATTTTGGATGATCAGTCTTCTTTGAATGAACAGATTGCCAACACCACTGAGCATGACGATGAAATAACATTTGCAGAAGTTCAGGTGGTGAGAGAGATGCCAGGAAGTTGGCAGTGGCCACATATTCTCATTTCAAAGAGATGAAAAGAGGCTTGCATAAATAAAACAAGAAGTGTCATGATAGAAAGCTATAAAGTTTTATTATAAAGATCCCTCACAGACTGCAATAACAAGACAAACCAAAGCAATGAAATGTTCTCCCTGGGTGACATTATTAGACTAGCAATAATAAGAACAACTTCTCTTGTTGTTTTAGGAGGGTAGATGATAGGCTTGCAGGACAGAAAGAGGAATTTGGTATATTCCAGGAGAGTTATAGTTAGTGTCTACCTACTGTTCTTAAAATGTTGATATGTGGGGCTGGAGAGATGGCCTAATGGTTAAGAGCGCTGATTACTCTTGCAGAGGACCCAGGTTCGATCCCCAGCACCCACATGGCGGCTGAGAACCATCTTTAACTCCAGTTCCAGGGGAATCCGACACCCTCTTCTGACCTCCACAGCATTGTACAACATGGGTGCACAGACCTACATACAGGCAGTACATTCATACACATACAAAAATTAATTTAAAAAAATTAAAATGTTGATATGAAGTTGGACAGAGGCCTGGGGCACCTTGTCATAGGTCTTTGTAGAATTGTTCCCAATGTTTTAAAAGAGTAGGAGAAAGGTCTGATGGTGCAAAATCATTGAAATTTAAATAGTTATACTTTTTTGTCAATACTACAGTAAAATAAAAAAAATAGGTACATGGAAGTATGGTAAAGGATTCTTTTTGTGTGTGGGTAGAAAATTATATGAACAAACTCATATGTTTATTTAGTGACACTTGATATAAAAATCCTATAAATTTTAAAAAAAGTTTTCAAAAGGCAGCTCACCTGTTATTACTAGATAAATACACATTTTTGTTTAATGACAATATGTTCACAAAGTCATCGTAAATTGATTTACAAGCTATTGTTAAACTAAACAGAGATCTAACACTGAGAACCCAATCAGCCAGTAAGCGTCCTCTTTCAGGTCTAATCTGCTTAGAATGGCTCTGTGATAATTTTTCTCCAAAACAATTAGTTATTATTTGGCAAGCATCCCTTTTCAGGAACCTGGTGCAATGCCCGAGGATGCATGATATTTTTAGGCAATGCAATGTAGCAAGTGACTTGATATGAAATTAATAATAAAACCTTCTAAAAGTGTGTATTAAAGGAGTTGAATGTGGCTCAGAAAATGGTGCCTGTCAAATAGCCCTGCCTTAATTATGGCTCAGAGTTCCTGACAGGATTCAAAACACAGGCTCTCAAACCCTGTGGTTAGTGTTGCTGTGTTATTTCTATCATGAATAATGGGATGGAATGAGCTATCTATTTCCAAAATAGTTCAAATGGTATTAACCAAGACAGGGCTGTTGAGTATGAATTTGAAAAAGCAAGTGGCCAATCTAAACTAAGCAGCTACTTGATTGGAGAATGTCTCAGAGTTTTTAATCTGCCAATGTATTGAAACATAATATAAATAGCATAAACTTTCCAGCTTCAGTATTCATAAGAATTTTAAAATGCACGTTAGATAACATTTAACTAGGAAATATCTATGTGCCCTTCTACTCTAAGTCTGATTCTTTCCCTTAGACTTCAATAAGTCTATAAACAGAGAACAAAAAAATTGAAAAAATAACAAGGCAAGGACTAGTTTTCAGTGGCAGAAACATCCTGGAGTTTGAAAACAGCGGTGATGTGCACATGTCCCTTTCTTAGCTTTCTGTCAATTATCGTGATTGTAAGAGTGTGACTGCTTATAAAACACATTTACTACAGAAATCCCATCTTATGTAAAGTTCTAGTTACTATTTATACTGTTCTTGCAGCAAACTCAGTAAATGGGGGATTAGCAAAGGAATCGTCTAGAAACTCCTGGGTTCTCTCAGTTTTTAAGTCTGAGATTGAAAGGAGAGACCCTGGCGTGGTTGGCACCTGTGACTGGATCATTCAGAACAGCTAGGCCTGTCTGACACTGCAGAACTCCACAGGAAGGAAGCATGGCTGTGCTTCCGCTTCCACTCAGTCCTCAGGCATGCTACTTCACATCTACATCTACCCTTCCCTCACCAGGCTCACTGTCTTGTCAAATTGCCACCTTTCAATCACTAAAATGAACACTTTTCTACATATTAGGTATCACTTCTTTGTGGCAAGTACAATTTTAAAAATCTGGAAAATTTCTTAAATCGCAGGTCTTGAACTCAATGTCAAAATTAGTTGCTCCTGGATTTGAAATTACAGAGGTCAAATTTAATAGCAATTTGTTTCCTGAAGCTGTTTTTAATTTTTTTCCCTTTCCACACCTCAATCCATTATTATTATTTTTTCCATCTGACCTTCTTTTCTGAAGTGAATGCAGCCCTTATACCCAGTGTGCAAGGTAGGCGGGGG
>VZQC01009989.1:290398-328744 GCA_009823505.1 Rhizomys pruinosus
GCCTTGGAATCCAGTACAGATCATTAATCACCAGTTTCCTCAATTTCTAAAATAGGAACTTAGATATTTATTTTGTAAATCTGTTGTTGAGCTGAGATGAATTGATTAGCCTGGGCAGCTGGCATACGACTTAGTATGTAGTAGGCATTAATAGTTATATTTAGAAAACAAAGAAAATTGAGGAGATGCAACAGGCGGAGATGATCAGAAATGCTCAAAAACTATAAAAATGAAAGAGACCAAAGGCCAAAGTGGTGAGTAATGAACGGTAGGATGTAGAGGACCATAAATCAAACATCAGACTCTTCAAGTTTTCCTGGAGGGGAAATCCTAGGCAAGAGAGACCACTTCTCTCAAAGACCAGAGATGAAATATTACTCCCTGAAGTAAGGGCTGAGGTCTGCTTGGAGAGGAAGGGGGGCGTGAAGAAAGAGGGCCTCATGTTCATATTGTCCCACATCAGAAGGAAGAATGAGAAAAGGGTGACTTGTGAAAGAGTCAGGAACTGGACCTGGTAACTAGTTCTCCGGGAATTGTGGAACCTTTGACCAATATTCTATTCCCAGTACTATTACTCAATCAATAGATGACCTAGTTAGCAGAAAGAAACTTAATATCTAAGGAGACCTGAGGTGGGGGAAAAGAGGAGAGGCATCAAAGAAGCATTCCACCAGCCCCAAGTCTTCCTGTATGTGAAGTTGAACTTAAATATCTCTAGGTTAGCTGAAGCCAAGCTTAATGAGTGCCAAGGGCCTGATGAGGTTTTTCAGAAGTGGAGCTGGCAGGTTAAAGAAACTAAAGACTCCACGGGGCTGGAGAGATGGCCTAGCGGTTAAGAGCGCCTACTGCTCTTACATAGGACCTGGGTTCGATTCCCCAGCACCCACATGACGCCTGAGAACCGTCTTTAACTCCAGCTCCAGGGGAATCTGATGCCCTCTTCTGACCTCTGTGGCATTGCACGACATGGGTGCACCAACCTACATGCAGACAGTACATTCATACACATAAAAAAAAATAAAATTAAAAAAGAATAATGATTTTTTGTCTTTTTTTATTTTTTTTTATTTATTTCTGTATGTGTATCAATGTACTGTCTGCATGCAGGTTTGTGCACCTGTGTCATGCACTGCCGCAGAGGTCAGAAGAGGGTGTCAGATTTCCCTGGAACTGGAGTTCTCCTGGAATTAGAGTTTCAGACGGTTCTCGGCTGCCATGTGGGTGCTGGGGATCAAACCCGGGTCCTCTGTAAGAGCGGTCCGTGCTCTTAACCGCTAGGCCATCTCTCCAGCCCCTTTGTCTTTTTTGAGACAGGGTCTCAGCCCCAGCTGGCCTGGAACTCCCTATGCAGACCAGGGTGGCCTTGAACTCACAGAAATCCACCTGCCAATGCCTCCCCAGTGAATTAAAGGTGTGAGCCATCATGCCAGCCACCCCCCCCCCCACCATGAACTGTTTTAAGGACATTGAAATTGTTTCTAATCAGAACCTCTGGCTTCATCCTAAGGCACTACATATATTTTCCTGAACTGGTATCAGTGCTCTTCACCTTTTGATTTATTCTGACCCTGGATTATGCAGTCAGACTCTCATATCCCAAGAGGACTCAAGGACAACCTGTGCCATCCTGATCAAGTGAGAGGCTGGAGTAACAGAGTGGCAGATCTAGATGGAGAGGCCGATGTTTAAGGAGAAGGAGGCAACCATGGCTTGTCATTAGCTGCACTAGATGGACTGTCCATGTAGGAGGTATCATAGACTCAACACATAGATATGATGAACTTACAAACCTGCAAGGAAAATTGTTATTGACGCATGCAAGCCAGATTTTTAGGAGTTGATAATTGTGTAGTGCAGTGGTTTAGATTTACACAAGTATTACAACTTGTGGTGGTGAGTTTTTGTCCACTTGGCACTAACTAGAATCACCTCCAAGGGAAACTCGTTTGAGGAATTTCCTTCATCAGACGGGTCCGTGGGATATTTCTTGGTTGATAATAACTGTAGGGGGCCAGCCCATTCTGATCGGTGCCATTCCTGGGTAGGAAGGCCTGGGCTCCAAGGGAAAAGTTGTGAGCCAACCCAGGAGAACCAAACCAGTATGGAACATTCCTCCACGGTCTCTGCTTGAGTTCCTGCCTTGGCTTCCATTAACGGTGGATGGTAACCTGTGAGTCAAATAAACCCTTTCCACCCCAAGTTATTTGTCACCAGCTTTTTAAAAAAATTATACTTTTATTGATGTTTTGTGTATTTCAGACATAATTTCTCAGTTCAATTTAGACATATTCTCCTTTCCCTTCCTCAAGCCCACCCCAGTTCATGCATTCTGCCATAATTGTGTGAAAAGCATTTTATCACAGTAACTGAGAATCAGCTATTTGTTTCTAATGGACACAACTGTTATTTCTTTTGTATTTACAACTTTAAAAAATACTTCCATCTATAGTTCTGTTTTTATTATGCCCAATTTTAAATAGAGAAAGCAAATCTCAGCAGGCAGTGTGTTCCAAAATCTCGTGATTTTTGGAAACAGAATTTTTTCTACCTGACAGGTCTCAGAGATGTGTTTCCCATTGAATGAAATTCCTGGTGCACAGACATATCTTCAGTCAAATGTTTGGTTACTTGCTATCATTTATCTATTCCTTATGCTGGACACCCTGCATGCTTTCTAGACTGTTTAAAATTGTCACTCAGGACACAGGATATAAAACAAAGAACACAGAAGATCATTTTAGGAAAAGAAGAACAAATTATTTGCCTACATATGGCTTATGAAGAAACTTTTATGGTAAAGAATATTTATAATATTTATATTTATAATATTTATACAAAGAAATGATTCTCAGGCCCAGCTGACAGACTAATTAGACAATAAAAGCGAGCTACAAAAAGACATCTAATCATCATACCAACAGTTATAAAACATCAGGCTTGCCTCTACCTCCTTGCAGATTCTGTCAAAACCTAGCTGCAATTCTTTTCTTCAAGTTGAAATTCACTGTTTTTAAAATAGAAAGTGGTGCTCCCTTTCTGCCTCAGACTATTGGAGATATCTTCCCCTGTGGGGACAGTGGAAATTTTTGGCTCATCAAAATGATGAGTTAATAATCTTGGCAATAGCTCAGTTTAGCATGGGCACATTCCAAATTTCCACTCTAAACTCTTTTCCCATATCTGAGTCTCCTGGAGTGACAAGCCTCACATTTCAAGCTGGTTTTCTTCTGCTGAAACCTTCAATATATCTCTCTGTGTACAATGTAACCTAGATGAATCCATTTCCAGTGTGTGATCTAACTTGGAGGCTTGATAGAAATGATTTTCACTTGTATTGTCTATCAAGTCCTGAAAACAGGCTCACATGACCTGTAGCCTGCTGAACCTTCACAGGTGAAATATCATTCTCTAATTACGTGCCTCCTACTGACTTTCCCTTCCACAGTGGACAGAATATGATGCAGTTAACAACTTCAACTTACATACTGGTTCCCTGTATTTTGTATCTGAGTTAATATGCTGGCCAACCCAGGCTTTCTGGGTGTTTGATTTAGGAATCTTGCTAAGTACTTCCAGTACAAATGCACACAGAGAGTGTATGTCCACATGTTTAAAGGTCAGTGAGTGTTTATGTTTATAGTATTGAATGTGAGGGAAAAGGTAGATTGATATTGCCTTCTTTTTAATGGTACAAAATGTCATTTATTAGTTTAAAGTCAGTTTTAGAAGCATCGTGTATATTAAATTTACATCTGAATAAGATAAATGAAGTCTTTTGCAATTCAGTTTTTGCCACCAAAGAAATAGTTAAAACATTTTAATCAAATATGCCATATATGTAAACATAATACTTGAAAGAAGAGCCAGAATGATTTTACAGTGTCCCAAATCACACTAAAATTATAGGCATATAATAAATTCAATTGTCTAGCCTCATTTATGACATACTGATATTCAGTTTCTATAAAAGTACTCCGGTGCTGGGTGTGGTGGTGTACACCTTTAATCCCAGCACTTGGGAGGCAGAGGCAGACAGATATCTGTGAGTCCAAGGCCAGCCTGGTCTATGTAGTGAATTCCAGGCCAGCCAGGGCTAAAGAGAGATGCTGTCTCAAAACAAAACAAAACAAAACAAAACAAAATAAAACAAAACAAAAACAAAACAAAAGTACTGGGGTAAAATTCATTTCAGTATTTTTTAATTGATTATTAATTAATTAATTAATTAATTAGGTCTTTTTGAGACATGATCTCCCTGTAGCCCCAGATATCCTGGAACTCACTCTGTAGACCAGGCTGGCCTTGAACTCACAAAGATCAGCCTGCCTCTGCCTCCCGAGTGCTAGGATTAAAGGAGTGCTCCACCATGCCTGGCTCAGTATTTATTTTTGAAAGTATTAAAAGACATCTAAATGATGGTAGCATAACTTCAGGAGGTATTAAATACAGGGAACCATGTTAATGGTGTTTATGACATACAATGTTGCTAGCCAAAGAAGCATCATTCTGTTAGCAACAGGCTACTCTGTACACAGTTATCTTCTTCCTTTAACATATGGGAACATATCACACATTTTCTCAGTCCCAATTACTCTAGTGATGATCAGGCAATGTCTGGAGATACTCCTAAACTGAGGATGGGCTACTGGAATATGCTAGAGTTAAAACCTAAGATTCTCCCAAAGATGTTGTAATGTTCAGAATACCCTTTCAATGAAGAATTATTATTATTATCCAGCTTCAAATATCAACAGTGCTCACATTGAACATATTGTCCAGGTAGACTTTGGGAAAGATCAAGCACTCCCCTAAGTACATTGCACCTCTGGGAAATTTTATGACATGTTTTAAGAAAGACTTACTTTATCTTGCATCTGTCCAAAATATTTAACATTCTTAAACATTTGCATTGGGTGCACTCTGCATCGATAAACTTTCTTCTATAGGTCCTGAGGGATAAACTTTCTTCTATAGGTCCTGAGGTCTCTCCATTTCACAGAGAAGATGTGAGCCAGGCTTCTATTACTAAAAACATGTCTGTGCTTTGCCCCTGGGTTTATCACTTAATAGCTTCTAAATCTGTGTGGTTCCATTGAAGACACCATATATCTGAAGTTTCCTTACACCAATCCAATTTAACTGAAATTAGCACAGATACTGCTTTCTTATTGGGGCCAAGGGTTGAGAGAGAAGGCATACAGAAATTATTAAATGCAAGAGAATAAAGCAAGTCAGCAGAGAAAGTCCTGCTTCAAAGCACAGGACAGATGAACCAAACAGGAAATCTCTTCTCAGAACTAGTAGAGGTGGATGTGATTCTAGGTAAGCATTAGATGAAAGATTCATTTTCAAGTCAGAAATATAACTAGACAAATGTTAAGAGGGAGGCACATCTTCACAATGATTAAAGATGATTTACTTGGAATTTGGGACATGAGGTTTTGTGGGTGTGTTACAGTGTGATGATTGCGTTTTGCTGTAGCTAGATTAATAAAAACTTGAAAATGATTTGAAAAGACAGAAAATACTGTTATACTGAATAAATGTCTCCCACATGCTTGCCTGTCTCCCTCCCTCCCTCTCTCCCTCCCTCCCTCCCTCCCTTCCTTCCTTCCTTCCTTCTTTCCTTCCTTCCTTTCTTCCTTCCTTCCTTCCTTCCTTCCTTCCTTCCTTCCTTCCTTCCTTCCTTCCTTCCTTCCCTCCTTCCCTCTTTCCCTCCTTCCGTCCTTACCTCCTTCCCTCCTTCCCTCCTTCCCTTCTTCTTCCCTTCCTCCCTCCGTTCCTTCCTCTTTACCTTCATGCCATCAGTATTATGTGACTTCATTAAGTGTGGCTGGACTAAACAACCAATCATTTCAAGTTCAAAACAGATTTATCTCAATCCCTATCTCAGTTTGCCTTCAATTACTGTGATAAAAACATTGACCAAAAACCAACTTGTGGAGGAAAGGGTTTGTTTTATCTTACAACTCCACAGTCACATTTCATCACTGAAGGCAGCCAAAGCAGAGATTCAGGGTAGGAGCCAAGAGGCAGGAGCTAAAAGCACAGACCATGCAGAAATGCTCTTTATTAGCTGGGTCTTCTGGTCTATGCTCATTTTTTTTTTTTTCATGCACAATACAGTACCACTTGCCTAGCGATGGCAGCACTCACAGTGGTCTGAGCCCTCCTGAATTATGTAACAATCAAGAAAATGTTCCCACAGACATGGGCACAGGCCAATCCAATGGAGACAATTCCTCAGTTGAAGTTTCCTCTACCCAAGTGTGTCAAATTGACAAATAAATTTATCCAGCACAATGTCATTTCAATACCTGGGGCAGAAGCTTTTTATGACAACAGTGTGTGTCAAGTTCCCATGGTGAAGTTAATTAATTTCAGGAAACTCTGGCCCTTGGTGGGCATACTTCTTCTGAGTAAGAGATGTTAAAAGATCGTGTGATAAAATTTAAAATATTTCCAGGATTGCTTAATTACAGAATTGTTTATGAGAATAATACTGGCTTTCATTTTTTTTCTTTTCCTTGTTAAATTATGAAATACACCTTGAAATGGTGAGCTGAGAATGGACCTGTGGATCAATGAAGTGGAAACATTCTGTAGAATTTAAAGCAAGCTGATGAGTACTAATACGACAGAACAAACAGGCAAACACTGCCTGCTGCCTAGGAACCGCACACTCATTCACATTCTCAATTGTCTTGGCAACCACCCAATGAGTTAAACATTTATCCAAGAGCCTCCATAGCTTATCATGAAGTAGAGAGGAATGGAAATTGGCTGGAACTCCACTCTGAGTCTGTCTGAAACCCAACTCCATTTACCTAACCATATACTCCATCAAATAACATAAATATTAATAGGATTCATGTTGATGGGTAAAAGGTTATTTTTCCTGTATGTTTGCTCATTTAAAATTTTTATTTTGGGCTGGAGAGATGGCCTAGTGGTTAAAAGCGCTGACTGCTCCTGCAGAGGACCTGGGATGGATCCCCAGCACCCACATGGTGGCTGAGAACAGTCTTTGACTCCAGTTCCAGGGGAAACCGATGCCCTCTTCTGACCTCCGCAGCATTGCACCACATGGGTACACAGACCTACATGCAGACACTACATTCATACACATACAAAAAATAAACTAAAAAAATTAAAAAATTTTGATTTTATAATTGTAATTTTATTTTTTGACATTATTCAAATTTTGTGCAAGTTTTATCACACTATGAAGTTTTACACTAGCATCAAACTAACTTTTTAAATATTCTCTTGCATTATCCCAGCAAATTACAAAAGGGCTTTAGGCTTTTAGTTACAAACTTTAACTAAGAAGAAGTAAAATATAAGAGGTTATATGGAGAGAATTTTACACAGTAACTTGGATGTAGTTTTGTGTGGTTCAAAAGCCAGGGTTCTTCACACATGGGCTGCTCACAATAGCAGATGGATGCTTGTCTTTCATAAAACAGGGCAGGCATGCTTCAGCTAAACCACCCAGAGCTGATCTGCCACCACCTCACAAAATTGCTCATTGATGCAAAAAGGCAATTTCTGATGGATCCTGGAAACGCAAGCCTACTATGATACATAACTAATGACCTTCTGAAATTGGGTCCAGAGGCCACTCTCCATCACTGACCTCTGCCTTCTACCCCCAAAGGGACATTTTGCTCTCTGCCTGTTTCTAAATATCATATTTATGGTTCCAAACTAACTTAAAGATCTTTGTGGTCATGATAAAATGTCAGTAGCATTCCACACATCCTGATGGAAAACTATGTTCTACAGTTTGTTGGTGAAAGAACATTTGCCCATCCACCTTTGAGTACTCTGAACAACCCATTAACATAAAAGTAGGTGTGATATTGATTTGTTCTCTCATCTTTGATAGTGAAAGTTTATATCCATAACCCTCTCCTCTCTGTGAAGGAGGGGGTCATGAATGGACTTCTTGTGTACCATGGGAAGATAATTAGCTGAAGGATTTCCTGGACAAGAACCAAAGTACACTAGAAACATGGGGTTTTCTGTAATTTGTTGTATATAAGACCTTTCGATTTGATAGTCCCTTTCCTTCCAGGTAATATAAATGAATTATGATTCATTTCTTGGATTTTACTTTCTAATGCATTATGCAATTATTTTATACATTAAAATAAATTCAATAAAAGATAAGTAACATCAGTACCATTATTTTGCAATAATTACATTCAACAAAAACAAAGCGGTCCATTGTAAGTAAGAGCGTTTATTGGATGTCTTTTAAAATAGGATTACTTTATATGAATTCAAGATATAGAACTGTTTACTTCTCATTTAATCCACATTTTTCTGAGTACTGAATATATATCGGGTTATGATAATTAGAACAATAACTTTAAAAGTTTCTGTCTATAAGACATAGACACACACACACACACACACACACACACACACACATTAAAGTAAGATACTCTAAATGAAGTACCTGTGGTATGAAGGTGGGGAGTGAGATCTGGGGTTAAGCAATAACAACCTTTTAATATTTGACCTTGTCTGCAGACCCATCAACTGGGCCAATTTCAGTAGAGTAAGGAAACATCACATTGACAAAGTCAGTTCTCTCTGCTATGAGTTTTCTGTCAGGCAAAGCTGAGGATCCTCCTCTGACAATTCTGTCAAACTTCTGGCCTTGTTTTCCCCACTTCACTAAGATTTCCCAGAGGGGACACATGCCCAGCCAGCATCCCCAAACAGACCCTATCCTCACAGGAACACTCAAAACATTGATCCCTTCAAGCTTGTTCCCACTCACAAATTTTTCCTAGTTCACTTAAAATTACCTCCTATTAGGCTTATTAATAACAAACTGCTATATAAGAAAAATCAGAATATGTTAAAATCTACTTTGAATCCAGGCATGGTAACACATGCCTTTAATCAGCACTTAGGAAGCAGAGGCAGGAAGATCTCTGTGAGATTGAGTCTAGCCTATTCTCCATACTAAGTTCCAGGCCACCTGGGGCTAAAAGGAGACTATCTCAATAAGACAAAAATACTAATAAATATATATGAAGTATTCAAAACATATATATGTACACTTTGAATAAATATGTTATGATTATTAATTTACCAATGACTCATTTTTTGCATAATGGGTCAGTTTTTCTATTATGATGTCATTGGGGAAAATCAATTTGAAGCTAGTAGTTAGATAAATAATGAATGAGCCTGACCTTCCTTCTTAGTGGCCTTATTTCTGTTTCAAAAAATTATAATCTGAAAGTGGTTTTAATTTGCATTTCCTTAATTATTAATGATGTTGAACACTTTTTAAGATGTTTCTCAGCCATCTTTAACTCCTCACTGGTGAAGTCTCTGTTCAGCTCTTTACTCTATCTTTACATAGGTCATATTTCTTCTTTGTTTTTTGTTTTTTTTTTTTGAGTAGTTTATATATTCTTGACATTAATGCTCTGTCAGATGTATCATTGGTAAAGATTTCCTCTCACTCTGTGGGTTTTCTCTTCACCTCCTTGATTGTTTCTTTCACTGTACAGATGCTTTTGAGTGTTTTTTAAATTTTATTTCTTTATGTGTATGAATGTACTTTCTGCATGTAGATTTGTATACACGTGTCGTGCAATACCACGGAGGTCAGAAGAGGGTGTTGGATTCCCCTGGAACTGGAGTTAAAGACGGTTATCAGCCGCCATGTGGGTGCTGGTAATCGAACCCGGATCCTCTGCAAAGAGCAGTTGGGTCTCTTAACTGCTAGGCCATCTCTCCAGCCCCATAGAAGCTTTTGAGTTTTATGAGGTCCCATTTGTCGACTGTTGACCTTACTTCCTGTGCAGCTGCTGTCTAATAATCAAGGAAATGCAAATTAAAACCACTCTCTCACTCATATCATCTCACTCCAATACAGCTAGCTAAGATCAAGAAAACAAAAGACAACAGATGTTGGAGAGGTTGTGGAGAAAAGAGAAAATACTCATCCACTGCTGGTGGGAATGTAAACTTGTACAACCACTACGGAAAGCAGTGTGGAGAACCCTTAAAAGACTCAAAACGAGCTTACCACCTGACGCAGTCATACCACTCCTGGGTATATACCCCAAAGACTCATCCTACAGCAAAGATTCATGCACATCCATGTTTATTGCAGCTCTCTTCACAATAGTGAAGAGCTGGAACCAACTCAAATGCCCCTCAACAGATGAGTGGATGACAAAAATGTGGCACATCTACACAATGGAATACTATTCAGCGGTAAAGAAAGATGGCATTGTGAACTTTGCAGGTAAATGGATGGAGCTCGAGGCCATTATGCTGAGTGAAGTAACACAGTCTCAGAAAGACAAACGGAGAATGGTTTCCCTCATTTGTGGATGCTAACGCCAAATCCCCCAGATGAAAGGCAAGCTGAATAACATTATTGTTATACTTCTGTTTATCTGAAAGCAACTATGTTATTATAATATGAATCTCTTAGGCTCTAGAATCCACCCACCAATTATTTTCAGACTCTGTAATTATGGTATATGGGTAGAGAGTATGTATCTATATTTTAAAGTAATATAAAATTAATGGAGGAAAATGTGAATTCTTAAGCATAAAAAAAAAAGACTGAGAGAAGGATGCAGGACAGTTATGGCACAATGCATGATCTGGGGTGGGGTGGGGTTGGGGGAAGGGAAAGGGGAATATGTCTGAACTGAATTGAAAAATTATTTTGAAATAAACAAAAACATCAATAAAAAATTATAATCTTGTGTGGAAGTTCTCGGATGGTAGTTCAAATGCTATTGTTTCTTTTTGCCAAAGGAAAGTGATTGTCCCTTCTGCCTGACAGCATGTGCACTTGAGAGAAGAAGATAATGGATTGGAAGAAAGTTGTGTGGGCACAGGAGGCAGGAGCTGGTGATGTGATGCAAACAGACACCTGTCAAGGTGAGTTAGTGCTCTGCCATCCCGGACCACAGATGGAGGTGCTGACTCAAAGAAGCTTGGAAGGAAGTTTGTGCTTGGAGGCTTTAAGGAGTGACTTTTGTTCTCCACAAATATTGCAACTCAAGTATTTCCTAGATAATGTGCAATGGGAGTCACATGCTGCAGAGGGGTCAGAAAAAAAAATCACTGAAAATCGTTAGTGCAGTTTTATAGTCACTAATATAACTATATATATATATTTTTATTAAATATGCAGTTATATATTTAATAATTGTTCTATTTTCCTCATTATAAAGTTGGAAATATAGTAAAAATTGGGAAATTAAGAATAAAAACTAAAGCCAGGTATACCTATTATGCAGGAATGATTACTATTAAAACCATGAGAAATTTTCCTCTATTTAAAGGTAGGATTTTTCAAATATAGCTAAGTCAATATCTCTTTGTCCAAGCACCTATGGCTGTTTCAACACCAATATATTAAACTTCTTTTAAAATTTTTACCCATTCCAACATATGTTTCAGTCCTTTGGTCTTAGAAAATGAGTGGAAAAAATCTTCATTTTGTTGCATTATTTCCCTTTCTTTCCTTTATTTTCTTAAATTAGTGTCTTAGTTATTTTTCCTTTTGCTATGGTAAAATACCCTGACAAAAGCAACATAAGGACTCATAGCTCAAATGCTACAGCTCATTTTGTGGTCAAAATCACCAGGGCAGGATTTTGAAGCAGCTGGTCACAGTGCTTCCACAGTCAGGCAGCAGAGAGAGCTGATGGGCTCAGGTCCCTTATGACGATTTCCTTTTGACTCAGTCCAGGATTCCAGCCTAGAGCATGGAGCCACACGCAATGATTAGGTCATCCCATCTCAACTACCCTAATCAGGATAATCCCCAGCAGACATTCCTGGAGGCCCTTCCTTGGGCGATCTTACATCTCATCAAATTGACAAATGAGATTAATAATCACAATTGGAATATCAAAACAAACTACTTAGTGAAAATTATGACACAAATTATGAATGGCAAGGCCAAATCTCAAATGTTTATTTTTAAGTATTTATAAAATGGCATATGGGGCTGGAGAGATGGTTTAGCAGTTAAGAACACCGATTGCTCTTGTGGAGGACCCGGGTTCGATCCTCAGCACCCACAAGGCGGCTGAGAACCGTCTTTGACTCCAGTCCCAGGGGAATCCGACACCCTCTTCTGACCTCCATGGCATTGCACGACACGGGTGCATAGACCTACATGCAGACTGTACATTCATACACATAAAAAATAAATAAAATAAATAAAAATGGCATAGATCTACTGCATAAAATTTAGAACAGAATATAAGAAACTTATTCATATTAATACCAGGTAAATATAACAAATGTTAAGGATTCAGTATTTTTCATGCATGCACATTTTATTTAATGGGAATTGAAGTTGTGTTCCACGGGAATTAAATGTATTTATATGATCTGGGTTTCCTAAATATATTTTATTTCACAAAAAGCTTATTCAATATCACAATGTCAAATAACTACTTTAAAATACTGCTGACACACCTTACATTTAGGGTTCAGTATAGGGCCATTTGAACTCTATTAGAGTTATATTTATTCTACAATGTTTTCTACAGCTATTTAGAATGTGTTTAGAGAAATGAATTTATTCATAGGGTCTTTGCATTCTCAAGTATTTGTGCATTTATAATAGAACATAGCAACATTGTAAATAAACTTGTCGCAAGGTCTCTACTTTAACAGGATGAAACCCATCTTGGTTGTAAGGCCTTTCAGAAAACCAAATGTGATGCTGGCATGCATTCTAAACTCTGTGGAGGAAAGTCATTAGGATAAGCAGTGGAGTATTGTGCAGACCACTGATGCAGGAACATGTCCCTATGTTGGACTGTTAATAGTTATTGAGAAAGGCTAAGTATATTCGTAATGGATAGAGCCACTCTTTGTCTAACTTAGTGTAAAATAAGCCAGTTACTGCCTCAGCTAGGTTTGAAGACATCTGGTCTCACTACAGACACTAAACCCCATAGAGATTGTTCTTGTGGATTTTGGATCTGGTCTCTTTCTTCAGTCACAGACTCTTCCATTTTTCAGCTGTTGGCTCTCAATCATTAGAAGACTTTTCTTTTTAAAAAGAAGAGTAATCATCTGCCAAAATGATAACATTCTCTAGTCAACATTTTATTTCTATTTCAACAAATATGTCACTAAATTTATTGCCTGTTTTTCATTAGAAAGTGGAATCTCAGAGGGACTATGTAACTTGCCTAGGATAAAACTCTAAGCCGGGTGTGGTGGTGCACGCCTTTAATCCCAGCACTCGGGAGGCAAAGGCAGGTGGATCTCTGTGAGTTCAAAGCCAGCCTGGTCTACAGAGCAAGCTCCAGGCCAGCTAGGACTAAAGGGAGACCCTGTCTCAAAAAGACCAAAAAAAAAAAAAAAAGTCCCCTCTATAAGTAGTAATTATAATATGTTTAAAACTGGATCTAGTATTGTTTAAGAATAGTCATTGTGAGGCTGGAGGGATGGCTCAGCAGTTTAGAGCACTGACTGCTCTTGCAGAAGTCCTGGGTTCAATTCTCTGCACCCACATGTGGCTAAAAACTGTCATTAACTCTGGTTCTGAGAGAATGCAATGCCCTCTTCTGATCTGCGTGGGCAATACATAACATGAGTGCACTTACATGCAGGCAATATACTCATAAACAAAGCAAACAAAAAATAAAATATATAAAAAAGAATAGTCAATGCACAATCATTCTTTTCTGTAAATAAATGTGATCATTATCATTGACTATTCCTTAAATATAATGTATTGAGTGTGGAAATTTGGTTAGAAACAAAGTGGCTAGTTCTGCATATAGTCATAAAACATTTGTCCTATTAACTTGACATCAAGAGTTTGGTTAGGGAAATATTGTATAAACATGCAGTAAAACAAAATTTCATAGCAAGGAATAGAGAGGAGTGAGGAAGATGACAGACTACCAGAATGTGGGTAACTGGAAATTAGGGACGATCAAATGCATCCATAATTAACTAGGAAAAACTAGGACAGACAGGATGGGACCGAGGTGACCTGGGAGCAGTAGCACTTTCCCTAGTGATGCTGGATAGGGGAGGCAACAGTGAGCACTGGCTTCCCTTTGAGTTCCTGGCCTCTGCTGATCAGCCTTTGGGGTCGTTAAATTGCACTGAAAGAGAAAGCTCTGCCTCTAAGTTTCAGTACGTACCATACAGAAATTTGATACCAATTCTAGAAATCATAATGTACTTAATAAATACTCAAATATAAGTTTGAAAAACTTCAGTACGCCCCTGATACATGATCCTAGGAATTATGATTCAAATGAACCATAATGAACCATAAAGGATTTCCAGCTGGGAAGAGAAAGAGATGGGACCACAAAAAAAAAAAAAAAAAAAAAAATACAACGATGAAAACACAGAAGAGGAATGAAGGAAAGAGCAGATAGCTGGGAAGCTCGAGGGGATGGCTATCAGAGAGATATGGACACTGAGAGACCCCAGGGGCAATGTAAAGGGTAAGTTCTAATTGATATCAGTGTTCAAATAACTGAAGGAAGAAATCAATACATATGAGTAAAATAATGTATGGAAACTAAAAAGTGCGTCATTTTTCCTATAGATTTATATAAACATTGTATGTGGTTAAATGAGGGTTCAACTGTGTAATAAAGGCAGGTGCATGGACTGCAGAAATGGGTAGCATAACCCAGTCTTAGCTGAAGAAATATTAGCAGCTGATTTCAGTGGGGTAAAGAACTGGCCTTTAAGAGAGGGACTATGGATAGGCTGACTAGACCTCAGATGATGAATTTGCACTGAGGAATGGCTGGAGAGAGTAATTTGCCACAATAGATCCTAACAAAAATGTCAGAATGTACGAATCCCAAGGGGGAGGCTGCTGGAGGGTGCCAGTGGGGAAGTGGTTACAAAAGCGATCAATACTGCTTGAAAAAAATGTATGAAATACACAAAAATTCAATAAAAATAACTAAAATATAAAGGCAAGTGACATGATAATTTCAACTTAGCAAAGATTCTTAAAGTTTTCTATTTGGGGAGGGTGTGTGGAAAGATGTATTACCCCTTAAGAGCATTGGCTGCTCTTGCAGAGGACTGGATTCGATTCCCAGGATCTATCTGTAACTCCAGTTCCAGGGGATCAGACACCCTCTTTTGTCCTCTGTGGGCACTGCACAGTACGAGTGTACTTACATGCAGGCAGGCAATACACTCATGCACATACATGAGCGTACTTACATGCAGGCAGGCAATACACTCATACACATACATGAGTGTACTTACATGCAGGCAGGCAATACACTCATACACATACATGAGCGTACTTACATGCAGGCAGTCAATACACTCATAAACATACATGAGTGTCCTTACATGCAGGCAGGCAATACACTCATACACATACATGAGTGTACTTACATACAGGCAGGCAATACACTCATACACATAAAACAAAATAAAATATTAAAAGTTTCATTTTTATAATTTAGTAAAAATATTCTGTTATGGGGACTGGAGAGATGGCTCAGCTGTTAAGAGCACTGACTGTTAAGAGCACTGTATGAAGTGGCTGCACTTACACACATGCAGACACTCACACAAAATACCAATTAAAAAATGATGCCATAATACTCAGGTGTGCTATAAATATTCTGACTCCTACCTTCCAAAATAATTGATGTCTTTCTTTAGAACTTTGCAACAACACATTTTCCTTTTGTGAAATGTTTGGGGGAGAGGGGACTAATATGCAATGGGATGTCCTAGTCCCGTCTGATAAGGCTTTTGTCAGCTGAGGAGCTGAAGCAGAGTCTTCTTCATTCACCCAGAAAGAGAAAAAGCACCAATCAATTCTGCAGCTAAGGTTCCCCTTGTGTTTTTATAAAACGAAAAAAAAAAAAATATGCCCAATGCTGTTTGTGATAAAACACTCTCGTGAAATTAAAATTTCTCCAAATATAATTGACTGTGTGGACTGCATAATCTCATGCTGCTTTTCGCTATTTATTCTTTTTGAGGAATTTTTCTAATGGCTGTGCATGTGCATGGTGTGTGTGTGTGTGTGTGTGTGTGTGTGTGTGTATGCTTGTGTATGTGTTTGCTTATAACTAAATTATGGAACTTTAAGGAAAAGATGAAGCAAACTTTTACCACATGGGAATTATACCTATTGTACGAAGAAGAACCAAGGAAATATGCATGAAATAATATCCAAAAGGGCAACCTCTTGAATCTCAAACTTTCATCTTTAATTTTTTCTGTTTTGGCAATGCATCATGGGGAAATGTTGGCAAGTAAGGCTGAAGAAATAATAAAAGAGATGAGCAGAGTCCTCTTCCCTGTATAAACTGTGGTAGAAAAGTCTAGCACTACCCTTTCAATCCCTATTAATTCAGACCAGGGAGCTAGGCAATGAAACATGACCGGGATGTGGCCTTTCAGCATAAGGCAGTGTAAAGCCTGCCTTGCACTTCTGTACTCTCTCCCAAACTCTGCCATGGAAGATCTCTTACCCCATGTTGAAATGGGAAGTATAATGAATAGTGTGTGTGCTCACTACAGAGGTGAGGACTGGTCATGCTGCTGAGTTTGTGAGGTCTATTTGTTACTAAAGCATGACCATCCTGAATATTGCAGATGCACAGTGACTTTGGGTGTCATCTGTGATCATGTCACAGAGTGTGACAATAATGGGTGACACCGATTCTAATAGTTTTTAGGTTTTTAAGCATTTCCAAGGGGCATGCATTCACAGATTCATTAATGGGAAGTGGTCTGATTTTATCCTACTGGTGTTTCAGAATCTCAGGAACTAATGCCTTGTTCTGCTGCCTATAGTAATTTGCTTGCATTTGTTATAATTATAGGATTGTTCACATTACAAATCTTTCTTTGGATTATGTACAACTGTAACTATATCTAAATCATCTATATCTATATCTACATCATCTAAAACTATACCTATATCATTTATATGATACATCTAGATGCTCATGTAGGTGCACATGAGCCTATGGGTGAAGGCACACGTGCACGTGCAGGATGAAGGAGGTGGAAGTCAATACTGCTATCTTTCTCACTGCTCTCTACATTTTTCTGAGACTAGAACTCTCACTGAACTTGATGCTCACTGACTTGTGTAGACTTGCTTGCCTGGGAGCACCACACATCTACCTATCCCTGTCTCAAATCCTCACCTATCACCACTTGGGTCACAGATGCATGCATGCCATTATATGTATCTTTTTTTTCTAAAAAATGAAATTTTCATACACTGTATGAATTAATCATATTCAGTCCCCCATCTCATCTCTTCACAGATTCACACCCATTTGCCTTCTCCACTCCACGTATTGTTCTCTCTGTATATTTTAAGCATAACAAGTCTGTGTTTCCCCAGACACTCTCCAGTGTAAATCCATCTCCTGGAGCGTTATTCTTGGCTTTTCACACATGGGCTTGGGATGTGAGCTCAGGCTCTGCCCCTTGTGCATCAAGCATTTTACAGACTAAGCCATCTGCTCAGCCCTCACTTTATAGCTCTTTCATGGGCATATTTGGAGATTACCAAAGGATATTTCTTTTCTTTGTATGTTCCACCTCAACAATAATCAAACCATAACTTTAAAGTGAGTTATGAGCAACTGCCAACATTTGGCCATTTCTGATCAACAGCTTAATAAGTTGCCACCTAATGTTTTCCTTTGCTTTAAAATAGAAAGAATTTTACTTTATAAAAATTAGTTTGCTTCCTTCTTGATAATCATAACTACTTTTTGGTTGAATGGAGGATTGAGAGGGTTTTCAAAGATCAAGAACTCAGATGCACAAATTACAGCTTTGTGTTTAGGGGCTCTTTCTTTCTATCTGTGGGAAATTACACTGAGGCTTTTATGTGCTTAAACAGCTTCAAAGTCCATCTAGAGCAAAAATCAATCTATAATATCCCACCACAAACAAAGTATATGGAAATTACATCTAAAATTATTGAGGTTATGTTTTCACTTCTTGCTAAAAAGGACTTATGGATTAGTTCTAAATGAATGTCATTCTAAACCACTTGATTTATAAACCTCCTACCTAATAAAATTCTAATTTATATGCAGAAATTTGTTTATTTCTAGGGAAATAAAAATTATTGTGATTCGGGAAACTGAAAGCAGCTCATTAATTGGAAGTATTCAGTAAATCCTTTCTAATAGAATGACCAGCAAACACAAAGGTGATTTTCTGTGAATAATTTTGGCAGTTACGATCCACAAAAATATTTGTTGATGCACAAAATCTCAAAAACTGATTAAAGAACAGGCTGTAGTAGAAAACATTATGTAAACAATAACTGGCCTGATTATTCCACTAATCCTCAGTATTTCCCAGAACAAAATATGCAGTAGTTCTCCATTCAATTCACTTTGACATTGATGGAACACCTACCATATGCCAGGCATCGAGAAAAAAATTACAGAAAATGTAGAGATATGACAACTTTGCTGAGCTTTAGGTGGGAAGATAGATGTGCATGGACACACATGTAAAATAATGTGATGCAAAGCCAGGCCTGGTGGCGCACGCCTTTAATCCTAGCACTTTGGAGGCAGAGGCAGGAGGATCTCTGTGAGTTCAAGGCCAGAATGGTCTACATAGCGAGTTCCAGCCGGAGATACAGGGAGACCCTGTCTCAAAAAGACCAAAAAAATATGATGCAATAAATGCTACAATAGAGAGATGTTCAAGGATACTGGGTGTACTTGCATGGAACTGAATAATTGTCACTAGAAGGCAATGCATACATGAGTTATATTTTCAGGATATACCATGCCCTCTGTAGGAGTTCGTAACTGCAGCTGGAGTTGAGGAAGTTGTTCTGTCTTACTTTTGCAGGTGAGATGACTCAAGCATGTAGTGAGCCACTGCTTGAACTCGTTCATATTCTAACATGTAAATCATGGCTCCATCATGCCCCTCCACTTCTTTATTATTCCTCTAATCCACAAATACACCTCTCTACATCCTGCCTTCTTATGCTTGCTGTAAACTCTCCTGCCCAGACAGTGGTACCCCTTTTTCTATCTTCCACACCCATGACTACACTTCAGGATTTATTCTAATTCCTACTTCTGAAAAAAAATTAATCACAGGATCCGGTGAAAATTCATACTGTGCATAATGCAAATTTGATCATATTGAAGCAGAGAGAAAAGAGTGAAGTCAAAATTACACAAATGGTGTGATCTTCAGAGGAAACAAAGATGGCATCTAAAATAATTGCAGGCTGGAATACAGTGACATTGAAATGTTAATTAGGCATCTAGGAGCAGCTATAAGAACTCTGTGCTTCCTAGAAAGAAATATGACGGCTGATAGGCAAAATGGCTGCCTGCTGAGTCAAAGCAGAGGGCCCACAAAGTGAAACTGGATGTGTGCTGGAGCCACGGACATTCTGAAGCCCATTAAACCTTGGGAAGACTATAAATAAGAACGTCTTAAGATAAATCCAAAGTGGTTAATGAGACCACATGTCTGAATTAACTTAAGATGCCTGCTCCAGGGGGCAGGATGACTTATGGACTGATGTTGAAAGCCCCTGGGCATGGAGGCACAATTCATTTATTCACCCGTGTTCCTTTAACATGAAATCAGGACCTAAGTAAATACTTAGATTTTATGAGAAATCCAAGAAAATGCATCATGTCTCACAGTGCTTTAGTCCCTGGCATTTATATTTTCCAGCCAATTTCACTTACTGTATTCTTCTGAGCTAAAATCATTATTTGTTGATTCATGACATGGGCATTTACCTGATCTGTGTAGTTTTGTCAAACCAGGTTTAAAGAACACCTTAATTTGAGGAAAATCAAGTGGGATTTCTACCATAAATGACAGTAGTCAACAGTTTTGAAAAAGTTTTCATGAATTAAAACTAAATATGCTGCCGGACACAGTGGTGCATGCCTTTAATCCCAGCACTTAGGAGGCAAAGGCAGGTGAGTTCAAGGCAATCCTGGTCTACAGAGTGAGCTCCAGGCCAGCTGGGACTAAAGGAAGACCCTGTCTCAAAAAGCCACCCCCCAAAAAAACCCTAAATATGCTACATTTATAGTTATAAATTTTTAGTTTTCACATGAATCCATGTGGAAGTTGCCATATTGCCCCCTGTTACATACAGTTGGAGAAAAATGTAATAGCAATCTCAAACAACTGTTTTCAAAGTTCAAACTAGTCAGACAACACTTTGGCTCACAGAGGCTTAAGATGGAAAAAGTTAAGTTTGGAGTTGTGATCATTTCTATTTTTTGAAGACCTGGCAGGAGATGTGCACGCATTCTTAGGCCTTAGAAAATTTTCAGGCATGTAAATAAACATATTTAACAGTAAAAGAAACACATTCTGTACATAGGAGCATTTCAAAAAGGGGACTGGTCACCAAAGAATGGATCAGAGAAAGATAATCTCCAAACACTGTTAACCTTACTCCCAAGATTGTATTTCCATCAGAAATATGAGTAGGGAATACATGGTAGGAGAGACCAAAACTCAGTGAAAGTTTCCTAGAACTCTGTTAGGTGGAATCTAGGTTAGAGGGGCTACTGATGAGAAAGAAGCGCATGAGTGGATGACATGTTCTATGCATTGTCTACTCCAAAGGAGCGTTTCTCTCAGTGGGGCTGGACTCATTTCCAGGCTAGAGAGGTGAAGAATAGACACAGCTAAGATGTAGGGCATGGAGGAGGCTTACGGAAGACTTGGAAGCAGGATACACAACAGAACTATTTACAGGCATCAGGTAGAGAATCTGGGATCCACCAGGATTGGTGATCAACCTCTGAGGACTTTCTTCAACATTCTCACTTTGCCACATTTGTTCCATACATTTCCCAGAATCTCATTATGGCCTCCATAACCAGAAGGCCAGGTTCTTTCAATAATTCCTTCCCTTCTTTCTTGCTACAGTATGTTTGCTATAATTAATTCATCCCAAGGTGCATTTACACAGGGCATCCGGTTCATCATTATTTTAGTATTTCTTCTTGCTTTAAAATTGTATGAACTACTGGGCTGGAGAGATAGCCTAGTGGTTAAGAGCACCGACTGCTCTTGCAGAGGACCCGGGTTTGATCCCCAGCACCCACATGGTGGCTGAGAACCGTCTGAAACTCCAATTCCAGGAGAACTCCAGTTCCAGGGGAATTGAGACCCTCTTCTGACCCCCACGGCATTGCACGACACGGGTGCACAGACCTACATGCAGACAGTACACTCATACACATACAAAAATAAATAAAATTTTAAAAAATTGTGTGAACTACTGAGCAGAGATGAATAGGGAAAACATCCATGCCCTTGTTAGAAGAGGGTGTGGCTAAGTTCAGGAGACTTCTATCCATCTATGTACACATAATCATTCATCTTTAATTGTCCTTGTTCATTTGCGTTAACTATTGAAAAAATTAAGGGCTTCTCATTTCTTAGATGACTTCTTTTCCCCCTCATCATGTTTGATTCATTTTGTTTTATTTTTGGTTTATTTATTATATTTTATGTGTATGAGTGTATTACCTGCATATGTGTAAGTGCATCAGTATTGTGCAAAGCCCATTCAGGGGGTGGAGGGTACAGATGATGGTGTCAGATCTCCTGGTACTGGAGTGATGAAATGTTGTTAGCTGCCACATGGGTCCTGGGAATCAAACCCAGGTCCTCCATAAGAGCAACCAATGCTCTTAACTGCTGAGCAATCTCTCTAGTCTTATATTTATTTTCTTAAACTCATTTCTACCAATTCAACCTGCTACTGAAAAATACCCCAATATTCCAATTCTGATTCCTTAAGACCCTTGTGGGTTTTCAGAAGCTGCTCAAATATATTCCTACATATTCCAACTTTTGTATATTTTTTCCTCAAGCATTTCTTCTTCTGTCTTATATGAAATTAAACATTGAACTACTTCTTCTCTACAGAGAATTTCCTGCTTGTCCTAGATTCTTCTCAAGAACTTTGTTGTTTTCTATATTAAGAACTCACAGAAGTATTGTGCTGGATAGTTTTAGTGTCAACTTGACACACCTGGGTTAAGGGAACCTCAGTGGAGGAACTGGCTGAATTGGACTGGCCTGTGGCCATATTTGTGGAGTGTTTTCTTGATTGTTGAGTGATGTGTGAGGGTCCAGCCAGTTGTGAGTGGTGCCACCCCTGGGCAGGTGGTTCTGTACTGTATAAGAAAGCTGGCTGAGCATGAGCCAGGAGAGCCTCCAGTAAGAAGATTTCTCCATGGCCTGTGTTTCAGCTCCTGCCTCCAGGTTCCTGCCCTCAGGTCCTACCTTGGACTTTCTCAGTGATGGACTGTAACCTAGGAGATGTGAGCTATATAAACCCTTTCCTCCCCAAGTTGGCTTTGGTCAGTGTTTTGTCACAACAACTGAAAACAAACTAGAATATGTATATACACTATTTTGCAGACTTCTGCAGTCTCTTTAGTAAAGAGAATGCCAGAGATGAGTTTTAATTATCAAAGCTAGAGGGCAAAAGCAAATGTCTTGTTACCTTTGATCCAACAGTAATTGGTTGTCAGCTTACTTCCAGAGCTCGATTCTGAAATTTGTTTCAGTGGCAACAGTAGAAAGCATTTCAATTTGAAGATATATCCTACTGAAGCACTAGCTAACATTAAGCATATTAGCCTATAGTTGAATTTAATTTTTTTCATGCATGAGAAAACAATGTACATGTTTTATATGTCTTACTTTGGAGTCATGCTTGCATCGTTTCTGGGAGAAAGACAGACTAAATCTCCTCCATTGTATTTCCATAAAGACTTCTAATTTATTTGCTTGGTTCAAGAGAAGATAGCATGAGAATATTAACTTCCACAACAACAGGTTGCTTCCTCAATCCTTCTGCCTCAGTCTCTGAATCTGTATTTTTAATATGGAATATCATTGTATATAGATAAAGGAGAGTTACCTGTTTATGGGGAGCTCATATAATTATATTATTTGCTGAGATCTCTGACTGAGAACTAAAATGAAGGAACATAGGGCATACTTGATACGCATAGCATAATTGCAAGGCTATCCTGGATGCAACATGTGGACTTCATTCTACATCTCGAAGATAGATTGTGCCCCTTAGGTCTGTAAGCTAGCACTTCCACAATTCCTATCTGCCTGTATACAATTTAAGAAAAAATAAAGAAAAATACAGTAAGTTGAAAGCTGTTTTCTAGTTCCATCCCTTAAGAGATTTGGACTAAAATTATTGCACATCATTCTGCTCTAAAAGCATAAACAATTTCAACATAAAATAGAACTATCTTAAAAAAAACTATGTTTTGGAACACAAATTTCAACATGATTTGACAGGAAACTTAAACCAGTCTGTGGTGTCTTTTGTTATGATAAAGGTAGATAGAACACTAAGTTGGTTCAGAAATTCCTGTTGTCAATTCATGGAACTTTGAAAAATGTTCTATTTAATTCTGTTTGGCCATTTCTTCAGTATTATCTAAAAGACAGTAATTCACTTTGCATCTGTGAAAACATGCATATATACATATATATGCGTGTATATGTGTGTATGCATATATAATGACTATATAAGTATGATACATTTCTTTTATTGAATGTTATATTTTATTAGGAGTAATAGGAAGCAAGATGTACCTGTCATCAATTTAATTTTAATTCCTATATTCCATGAAGCTGTTACATGGAAAGCTCTACAATGGACACATGATAAGGAAGAGAAAAGGAAGTAGGATGAGAGGGAAATGAAAAGAAAGCATGGTCTGCACTTTCACCAAGGTGTCTGGGAGTGAGATATGGCAGGCAGCTGCTAAATTGTCTTCATTAGCATGCTTTGCATGGATTTAAAAATTCTTCCCATTTAATGGAATTGAAAGCTGGAAACTAAAGACTATAAAGATCATGCATGAGAAGGAATTCTGTGAAAAATGCAAACAGAAGTCCAATATCAAGAAAAGGCTTGGGTACACATCAGAGGACTGACAAATTTATATTTGCAATGAACTAATCCTTTAAAAAATATATCTGTTTTCAGGCTGAAGAGATGGCTTAGCTGTTAAGGACACTGACTGTTCTTGCGTAGGACCTGAGTTAAGACTGTAACTCCAAAAAAAAAAAATAAAATAAAATAAAATAAATTAAAAAATAAAAAAAAAAAATAAAAAAAAAAAGACTGTAACTCCAATTCCAGGGGAATCTGATGCCCTCTTCTGACCTCCCCAGGCATTGCATGACATGGGTACACATACATACATGCAGGCGAAGCATTCATACACATAAAATAATAAATATTTTTTTATTAATTTTTAATTTATTTCTGTATGTGGACGAATGTCCTGTCTGCATGCAAGTCTGTGCACCCGTGTCGTGCGATGCCGCGGAGGTCAGAAGTGGGTGTCGGATTCCCCTGGAGCTGGAGTTCTCCCGGAATTGGAGTTTCAGACGGTTCTCAGCCGCCATGTGGGTGCTGGGGATCGAACCTGGGTCCTCTGCAAGAGCAGTCGGCGCTCTTAACCGCTAGGCCATCTCTCCAGCCCCAAAATAATAAATATTTTTTAAAGTATGGGTTTTCAGGATTTTTTTCCTTTATAGCATATTTTAAAATGAAGTTTATCAACTAATCAGCAGTACTCACCCTTAATGGGACTTCTCTACTGAGCAATACAAATTCACTCAATTTCTGAGTGCAAGTATGATCCTTTATCCTAGATCAAGTTGACTCCACAGTTTCGGACTCTGTATCATCACATAAATGAAGTTTCTATTTATCATTCGTCTCATCTCTCAGTATTTGTCTGGTGCTCAAGCTTATTAGTTGGCAAATTTGTCTGCCTATCTGTCAGTTAGTCTCTCTATTATCTGTTCATCTGCTCGTGAGTCTGGTCTGTTTGTCTGATGGTCCTCTATGATCCTTCTTTCTTTCTATCAGCAAATGTGTCTCTACTAAATGAACAAAGGAATGTTCTCATGCACAAAGGAAATTCTAGAGAGCAGGAAGTGAAGGTGGCTTGTGACAAGTTGTGTGGTTTTTCTTCCTCTTCAATCTGAGGATACCTGATAATAAACTGTGAAAGAACATGGTACTTCTAATAAGAGTGCTCCAAAAGTCATTTATTTCCTTCCTACTCTGATCACTGATCTAAACCTTTTATTGTCCTAAATTCCTTCTGAATCTATGGCTCTCACATCTTCACAGACATAGCAGTCTCTTGAGAGCCATTAGGGCCTTTCAAAACTGTTTTCTCCTTCACCACATTCTATTCCATAGTCAGTCACTGAGGGTAAGGTCATGCTACAGCGTGGGCTGTATTCTGGGTAGGAAAATGGAAAGGGGCAGGATCCATTCTGAAGGCCAAGCCCTCATGTATTGAAAGGGATGTAAACAAGCAACCTGTGGTCCACAAGAGGTTGGCTACTAAATTGCTAATTGTTCATTTTTCCTACTATGGACCAAGACTTACTCTAGAGCCTTTCTTTAATCAGTTATGGGGGAGAAGAGTTGCCAAAGACTCATAAAATTACATTAATTCATAGTCAGTCTGCTTTTGAATATGGGATTCAATGGCAAGGAGATGTGTTTTTTTTTTCTATGTCTCTTTACTGACTATTGAAATGTGATATTAATGAATATATTTGTAAATTTTCAATTTATTAATGTTTATCGGCTTTATATTTCATCCTCAAACAAAAATTCCTTCTAGACAAATATTAGTTCTAGAACAAGATTTCAAGATCCCTGGGAAAAATAATTGGCCTAAGATGCCTAACCGCACAGTTATATTCAAAAACAGCTCTTCTTTTGATCTGAGCTTTTATTTATTTATTTATTTATTTATTTATTTATTTATTGGTCTCCTTTTTAAGACAGGGTCTCCCTGTAGCCTCAGCTGTTCTGGAACTCTCTCTAATGATACATATGTGTGTCTGTTGTAGTGGGATTAAGTACATAAGTAGGTAAGTACAGCAGCCACAGAAGCCAGAAGAGGATGTCCCAGTCCCTGAGTTGCTGTTTCAGTTGTGAGCCACCTGGTAGAGTTGCAGGGAACAAAATTCTGAACTCGATGCTCTTAACTGCTGAAGCATTTCTCTAGACCCTGAAACAGTTCTTGTATATTTAAAATTCATGTAGCTTCTACAACCAATTTTGATGTTATTTTGAGACTCTGCAATCCAGGTTGGCCTTAAACTCATAGCAATCCTTCTGAGTCGCCCTCCCGAATACTGAAGTTATAGATCTGTGCTGCCACACCCAGCTCTGATCTGATGATTTAGTGAGTAATATTTATTGATAATTTAAGCACAATAGTATTTCCCATTGCTTATTCAGTTGGCATTACTACATATTTATGAGGTAGGTTATCACTCTTGCTCCCAAATGAGGAAACTGAGTCTCAGAATGTCTAGTAAAATGACATGCAACACAGTTAGCTGCTCATTTAATAATGACAAGTTTCAAACCAGGGTATTTCATTACTAAAGAAAGTTCTGAATTATTGTACTACAATGTTTACACAAAAAGCATTTTCCCTCCCATCATCTCCTGTCATGTCAAATTTAACAACTAAGAATGATTTCTTAATTATAGTTTATGTTATATTTTACTTGACACATAACATCTGGTAATGCCTGGTCTAGGTCTGGGCTTCAAGGCTCTTGGGAAAACATCCAGAGATATTTGGAAAAACACTAACTTGCCTTGTGGCTGGCACATTTAAACCCTTGCCTGGAACAGATTAACCTTCTGCAGCCCTTTGTTCATGTAACAAACATCCCTAGGCAAAAAGATTTCACACTGGAATTGGACAGTAACTAGAATTACACTTGCTTGTAATTATGTGCACAATATTCAGCCTTCATATTGAACTGAAATTGCATAGAGGAGCCAGGACACTTATTCTGCCTTTTTATCAAAGAAATGATGGAACAAAGAGCTCTTTTGCATTCTTCATCATGTGGAGCCACACTGTGGGCTCATAAGAAGTACCAACCTTGTTTTCTCATCGCATGATCAACAGCAACTGATAAATACTGAATACCTTTGAACATATTTGTCTTTAATGGAAAAGTTCCAGAGAATACAGAGCCAAATTCTGACAAGAGAGGAAAATGGTCTGGGAAAAAGCTTGATTTCCCTATAATATTTTTTTTAAATAATTTTTTAAAATTTTTATTTATTTTCGTATGTGTATGAATGTACTGTCTGCATGTAGGTTTGTGCACCCGTGTTGTGCAATGCCACGGAGGTCAGAAGAGGGTGTCGGCGAATTCCCCTGGAAATGGAGTCAAGGACGGCTCTCAGCCGCCATGTGGGTGCTGGGGATCGAACCCAGGTCCTCTGCAAGAGCAGTTGGCGCTCTTAACCGCTAGGCCATCTCTCCAGTCCATCCCTATAATATTTTTAGCATCTTATAAGGAGTGTCTATTCACGTATTATTTACATAGTTAAAATTTTAGGTAAACTATCATGTCTTCTAGTTCTTTTACTACTTCACCAAACATTGATTGGTAATCTAACGTGTCAAATCCCCTGCTGGTCATTGAAACACCGGGAAATTTAAAAGAGGCCTAGCTCTGTCCACCTAAAGTATTGATGATATGAATGGCATATTGATGAGGTCACGACTACACACCAAGGCACAAAAACACACACAGTGGCTTCAGAAATTATCTGAGAAGATAAACACACACACACACACACACACACACACACACACACACACACAAAACTCAGAAATGATCGGGGAAGATGTAACTCAGGAGGACGTACCTCTGATACTTTGCTCTCATATATGTAGGATATGATCTTGTCTGATTGTATCGTGAGCTCAGAGCCCATGGTCTAGGAAGGAGTGATCTCTGAGAGAAATAAGTCTAGGAGTGTCCATAGTCATTTTGTAACTCTAAGTAACATTCGATTTTCTGAAGAAAGATTGGAGAAGAGAAAGTGGTAGCAGTGTGGTGGAAAGGGACGCAGAGAAAGGTTTGAAGTAAAGGGCCTCTTTGCATTTTTCAGTGAAAGAGACTGCTGAATTTAAATGTATCAGTATCAAAAAGAGCAAACTTGGGGCTGGAGAGATAGTGTAGCGGTTAAGAGCACCGACTGCTCTTGCAGAGGACCCGGGTTCGATCCCCAGCACCCACATGGCGGCTGAGAACCATCTGTAACTCCAATTCCAGGAGAACTCCAGTCCCAGGGGAATCTGACACCCTCTTCTGACCTCCGCGGCATTGCACGACACGGGTGCACAAACCTACATGCAGACAGTACACTCATACACATACAAAAAAAAAAAATAAAATTTTAAAAAAGCGCAAACTTAGGGGTTGATTCCAAAAATGAAACTAAATGAAAATACGAAAAAACTGTCAGCCATCGTATGCAAGCTTAAATAAAAATAATTATGACGAATACACAAAAATATTTAAAAAAGCAACTATGGATTTCCTTGAGCCCAAACACCAAACACATTAGAAAAATTAAATTTCTGAAAAAATGAAGTAGGCCTGGATGCTCTATTTGCCCTGGGGTTACTTAGAGTTCAGAAAGTGCACTAACTCCCCCTAAAAGCAACTTCAAACTACAAAAGAAGCCATGTTCAAAGGCAAATAAAAAGCCAGGGGCTTCCTCTAGAAAACAAATGGAAATGGCAACAAAGGAATTTTTGTCCCTTTTTGTGGTCTAGGGTCACGAGTGACAAGGGATATGGACAGCTATAGCAGAAACATGAAACAAGCCAGCGTTCCTCAGATGACCCCAACAGAAGCTCTAGTGCACCGCTGCTATGATTAGGAATCTTCCAAGTAAGTTACAGATCTTCCATGGTAAGTGTTTTTAAAAAAAGCAAATATCGGGCTGGAGAGATGGCCTAGCGGTTAAGAGCGCCGACCGCTCTTACAGAGGACCCGGGTTCGATCCCCAGCACCCACATGGCGGCCGAGAGCCGTCTGAAACTCCAATTCCAGGAGAACTCCAGTTCCAGGGGAATCCGAGACCCTCTTCTGACCTCCGCGGCATTGCACGACACGGGTGCACAAATCTGCATGCAGACAGTACATTGATACACATACCGAAATAAAAAAATTAAAAAAAAAAATTAAAAAAAAAAATTAAAAAAAAAAGCAAATATCTTCTCATTGATTTTTAGCAAAACAATAATATTTTCTTGATTTTTAAAAAAGTTTTATTTAATCGTGTGTGTGCGCGCGCGCGTGCGTGCGTGCGTGTGTGTGTGTGTGTGTGTGTGTGTGTGTTTTGCCTGCATTTATGTGAGCCTGTGCATGCAATACTTGAAGAGGCCAGAAGAGGGCTTCAGATCCCCGCGACTGGAGTGACTGTTAGCCTACATGGTTTTTACTGTAACCCTACAAGTCTCGCTGCCTGTACTGTCCCTGAAATTCCAGAAGTCTTATGACTATTCTCACGTTGTGTGGCTTCTGTTCAGCCTCATCTGGTATTATGTCCTGTCCTGTGCTCTGGCTGCATGAATGTCCTCTCCTTTCTTCCATTCTTCCAAAGGGTATGCTTCTTTCGGTTCCCACTGTGTAAACTGATCTTTTCCAGCTTTCTTTTCTCTTCCATATCCGCTTCTTTTTGGTGTAGCTCTGTTCTTTGACTTGAAGAAATTATTTTTTTTGTTTTAACCATTTTCCTGTATTATATATGTTCATGGAATCATTTTGATGCTTCCTTAGGCAGAGAATGAGCTCGTGAGCAGAAGAGGATTATCTGGACATGCTTTTTGTGATGCATGGTGTTGGTCTGTGGGTATGCAAGTCTGCATGTTATTTGCCTGCTGAGACAACTGTAGTTCAACACAAAGAAAACGGAAGAATCCTGGCTTGCCATTTGAGAGACATTTTCATATGGATATGGGATGGATAAAAAGACAGAGATTGTGAATTTAATGAAACAAAAGAAAAACATTCATATTGCATGTGTTTGAGTGTGCCTACAAATATGCCAGTGTGCCCATGTCATGAAAGGTCCATGGAAATCTCAAGAGGGTGTCAGATTCCCTGGTATGGACAGTAATTAGTGAACATGTGAGTGCTGGAAATTGAACCTGGGTCCTCTGAAAGAACAGCCAGTGCTCTTAATTGCTAAGCCATCTGTTCAGCCACATGAAAGTTTTCTTATGCAAAATGGATGTCAGCATATCAGTAAGTTATTTCTTACTGTAGCCAATTATCCCCTGCTTCATCTTGAGACATGAAAACATGTGTGACAATGAGATACTCTCTTAAGACCAGTTTTTCTCTTGAATATGTGTATTCCTTTAAGATTTACCTGTGTTTAGCAGCATTACTACACATGAAATACCACTTATTGATTTTTAGAAGGAGGATGAGATATAGACAGAGATAGAGAGAGAGAAAGAGGGAGACAGACAGACACAGAGAGAAAGAGAGAGAGATTAATTCTTATATCCAAAATCATATGACCAGAGACTGACAGAGTCATGATTAAAACTTGAAACTCAGACAAGTACAACCTCTTCCATGTCCAACATTTTACATTGTGACACGATGATGCCATCCATAAATTTCACACTTGACTTCCACCCAAATACCATCATTTAACCAAGTTCCCCATGTTCTGTTAGGTTGAATTCATAGTGATCTTCTGGTACATGTAGCTACAGACCAAAAATTGGACATGCTGTCTAGTCCAAATTCTATCTGCACTCTGTCCAACAAGACCTCGAAAAAATGTGACTAAATCACCATCATGCATAGACTGCCTCAATCTGCCCCATCAGGCCAACTGGAAGGTTTTCAATTCAATACTGAATTAGAGATCAAGATGCTTGTTCTGGCCTGGCTGTGAACACTCTGGCCTGGCTGATCAGGTTACTTTAGTACCATGTCAGCAATGGAACAGACAATCTTGAGGGAGAGGTTCCAATCAGAAACAGAAATTCCTTCTCCTATGACATGTAAGTAAAGTCAGAGAGAGAGAGAGAGAATTGTGGTTGTTTTGATCCATGTCTCCATGTAGCCTTGGAACCCTTTTGCTCCAGAGATAGAAACTGTAGGTAGGGAAGGAGAAAGTCTTCTGGCATGGGTCATAGGGAATTTGTGAAATCCTGAAGTTTTGAAATCAGATGTTTCACTCTAGTATTAAGAGCTCATGTAAGCCTTGGGTCCTGGAACTCTTAACCCTGTGGTGGCAAATACTGTATCTCGTACATAAGCCTATTCTTAGAGGAAGTGGAATTCCCCATTCCTTGACAGTAGCTAGAGCTATAGCTCCTATGCTTAGGGTGATGGGACTCCTCTGCCACTGACAGCTGTTGGTATTATAGTTCCTTGGCCTACAATGTATGAAACTCTGACCCTTTAAGGTCAAGCTTATCTCGAGAAACCAAGACCTGCAGTTTTCTCTCTGGCTTTTTAACTCTGGGTCTCAGCTGACCATTCTCCCTCACTTTCTCTTTGCCTCCACTCTTTCTCTTCTTCCTGACCTAGCTGATCTCCAGGATTTTCTACTACCTTTTGTTGGTGCGATTGTTGTCATGCTGCTAGTACTATGCTGGAGGCTCCCTCCTTCCACTTTTGACATGGCTGAAGGCTATGTCACAGCTGATGCTGCCTCTGTCAACACTACCACTCCTCTCCTGCTTCTGCAGCTGCCACTCTACCAACTCCACCTCTCCTGCTACCAAGATGGCAGGACACGCTATACATCTTCTCCTTCTTGGCCACTGGTCAGCCACTCCTGTGGCTGTGCCTCTCCTAGTATTCTGCTTCTTGATTCATGTTGCCAGATTCCACTACTCTACTAATGATAGATGTTAAAGGAGGCAAGAGAAGCCTGGAGAGATGCCTTTCATTGGACCTAATGTTATAACGCAAGTATCATGTCTCCCTGCTAGCTCACAGAGAGAGCCTGCTTATCTAGTCAAAAAAGGGGTACTTGCACCCATCACAACAGAACTTCAAGAAGTGAAGGATTGAGTTTATCCCAAATCATTTCATTGTCCCCTTTGCACCAGTTATAACAGGTGCCTCTTTGTTAGGCCATAAGCAGGGAGTGCTTTTATTCTGCTTTGAGGAAGAATGGTTGTAGTAAAAGCTGGGGTAAGCTGTTTGAAACATTCATGGTTAGGGAGGCATCAGCAGCAGTCAGAATTGTATAGTTTCCTCAGGGATCCTCAGAGTATTATGGCCAGCTGCTTAAACTGGCAGGACTTAAATCAAGGCACCCAGGAAACCAGACTCTAACAACTATTAATCATAGAGTCAAATCATCCCTCCCCATTATTTTTGTTTATTTCTAGGGAAAAAAAACCCTAGAAGTCCTTAAAAGAAGAGCCTCTCGAAGCTGGAGAGATGGCCTAGTGGTTAAGAGTGCCCACCGACTGCTCTTGCAGAGGACCCAGGTTCGATCCCCAGCACCCACATGGCGGCTGAGAACCATCTGTAACTCCAATTCCAGGAGA
Source organism: Rhizomys pruinosus (assembly GCA_009823505.1). Classification (NCBI taxonomy): domain Eukaryota; kingdom Metazoa; phylum Chordata; class Mammalia; order Rodentia; family Spalacidae; genus Rhizomys; species Rhizomys pruinosus. Next base: position 322,855 of record VZQC01009989.1, read on the forward strand.
ACTCCAGTTCCAGGGGAATCCGTCACCCTCTTCTGACCTCCACAGCATTGCACAACACAGGTGCACAAACCTACATGCAGACAGTACACTCATACACATAAAAAATAAAATAAAATAAAATAAAATAAATTTAAAAAAGAAGAGACTCTCAATAATAGAAAAATATTTAATGTTTAATTCCTACCCAGTACCCAAGGAAGAAGTGGGTCCCCTGATCTGCCTCAGTTGCAGTAAAGCCTGGCAGGTTTGCACAGGTCTGGCAAGAATTACAGGGGAGGGGTAAAGTGATGGTATGTTTCAGATATGAAGTGTGCCCAACTACTCAGACGTTAGATATTTGGTCTCCAGGTGATTTAGGTGATAAGGTCTCTGACCTAATCTCTGGTTTCATTATTTCTGCTTTCATTGATTGATTTATAATTTAATTACATCACTGGGGGGTGGTATGAGTTAGGGCCTAGGTAGAGAGGGCAGGTAACCCCGCATATGTTGATGAAGTAACGTTATGTCTGGTCCATGGCCCCTCGCTAAGTGTTCTAGTTTCCTTTCAATTGCTGTGACAAAACACTCTGACCACCCAGATGTGAAGATGCAGGGCAGAGAATAGATCCTAGCCAGGACCCTTCTGCTATTTGACTCCCAGAGGCAACTTTCATACAGTATAAGGCATATGCAGAACTTTTAAAGCAAGAGAAAGTGTATTGTGTGAACAGCAAAACTTACAGATAAGTGCATTTCAATGTATTTCTTTTTTTAAAGATCTAATCCTTTTTTTAAAATTTTGCTTATTTTTTTTACGTATATGAATGTACTGTCTGCATGTAGGTCTGTGCACCCGTGTCGTGCAATGCCGCGGAGGTCAGAAGAGGGCGTCGGATTCCCCTGGAATTGGAGTTACAGATGGTTCTCAGCCAGCCGCCATGTGGGTGCTGGGGATCGATCCCGGGTCCTCTGCAAGAGCAGTCGGCGCTCTTAACTGCTAGGTCATCTCTCCAGCCCCTCAATGATTTCTTAAAGTAATTGAAAAAGAAGGCCTGCATCTTCCTTTCTCCAGTAGCTTATGAATTCTTTTGTTGGCAATTGTTACTCTTCTTTCTTTCTTTTTTCTTTTTCTTTCTATTTTTTGGAGATGGGGTCTCCCTGCAGCATTAGCTGGCCTGGAATTCATCATGTAGACCACGCTGGCCTTGACCTCACAGAGATCTACCTGCCTCTGCCTCCTAAGTGTTGGAATTAAATATATGTGCCACCATGCTGGGCCTCAAATTCTACTTTTAAGATAGCTGCAAAACTGAGTAAGCTTTAGGAGATGATTCTTGTTCTGTATGTCCTTAAGTCTGTGATCTTAAGTTTGTCTTCAGTTTCACTTTCAACGTGCTTTGAAAATATTTCATTGACATCTCAGCTGAGGGAGGAAGGTAGGGAATGAAGCATTTGATGGGCATCAGGGATCTGGCTTTAGACTTTGAGAAGCATTCTGTCCCCAGGTCTCTATGAGTTGGGTTCATAAAAATGTCATAGTACAAAATAATAAGGATTAGTAAGCTAATTAATAATTAGAAGTATAACTAGATCTCAAAACATCTGCTAAAGCAAGCCAGGGAAAAGTGAGTCTGTGCTATGTTTGCATAGAGTGGCAATGTGCACAATTATGTTTGAGTTGTGTATTTGTATGGGTGCACGTGTATTGAATGTGAGCTGTGAATGTATATAGGAGTATTTCTGTTAATGTGCTTTTGCTGTGTGTTTGTGTTGAATATGTTTGTGCGCATGTAGGTTTCATTTTCTTGTGGATTTGAGAGTACTGGTGTATATGATTTGTGCACATTTGTGTTGAGTGTGTGTAGTTGGGCTTGGTGTTTGAATGCGTGTGCATAAGCTGCATTTGTATTTGTTTGTCTTTATGACTGTTTGGACTTTATATGTGTTTGTGTATACATTTACTCCTGCTCTGTATTTGTGTTTATGGTTTCTGCATGTTTGAGGTGCTCGTGGGCTTGTGTGAAAGTGCTTTTGCACAAGTTGTGTTTAAGCTGGATGGATTTTTGTGCTCTGTGTTATTGGGAGGTGTTAAGTGAGCTGTTTATTGATATAAAAGGGAGAGACTGACAATATGCAGAGATGGAATAGAGATATGGGAAGAAGGAGGAGCACTGAACAGAGTCAACTGAATATGGGAAGAGATGATGGATGGATGAATGGATGGATGGATGGATGGATGGATGGATGGATGGATGGATGGACGGATGAACAGAAACAGTGGCAAAGAGGGGGGAGAGGCTCAGTATTTCTCCAATCACCCAAATTAAGGTTGTATCAGACGTTAAGAAAACATTTTAAATCCATGTCTTCTACTCATCAAGATAATGTGGTTTTCAGTATTTTAAATGGGAAACGACTCTCTGTCACTTGAGTGTCAAAGAGGGCTGGGGAGGAAGCCATATGTTCCAAACCTTTGATTCCCACTTCATGTTTTTGATGAATGCATCTCAGAGGAGCCCTTACTGCCAAAGGCAAACTTTCTTTATGCTTCAGAATTTGCCTGCAGCAGTCACATAAAGTCTCACCATTGCAAATTGCTGGGAGCTCTGGGGTTATGAAGTAAATAAACCATAATTGGTAGAGAGTTTGGGCAGAAAATTTAAGCTGAAGAACCAGAAAATAAAGAATCAAATGTTCATTTTTGTTTACCTCCTAAAAGTAATTATTTTAGAAAACTGTACACTAGTTCAATACAAGTGTAATATACTAATAGGACCGGTCTCCAAGTTCCTCAATTTCAAAATAATTACAAGTTGTTATTCTTGATTATCACTGTAGTTATTATTATTATTGCTATTCTAAATGGTTGTCATCTTCTGTTAATTACTGAAACTTTGTAATTGCACTTTTATATTTATGAAGTGCTGGACTTTCGATTTGTGACACATCAATACTTTGATCAAACCGAACACATCACCGATTCTACAAACATCAGTATCTGATCTTGTCCTGCCACTTACAGGGGCCAACAGAAAACAAAGAAAGCCAAGTTCTCATATACTTATGTTGACTACAGTTCTCAGACAGAAAATGCCATAGTCCAGCCATAAAGCAAAGTCTTTGGCTCAGTGTTTCTCACCCATAGCTTGTTCCTAGTTCCTCCTAATTCACAGACATGACCTATGATGCGAAGTCTGCCCAGTCCGGAAGCTCATAGCCCTGTCTCTTGACTTGTGAGAACAAACTTCTGTTTCACTCAGCCTTAAGTCACCTAGGGTCAATGGGAGATGAAACATGGGAAGGACTCCAGGTATACATTTTCTTCTGAATGAATTATTCAATGGTTGGAAAGGATTGTGATGAACGCCAGGCGCTCTTTATGTCATACACATTAAGTTAGTTTCCAATGGGACTGACCAACAGGTTTTAAAAGCAATATGAAGGCAAAATAATTAGTGATATTAGTGATAGTTTACTCCACCTGGACCATAAAGATGTGGTGGTGACCACTCAAGATGCTGCAGGTCAGGGTCGAAACATAAGATGTACAGGAAAAGGGTAGTAGTGGCCAAGTCTAACTGGGTCAGCTCAAACTAGCGACAGGGATTTCCTTACCAGAAGAGCATGAGCAGAGAGCTGTTGCCCTGTGCCCTCAGGAGCTTTTCAACTACAAAAGTACTTAAATCTCTAGACATATTCTTGTTTGTCTCTTTGTCTCTTTGTTTGAGTTTGTTTGTTTATACAGTGTCTCTCTGTAGCCTCAGCTGGTCTTGGACTGGTTACATAGACCATGCTAGCCTCCATCTCAGAGAACTAATTGCCTCTGCCCCCTGAGTGCTGGGATTAAAGGAACACACCATCAAATCCACCTTCTATACATATTCATGCATCATTCATATATGTGTATATGTATATATATACATATATATATATTCAATTGTATATATAACTGAATTCTGAGTCAAATGGGCTTCCATTGAAGTATACCCTTTTACTAGATGTGACCACTTTTGAGGAGGACTGAAAGGGAGCCATAGAGGGAAAGGAAAAAGGAAAAAGGAAGTCCGTGCCTGTGAGGACTTGGCCATTGCTACTTGACTTGTGCTGCTCCTTTCCTAAAATGTAAATTCTTGATTTCTTCTTTTCTCTGATTATACTCTTTATCACTTGCCATACTACCGTGTCCTCTTTGCACTGTTGGATAAGAACCAAGAAGACGGCTGAGGTTGAGATCAGGGGAAACTGGATGCCTTTCTTATTTACATTGACAGAAAAATGTCAATGTAAATAACATAACTCTCACCTCAAAGGGAATAAATATCAGTTTATTCTGGAGCCAAATATGAAATAGCATGGCTCAGGAAGACAGATTTGAGTTACCCCAAAATTTTCGTTCCATTGTGGTAACATTCCAGTGATTTCTTTTGAGTGACAGAATAAATGAAATCATAAATTAAGTAAGTCACCATTTCAGTCATGTCTATATGAAGAATTCCTATCTGCCAATGTGCAGAGCCATGCCTTAGAAGCAAAAATACAGGCTTGGAATTCAATGTGGGAAAGACAAATAGTTGTTTCTTGTGGTGAGCATAGTGATTATAAGTGACAAGCAAAAAGCCTGGAATCTGAGGCAAGAGTAGAATCCGATTTCCACACAGTGAAGCCTGGGAGTCATATTGAGGATCATTTAACAGCATACATCCTCATGTCACTATCGTCCCGAGAAAGCAAGCTGTCACAAACAAGTCTCCTTTTCAAGAACACCAGGTTATTCTTAGCCATTGGACCTGTTTCTCAAAAATGCCTTGCAAAGAGTACAGGCAAATAGGAAAGTGAAAGCTAAAAAGACACTCAAAGGATGAAAAAGGTGTGTTGGGGGGGCACTGAGAGGGGGAATGTATGCACTGGTTTAATTTTTTTATATCTCGGGTTTCTATTGAAAAATTATAATAATGAACCAGAACAAAATAGAGATTTATCTGGAGCTGGAGAGATGGCTCAGAGGTTAAGTGCACTGGCTGCTCTTGCAGAGGACCCTGGTTTGATTCCCAGTATCTACATGGTGGCTAACAATCGTCCACACCTCCAGTTCCGAGGGATCAGGTGACCTTTTCTGGCTTCCACAGCATTATAGGACATGTGTACTTACATGCATGCAGGCAATACACTCATATACATCAAATAAAAATAACCAAAATGTTTAAAAATATTGTCAGGGTGTGAATTCCAGAGGCATTGAAATGCAGAGACACCTAACTGCAGGTCCAAAAACCTGCTCTACCAGGCATAGCCTTTGGCTATGCTAAAGCAGGCCACCACTGATTACTCAGGAATCTTCTGCCTCACCCCTCGCCCTTCGGGAAGCCAGATTCCAGATTCAGACCCACCCCACTCTCACTGAATCCCACTCCCACCTTCCTTAAATTCCCAAGCCAGATGCCATTCTGTGCTTGGCTCTTTCTTTGCCCGAGCCTAGCCCTGGCTACCCTGAATTAAACTTTGCTCTGAAGAACTTAGACCTCGTGGCCTTTCATTGGGGGGGAGGGTGCCATAACCTTACATTCTGGTGCCGGTGACTCGGATCACCTCCCCCCCGCCCCCAGAGCAGCTTCAGGTAGCCGGTAAGCCAGATACTGAGCGCAGGCTATGACAGCATCCACCAGCATTCGGCCAAAGGTACCTTCTCTCCTCTCCTTATCCTACCCTACTCTATTCCCGTGTGACTGTGCGTGAGAGTTAAGAGTGCATGTTATGGTTTCACAGCTCTTGGGCTACGGAATCTGATTGGGCCCTAACCCGCGGTTCCGCCGAAGTCGTTTCACCTCATCGGGCACTCATCACACTCGTGGTGACCGAGCACGGGGTTTATACGTGTGGCCCTCATGGTAAGACTTCCTAAGTCGACTCG